>JALPQD010000663.1:813214-900714 GCA_023101885.1 Typhlomys cinereus
GAGAGGTGGCTCAGGGGTTAAGCCTCTGCCTTGCAGGGGAAAGTTCGGATCCTAGACCCCACGTACAGATGCCAGGCGGAAGCGGGGGTGGCCTGCGTTTCTGGTCCTGGTAGGGCAGAGCCTGTAAATCCCAGCAGAGTAACAAGGAGGAGGTGGAGGCGGTCCATGGTGGTTTCCCGAATTCGCCTGTGGTTCTACACACACACATACACACACACACACATACACACACACACACACACAAACACATACACACACGCACAACTGAATAAATTTAAAAAAAATCTTGAGTTGATCACTAATCTACCTGGTTCAATTCCTCAGAGCAGAAACTCTTGCTCTCTAGTATGCTGTCTATTTCATGTAGTGAGGCTGCAATAGGAGCGCCAGTTCTGCTTACCAAAAGTGGCCCACTAGGCACTCGCATTCCACGCCGGCTCCACGCCAGCGAGCCGGGCTTCTTACCCATTTAAAGTTTGAGAATAGGTTGAGATCATTTCGGCCCCAAGACCTCTAATCGTTCGCTTTACGGATAAAACTGCGGACTTGGTCTGCGAGAGCGCCAGCTATCCTGAGGGAAACTTCGGAGGGAAACCAGCTACTAGATGGTTCGATTAGTCTTTCGCCCCTATACCCAGGTCGGACGACCGATTTGCACATCAGGACCGCTACCGACCTCCACCAGAGTTTCCTCTGGCTTCGCCCTACCCAGGCATAGTTCACCATCTTTCGGGTCCTAACGCGTGCGCTCCTGCTCCACCTCCCCGGCGCGGCGGGCGAGACGGGCCGGTGGTGCGCCCTCGGCGGACTGGAGAGGCCTCGGGATCCCACCTCGGCCCGGCGGGCGGGGGAGGGGCCGAGACCCACCCCCCGCGGCCCCGCCGGACCTTCACCTTCATTGCGCCACGGCGGCTTTCGTGCGAGCCCCTGACTCGCGCACGCGTTAGACTCCTTGGTCCGTGTTTCAAGACGGGTCGGGTGGGTAGCCGACATCGCCGCCGACCCCGTGCGCTCGTGCTTCGACTTTTGCTCAAGAGTGACTCTCCTGCTTCTTACAGGATGCAAACCAAGAGATCCTGCTTTGGGCTCTCCATAGTGTAGATAATAGACTGGGATCTGGTGGCCCACCTTCTCCAAACCCCAGCTGCCTGGATGGCCATAATGGGGAGTTCTGTCTGTCCTGTGACTCTATTGTTTGCCTACAGGATAAAGAAATGGGTTTGGGAGCTGAAGAGATGACTCAGAGGTTAAGATCTGCCTCGCAAGAAGAAGGTCCTGAGTTCAGTTCCCAGGTCCACATAAAAATGTCAGGTGGAATTGGTGGCAGCCTGCACTTCTGGCCTGGTGGGCGGAGCCTGGGAAATCCCAGAGTGAAGCAAAAAGGAGGTAGAAGCAATCCAGCATGATTCCCGAAGTCACCCTTGGTCTTCCACAGGGACACATGGTACCCTCTGATACACATGCATGCATAAACACACACACACACACACACACACACACACACACACACACACACAATTTTTAAAAAAGAGAAATAGATTTGGGAAATTGTGATAATCTCTGCCACAATCCCAGGTTAACCAATGACATAGCCATTTTACTCACAAGTGTTCAAGAATGGGTAGAAAAATGAGGACAAGGCTTTTGATCACTCCAGTATAAATCATATTTTATTTTGTTCTAGAAAGAGTTTCATTTCTGAAACATCTCTATATACCCATTAATAAACTATCCAACCCCCAGTTGATGAACACTTCTTATGCCAAGGGCATAAGGCAGTTGCATTTAAATATTTGTCTTGTGCCTGATGTGAGGTTTCTGTGTCTAGAGACTTGTCTTGTAGAAGCAAGAGTCCAGACAAAAACCAACAGAGAAAGGGGAACAGAGGCCACAAAGGTGGCAAAGCAGAGGGAAATGTAGGGGTGCGCCTCAGACCACCAGACACGGCCTCAGAGCGCGCGCACACTGGATGGAAAGAGATCAAGTCTGCCAAGATCGAAAAAAGGCAGCGTTCAGGCAGAACAAATAAGTGCCAAGCTCCTGTGGCAAGGACCAGATGACTCTACACATCAGATCAAGCACCAGCTTGGGGGTGTGAGCCAGACCCAGGCCGACACAGGACATCTCGGCAGCTGGGGCTGAAGTTAGGGTCAAACAAGACAGTGGTAGAGGTAGGCAGAAAATCCAGCTTGCCCCGTCTTGGCCTTGTCTTCTGATTTGCATCTAAGCTGACGTTGTTTCTAGAACAATTCTGCTGATGGCTTCGTGTTGTACTCCTGTTTTCCGGTCATTCCTCGCACTGCAGGTGTAACAACCATAGAGAGCAAGTCGTCCTGCAGTATCCATGAGAGACCGGTCTCAAGACCTCCTCGGATGTCAGAATCTGCAGACGCTCCTGTCTCTTGCAGAAGATACCGTAGTGGTCACAGAGAACCTATGCATACCCTCCTCGTGACTTTAATCCACTCTGGATAACTTAGAATACCAAACCCAGTGTGAAGCTGCTCAGAAGGCTGTCGTGCTGTGTTATTCTGGGAACAGTGACAAGAAAAGTGCCCATACACACTCAGTGCCCATAGTTTGCTTTTCCCAAGGGCTGGTGATCGGGGCTGGTTGAAGCCAGAAGTACAGAGCTCATGGATATGGAAAACTGACTTTTTTTTTCTAGCATGTCCCCAGATGTTTCAGAAAATATTCTCTTATATAAATCTACCTTATTTTCCCTCCTACTGGGAGTGAGGCCAACCCTGAACTTGACCTTTGGAGACCCTTCCTCGAGCGGGTGAAGAGTGACCGCGCCCATCCTCATCTGAGGAAATGCTCACATCTACGATTCAACAGCCCCCCCCTGGCTGTGCCCTGTTAACCTGTGTCCTGCAGAGGACGCTGACCCCTGGAGGGAACTTCAGATGTTGGAAACCAGTTCTGCAGTCGAGGCAACTACACCCCCTTATCTGATCTAAATTGGAAGGTAACGTGGGCTTCTGGGTGCTGCCCTGCTCTGCTCTTTTTTTCTGTTTCAGCTATCTGCTGGTTCCACTTCACGTATTCTCAGGAATCTCCTTGTTGTGTCTTCTTGACCCCGAATGTTATGTCCTAAAGTAGGCACTAGGCCTGTAGAGATCCATCCCAGCCTTGTAAGGGCATAGGAGCAACCTCCAACAATGTTCTTAAGGGTCTCAAAGCTTGGTCTCTTCAAGCCCTGGAGTTCAAGATCAGTAGAGGAGGAAATGTTAGTCATGGCCGTGAAATATTATCAACAGTATTTTATTGATGTAGGGCAGAAATGAGAGCAGCTTGCAATTCTGCTAGAAGACAGAGCCTGGGAAACCCCAGAACAAAGCGATAAAGAGGTAGAGTGATCCAAGGTGATTCCTGTTGTGCATTGGCCCCCACTGGCACACATACTCAAGCGTCCCCTTCTACACATATGCAAATGCAAAATAAATAAATAAATAAGACAGTATTGTCTTGTGTTCTAGGCTTTGATCTTGTGAAAGTATTGATAGAAATTCTGTAACACTATTCCCCAAAGGAAAATCATGCTTGTATAGAATGGGATCTTGGCTGAGTGTTGACTTTCCTTATACTCATAACATGACATCAGTGCAACTCTGAGATTAATCTGAGCATCCGTTTCCACCATCCTAACAAGACAGGACAGAGCTATTTTCCCTAAAAGTCAAAGTCATCCAAATGAGTTCCTGCAGCTTTTCTTACATCAAGATGAGCATTGAAGGTCCTGGGATCTTTCTTATCTGTAGATTTTGTCTCAGCAAGTCTGGGGTCAGGCCAAAGAGTCTGCATTGCTAACAAACTCCCAGGAGAGACCTACGTGGAAATGCTTACGTGTTGATTACACAATAGTAAGTTAGAATTTCCAGAACCTGAGTGTCATAGTTGGAAACAAGTCAACTTGACAATTGAAAGCGGATCTTCAGGCACGGTTGTGAAGAATAAGTGATTGAGTTAAGCATTGAGAAAGCATGAAATCAGAAAGATTTTCTGATTGAGGGGAGGGCCAGCCCATAATGGATGAAATGGAGGGAACTGGTTAAGTAAGCTGGCATTCTTTAGTATACTTGGACAAATATGCTGTCTGGCAAGGGAAGTTTGGCTCTTTCTCAGCTGTCCTGTGGCAATGGTATGGCCGGTTCCCTTGGTCCCTGGTGTTAGTATGGACTCTCCTGCCAGGAGATTAGTAACTGCAACTAGACAATTATAAGTCAGAGCAAAATGCCTTGTTCCTGTAAGCCATTTTGTTATGAATTTGTCAGCACCATAAAGATAAGCGTGACACTAAGCCACTCCACCTTTATCTATCTGTAAGATTCTAGGCAGTGCCCGTGCATGTTATGGTGGGACTGACTGGTTTCTGGCTTGACTACATCCTGGGTCTATGCAGACATGGTTGATCAATGAGGACATGTCCAAGATTCTTCTCCATATAATGCTACAGTGTCACGCAGTGCTGAAGGGAAGCCTAGGAGAGAAACCTTATAGCAAAGTCTTAAGAAACAGGAGCAAAAGAAACAGGCTTATATACCCCAACCAGGAAAATTCTAAAGAAGCCCTGAGGTGTGTGAAATGCTGGGATGAAGCTTGAGTGTGCACAAGGGCCCTTAGGTTCTCCTGCGAAGGACTTCTGTTCTCAGGGTTCTGGAAGAAGACCAGGAAGACAGTTCTAGAAGGATTGAGAGACTGTCCACCAGACTGGGGTTTTCTTGGCCTGGGTTGTAGGCAGGGACCAAGAGAGGTTCAAGAAATTACATGGAGTGTCCATGACATGCCAGGTGGGGACTGGCTTTCTTATGACAGGAATCAGGTTTCTTATCCCACGGACGAGGTCCCACCATCTCCTTAGGACGAGGAAGCTAATAGGTGAGTCTGGCAAGCGTATCCACAGAAACCTGCCCACTCGTCGGCTGCCAGGTGGGCCTCAGGACATAGTGATCCCTTGTGAGGTTTGTCTTTGGTTGGGTTCCTGTGGGAGAATCCTCGGGAATGAGGAGCAGGTTGGCACTGAGAGCCCGACAGCAGCAGGTAGGTATAGGTATGCTGAGGACTAAGGGCAGGACAGGGTTCTAGGTCATTCTTTCTGTCAGTTTACTCAAGAGCTAGGCTGCAATGTTGTCTTTCCATCTGCTCTCTAGCCAACATGCTTGGCATATTAGACCTGCTGTCTTTTTAATCTCTATGACTTCCTTGCTGAGCAGGAATCATTGTTTCCTATTTCTTTTTTTTTTTTTTTTTTTTTTTGCATGGGGGGCAGGTGCGCACGTATGCGCATCTATCTATCAGACGGCACTGTATGTCCCTATGGAAGACAAAGGTGATTTTGGGAATTATCCTGGATTGCTTTTACATCCTTTTTGCTTCACTCTGGGATTTCCCAGGCTGGAAGTGCAGACCACTGTCATTTCCACCTCATGTTTCTATGTGAGAGCTGGGATCGAACTCAGGACACTCTGCTTGCTTACAAGGCAGAGTCTTAACCCCTGAGCCATCTCACCAGCCCATTTCCAATTTCATCAGAAAAAAAGACTGACAAACTTAGGGTGCCAGGCCCTGAGCTGGCAGTGCTGCCTCTGTATCTATGTTCTTAAAGCTGAGGATGCATTTTTGGACTTATAAGAAATGGGCCATTTTTCATTAATTCATAGGCACCCAAATTTGAGATACACCTTTAAGCCAGGTTATCAATGTTCTGATCTCTGTGTCCATTAAAATATAAGACATGATACTTTCAATATGCTTTTCCTGGACTGGTAAGATGACCCAGTAGTTAAAGACTTTCCCTCACAAACAAAAGGAACTGAGTTTGGATCGCCAGAACTTATGTAAAAATGCTGGGTAGATATGACAGCAGCCTGTAATTCCAGTCCTGGAAAACCCCAGAGCAAAGCAATAAACTGGAAGAGTAATCTAGGGTGATTTCCGCTTACCCTTGGGTCTCCACAACACACACACTCAAGTGCATTCTAATATACACACCAGCACACACATACACCCACTCACATGCAAATCCCCCATATGCACCTCATACCCACATTCATGGAAAAGAAGAAAAAAATTATAAGTTTGCGGGCTCTTTGTAAGTTGAAATGAATGCTAGCGTACTACTAGAACGAATTCAGTAGCAATTTCCCACTTAACTTGGTCCTCTGACATCTAGTGGCCAATGGGGAAAGTGCAGTGGCCACCGTGAGTGGTGGGTGAAAATGCGCACAGGTATAATAACAGGAAGAATAACCCATTATATTCGTTGAATTTATAAAATCAAACCCTAAACTGTCTGAAATCCTGCATTTTATTCTTAATATTTATGCTGATTTTCCATCACCAGTGGAAAATATACTGTACCAATCCATTGCCTCCTAATTGATAAACTATGCTTAGAGTAATGTAAAACAGGCAGAAGTAACCTTAACAATAATAACAGGAAGTGAATATAAATTTAGTGCTTGAACATGTGCTTGAAAAATGAAATATTATGATGAGTGATGAAATATGCTCAGTGAGCCAGTCCCCTGGGAGCTGAGATGGACATTTAGGATTACCTAATGACATAGGTAAAAGTTACATGAAAAATCATAAATGGGGTCCTGCCTGGTATGCCCTCACATATAATAAGGCAGACATGCAGGATGGACTTCTGGTTAGAGAGCCATTAGGTTCAGCAAACTTCATTTTCACACTATAAAGATGGGGTTACCGGAGGGTCCCCAGGGGATCTCATGACCATACTAGCCTTCAACAATCACTTAACCCCACCATAGTCTCCACTCTAGGATCCAAATAATGGCAAAATCCAAGAGAAGACTCTGCAGTAATCGATGCTTCTTTCTAGGGGGTACCAGCTGAAGTGGGGGGGAGGGAAAATCTTGTCACTTTAGGGCCAGGAAGATGAACCTAAGAGTGATTTGCCAAATCCTTAACATACTCAAATTATTTTTCAGCATTTGGGTTGGCAAAATGTATCTCGCTAAGCCCCCTTTCCGACATTCTTATACCCATGTGGATTTCAAAGGAAATTTAATATTTATGTTTCTGATTTGCTTAGGCTTAACTCAGCACAATTGTTCAGTGAGAATCGCTTCGTGTCCAAGAATCTTCCTAACCTCCTTCTTTTTATAAGCCTCTAAACCGATTTCTGTCCTAACCAGGAACCATTTTTGGTCCCTAAATGTATTGAACTCGAATGCTGAAAAGATTCAAGTTGGTTAAAACTTCTAGTGCTTCGATTCTGAAGACGGCTGAAAAGATTGCCCAAAAAGTTCTCATGTCACTAGGAATGTCTGGGGTGGTGGGAAGGGCGGAGTGCTATGAGAGGGGGCAGTGGTTACACACAGTAATATTTTGTGTATTTAAAACCTAACTCTGGCTTCTTCCTGCCTAAACAAGTGCCCACCCAGCTTTGGGTGGCCCAGGGATGGAACAGTCAGGGCAGATCTCAGGGATGGGCTTTCTGCCGTGATTAGCATATCTGACACCCAGAGACCAGAGGATGGGGACCACCTGCCCACCTCTGCAGTGGCTTTGCATCCAGGAGTCCCTTCCTTAGGTAGGATCCCCCTCTACAATGTAGGCCATCCAAGCTGAGAATGAATCAATGAAGGAGTTTCACTGATTCTATCTCAGAGTTAGTTCTGTTTTGTTTTAGGTTTCCTCTGGGCTGTAAACACAGTAAGTCTGGCGCATTTAGAAAAGATCAACACAGCGATGGTGATCATGTTTTCTTTAAGAGGTTGATCTTTTGATATTAATGGCACAATTATTCCATTCCAGTTTGTTTTTCTTGTCATAGTGACGGGGCGGGGTTTAAAACAGCTAGCTCTATTGCTCAGGGTTGAAGTTAGCCACACATCACGTTAACCTGAATAGGAGACTTGACTAAAAGACAAGGAAGGGAAACCAAGACTAACCTAGTTGGGGCCAGAGTCTCCTGGACCTAAACTTGTCCCCTTCTTACATGTGCCCTCCAGCTTCCCTAACGTTGAAAGTTCCTCTTCGGATCTGCTTAACTGTCACAGAATTGCTGCAGCCTCGGCCCGCATGCCTGTGCTTCAGGCAACAGCCATGGCTGACTCGAGCCGCGAGTTCGGCTTGGATTTCTTTCACTACCCCTGTCTGTGAGACAAGATGGTAAATACATTGCAGTCCTTGATGATACGGGGGTTCTAGCTGGCAAGAAGGAAGAGAAAACTAGAAGGTCAACCAGCTGTCAGCCTTGCCCACCATGCTCTTTCCTGGCCTGGTCGCAAGTCCCAGCCACTGGAAGGTATGGAGTTTCAGAAGCCACGAACTGTCAGGCTTTGTATGTGGGCGAGGTCTAACCAAGGCCAGACCCACAAATATCGCCATGTGTTCTTTTTGTTTTTACATGAGAGGTTCTCAGTTTGTTTCTGCCCGGTCTGAGTCTGCCTTACCTCATTTTAATGTAGTCAGAAGATCTTCCCTCAGGGTCAAAAGGACTAGTGGGGGCTGAGGAAAAAGCAGCTGAAAGAGGCAGCGAGCTCTCTGCCTTGTTTACGTTGGTCAGCTCCTCTTCCTTCTGCTTGGCTTGCTGTAGTTTGATAAAAGTGGTCCTTGTATTAAAGGCCTGACCCCTTAGCCTGTGGTGATACTGTGGTATCACTGTGTGTGGTGACAAAACTTCTGGGAGGTGGGGCTTCACAGAGGGATGTTTAGTCATTGGGAGGAGAGTGGGCCTCAGGCCTCCTCCGTTCCCTTCCTGACGTCCTTTTTCTTTTGCTTCTCAATCACTGTGAGGTGAATCAGCTTCCTACTCTATCCCCTGCTTCTGCTACATCGTGCTGCCTCTTCACAGGTCTAAGTGAACATGGAGTGAACTCACAAGCCAAAATAAGACTTCCCTCCTAAGGAGATTGTCTCAGTATCTTATCACAGTAACAGAAAGCTGACTGACGCACTAAAGCACAACCAGAGGAAAACAGATTCATTTGAAAGTTCCCTAGGAGCAGAGCAATGCTAGAGCAGAGAGGGGAATCATGATTAATACTGAGTTTGAATGGTAAGTGGTTGCCTATTCAAATCAAGTTAGGGCAACATTGGACAATTCACACAGAACATGGACGTTAGTTCATTGATACCAGAAGGGAAGTCCTCACAATGAAGTCAAGCTTCCCTTACTTCTGGAGCTCCCATAGCTCCCCCATATTATGGTTGAGAAAACCAAAGTTAGGTTATCTGCTGTAAGTCACCAAGAACTGCGCTGGCTTTGCATATCAATGAACCACCCTTCTAAGAGGAGTCTGGCCTTCTGGAAAATCTTTCAGGGGACACACCCAGATCCCTGGACTCGAACCAGACTCCCAGCCACTGAGTGAGATGACCGGTTTGCTTGGGGGGAGTTTTGGGATGCTAGGAACCCCTAGAAGAGCTAAGCACCCTTTTGGAGGGTCAGATACCAGACTTAAAGTGTGAGATCCATTGTCATTATTAGTCACTACATTTGTGTTGCAGTTCGCCTGGATGGTTGCTGACAAATGACCATCAAACAGCTTAAGGGAACAAGGAATATATTTTCTTACTGATAATCCTCTTACAGTCTATAGTCCAGTTTGATGAAAGAACATGTACCAACACAACACCAGGCCAAGAGAACTGGCCACACCATCTCTACATAATGGCTGAGAGAGGGTCAATCCTTACTTACCAGACCAGCATGTCTGGCCAAATATACTCAAGGATGCCAACTTTCTCAACCGACTCTCAGTATTTTATTCATCTGTTCAGGGTCTAGTCCCACCATAGACTGGGACTTCCCCATCAGCTAGACAATCTCCTTCACGTTTGCTCTGGGTTTAACCCAACCACTAATTCTACACAGATGTGCCCAGAGCTCAAAACCCTCAACTGTCAAGTTGATACCTGTGCCCAACCATTACAATTTGCTACATACCTCTACATCTCTCACAAACGCACACGTTTTGAAAATGGACTGTGACTAGGATATGGGAGCAGTTATCTGCCTTTTTGTTCTTAGTTTTTCATTCATGGTATTTATATGTGTGTGGAGGTGGATAGCAAGTGTCTTCCTCAGCTACTCTACCTTAATTTTTTAGATACAATCTTTCACTGAACCTGGAGCCCACCCATTCAGCTAGACTTTCTGGGATTCAAGCCCCTGGATCCTCCCATCTCTACCCCTCCAGCCCCAAGCTTATAGATAGATACTATTGTGCTTGGCTTTTAAATAAATAAATGATTTTTGGCATACACACATGTGTGTGTGTGTGTGTGTATCAGAGGGCACTGTGTGTCCCTATAGAGGACCAAATGTGACTTAGGAAATTATCCTAGATTGTTTCAACCTCCTTTTTGCTTCACTCTGGGATTTCCCAGGCTCCGCCCACCAGGACTGGAAGTCAGACTGCTGCAGTTTCTGTCTGGCTTTTTTTTTTTTTTTTTAAATCTGAGACCTGGGATCCCAACTCAGGATCTTCTGCTTGCAAGGCAGAATCTTAACCCCTGAGCCATCTCTCCACCCTTGGTTTTTTATTATGGAGGTGCTGAGGAGCCAACACACGCTTCTGAGACAAACACTTTGCTGACTGAGCCATCTCTCCAACCTTAGTGCTTTTTTAAAAAATGTATTTATCACACAAACAGGCCCTCAATGTGGGCCTAGATCACATGACATTCCAAGAAGCCAAGCTGTAGACAGTGGCAACGCTGCTGATCTGGATGCATAAAAAAATATTTTCTACTGTGGAATTAGTAGAGTATTATAGATTGGGGGAGCTCCCACAAGACAGAAAGAAGTAAAGGCAGCTCTTTGACTCCAAAGGAGAACCCACCTCCAAGAACAGGAAAATTAACATTTTACAGTTTACACAGTGTCATCTTTCCTTGGAAGAATACAGAAAAGGAAATGAAATTCAGAGAGATCCAAAGTCGAACCCTAGAAAACTCAGCTAGAATGGGGAGCAGGGAGGAGGCAGGAAGCTGGACCTCCATTACCTGCGTTGCTCAGTCATCCGGTGACCACTGTGAGTAGTAATGAGTCCTTCTTCCTCCTTAGGCCCTGAAGTCATTTCTCTGTGGCTAAGGCTATGGCATTTGATTCCTAGGAAAGACACAACCAGGAGGGACAATTGTTTAGTTCCTATAAAATACTTAGTACCTTAACTGTGAGGCCATCCTGGAAGGCAGGTGTATCTTTGAGTGAATAAACAGATGTAAGAGAAACCTCTTCTCCACACCCTGCTCCTCTCTCCCTCGCACGTTTGCTTTTGGCTCCTCCAAGGCAGCGATGTGCAGGGCAAGTATCTACCTGCCCCTGTTTCCTCATCTGTAAAATGGGAACACGTACCTCCTGCTTGTGTTGCCTGCTGAGTGGTAAGCTGAGGGGAGTGGAGGAATAGACTACCCGTCCGGACAAGCCCAAATTCAGGCCCACCCTCCTGATCTGTTCTCTGGGAGCTGCTACATGAAGGTCTGTGATTGAGTGTTCTGCTCTGACCTCAGGCTCACAGGATTACATGGGAATGATGGAGCCACAGGCGAGCTGGTCTGTCTGTGGCATTGCTCCAAGGCCTGATACCACTGGTCAGGAGGATGCTTCAGGGTGGGAGCCGAGATAACCTTCATTCTTGACTTTCTGGCTAGCAGAGTGGCAGCTGACCCCTGTGAGCCAACAAGCCACAATAAGGGAGCTCATGCCCAATCCCATTTGGCAGCACCTACAGAATGAACGCAGTTTCCTCAGTTGGTTTTTTCTTAAAGCCTGAGTAATTGGATGCAAGCTTAACTCATCTGGGATCCCCAGTAAACCCCTGAATTGGGGGTTCCATTTCAAAACTTGAGTTACTATTGGCTTTGGGTCTCTGGTCACTGCTCAGTAGCTGGCAGGTTCCCAGATGCTGGGGCTCAGTATCCAGGGTCCCTAGTTCTAGAAATCCACCCATGTTTTCGAGAAACCCAGGTGAAAGTCACGGGAGTGGCTGGTACGTCACCAGCCAAGAAATTGGCAAGAGAACCAATGGAAGAGGTGGCCTGGAAATATTAATAAACTGTTCCAGAAGGACACCAGTGGTATTGTCATGAGGAAGGACAAAATGGACAGAAATGGACACGGAGGCCGAATGAACAGGAGTCTCAGGAAAATAAGTAGTCAGTTCCTCATTAACGCTCAGTGACTGGAAGGGCTGAGAATTAATCCTGAGAATTTAACCGCCACCTCTTCTGTGGGGAGTTCATGCCACCCAGATGTGGCATGTTCTAGAAGCTTTCTCATATTTCAGATGGTGCTTGGGACTAGTTCCTGGGGTGAGTGGAGCGTTTCCCTAAAGAAGCGTTAGATGTGCTCATTGGTTCTGAGCAACAGTAACCGAGCCGAGCTTTATAACTCTGAGAACGAATAGCTGCAAAGATCGCATGTGCTTTGTATTGTTCACTTGAAAGTGTAAGTATAATTTATGTGCTTAAAAAATCAAAATAATTGTCTCCCGTGGGCTAGGTCGGAAGGCAAGGTCGCAGACCCCAGCAGCAAGCAAGAAGAACCTTCTTTTGCCTTCAGCCCCGAATGCGAATGTGAAGGAAATTCCCCACCAAGCAGACCCGATGTGACTCTCCCCCTCCGGCAGCCGTCTGCTCTCCCTCGGGCAGGGTGGAGCCCAGAGGCCGTCAGTCCTGCCAGTGAGGATCTGGCTGCTGGACCCGAGGCGGAGGCAGTGACCGGTGACCATCGGACTAGGTGCCCAGAGGGATCGCTCGTTCGCGGAGCTCGGTGGGGCGCGCCCGCCGAAGTTGGGAAAGTTCTGGGAGACTCGGCTGTGAGGAGACAGCAGGTGTCTTTCCAGCAAAGCAGCCCGACAGCGGGGAAAGGGGCTGGTGCCGCGGACCCTGCACCCCCACGCCCCTACGCCCCAGCTTCCTTCCCTGGCGAATGTAGGAGCCCTGGGACTTCCGGGCCCCAGCACGCTCTCTGGGGAGCTCGTCCAAGATCACCCTCCTGGGCTTCAGGGCGCGAGGGTGGCCACAGCGCTGGATCGCGCCGCGCAGCCCCGGCCGGGTGCGGATGGTACGGCTCCCACCGGGACAGGGACGGAGAGGGGGTGGGAGGTAAGGCGGACCTAGTCGGTCCCCTCCTTCCTTCCCACTCCTTCCCTCCCTCCCTTCCTCTCGTCCTGCAGCCAATTAGACGGCCCCCTCGGGCGGGAGGCGTGGGGCGCTCCATAAAGCGGCGCGGAACTGTCACCCTGGAGCTGGCTGCACATCGCCCGGGCTGAGCCGGTGCGCTGCGGACTCGGACGCCTTGGGCTGGGCAGCGCCGAGGAGCCATGGCTACCACCAACGGGGCGGTGGAAAACGGGCAGCTGGATGGAAAACTGCCTGCCCTGCCGCACCCCATCCGCAACTTAGAGGTCAAGTTCACCAAGGTAGGGGGTAGCCTGGTTAGCGGGCGCGGGACGTGGAGCCAACTTGCTCTGAGTCGGCCAGGGATTGCCTCCACCTGATTTTCCCAGGCCTGGCCGGGCACCTTGGAAAACGCACCCTTGCAGGGTCATTTCAAGCGGGAACGTGGGGCCTTGGGCTGGCTTCGGACGCGGCTGTCTAGGTCTCAAAGCCCAAGCAGCGAGGCAGCTCAAAGCCAGCGGGTGCTACGGTGCAGCCCAGCGGGGCCTCGACGTGCCCCAGCATCGCCCGCTTTGAAGCGGTGCGCTCTGTGGTCACTCTAGGAGACTCTCTCTGCAGGCTGGTTTCTGGGCTGAGAGAGCCTGGTGCGGAGAGTCAGAGTTGCCAGAGGATTCCAAGTTTGGAAGTATGATCGCATCAGGGAACTGCACTTGGGAAGCAGGTCGCTCAAGAGCAAGAGAAGGATCTGGCACCTTCTGTGCTTTAAACTGGACCCGAGTAACCGACAGAGCTAGGGACACACTCCCCAGCGGCTCAGGTCCGGGCCTAGAGAAACTGCGGGTTGAGCAAGGCCGGAGTGCACAGGCCTGGTGGCAGAAGCAGTGGCGTGTGGCCCCAAGGCTTTGCTCTGTTTGGTGAAAGGCTGAACCTGGCTGAGCCTGGGGTAGAGAGGAAAAAAATGGCGATCAATGTTAGGGGTCAGGACTGGGTCCCTGAGGAAGGACACCCCGGAGCTCTGGGACATTGGATGCTGAGCGACAATTCGGGAACATAGTAGACCCAGGGCCCCTTTGGCTTCCCGTCTGGAAACTTTAACTCCTCTTATTTTCCCGTCTTATCCCCAGCTTCCAACTCCAGCTGACACAACGCTTAGAAAATTCCCTCATCAATTTTATTTTCAAAAGTAGCAATTATCCCTCCGGAATAATTTTAATCAAAGGGCAAAAGTGGCAGGTCACTATGTGTGGCCTTCAGGTTTGGGGCTGTTGGCACTTCATTCCCGACATTTAAATTGTGTGACATTTACATGAACTGTTTGGGAGGGAGGCTCAGTAATTAACAGAGGCACAGCCCCTAAAGACTGCAAGTTGTTTTTAATGCAGTTTCCTTAACAGTATCAGTTTTAGAGGGAAAATCCCACACCAGGACTAGGAACAGTGAGATAATGCCTTCATTTTTCAGAACTGAACCCTGATGTTCTGCTCCTCTTGCTTTGGGTGATGCCACTCTGTTTTTCTAAGAGTTTTGTAAAACTGCAGAAAACAAAGATATGGCAGCTCTTTTGCTTTGTACCTTACTGGATCCCCTCAGAATAGTCTAGCTTCACAAGTGGAGAAGTTTAACTCTTTCTAGACGATTCCTTTTGAAAGCTTTAAAGTTACAGATGCATTCTTTATGCAGAAGAGACTTTTTGTCCTGTGGGGTGCACCTTTTCACTGGTCTAACAGTGAGGACGAGGAGCTGTGGCAAGATGCAGGTCCCCGAAGCTGGGCTCACTGGGGATCTCCAGGAGATAATGGCTGCAAATACTGGTGCCAGGCTGCACCTTCCACATCCGCATGATCTGTCTGCTCTGCCCTCGCTCCTTGCTTACCCCTGCAGAGCTAGTATGCCTCTCTACAGCTGTCATACGGCCCATGCTGTACAAACCAGGCTGAGCCTTTGGTGGTCAGGGAGTCCTGAGCTAAGAGGAAGGGAGTGGGAAATGCAGGAGGGCAGAGTCCAGACCCTGACTGAACAGTTGACAGGGGAGCCACGTGAGCCTGCGATGGTCAACTGTTTCCCCAAAGTGACTCACGGTGTCCCTCCACCATGGAGAAACAATTCAAGCCCAGGCCTCAGCTGGGCAGTTTCCCACGGGTGCCCAGCTTCCAGAAGGATGTCTTTATCAAAACTCCTTCATTTGTTCTCAGAATTTCACAGTAGGCCTAGGATTGTGCGGTATGATTCTGATGAAGAAAGACTTTCTTGTGACCTCCCCAAGAACTCAAAAGATGGCTGCCTCTTCCATTTTAGGAGGCCTCTTTTATACATAAAGCTTCTCCCAGGAGCAGAGAATCACTTTTAAGTTTTCTGGTTCATCACAATACCAACTTTTGTTCTCTCTTTTATGAAAAAGTGAAATTCTCCCAATCTCCTGAAAATGGGGTCTAGCTAAGCATCCTGAGGTCCCTTGGAAAGTATCTGAAACACTACAGGCAGGGTTGCTGGGTGATGGTTACCTTCACCTCTATCCTTCCATGCCCCTTAGTAAAACGTGAATTCTGCCCACAGCTTACAGAATATTTAATTTTATATCACTATAATGTCCATTTCATACCATTCCACAAATAGAGGCAGATATCTCCTTTGTACACCCTTTACAAAGTTAAGCTTCAAAACAATCTAGCTAACACCACCCACCTGCCATGTTCAGGGGGGCCCTTCTTTATCAGTGTTCTGTGTTGTTTCAGTGGTAAGAAAATCAACAATAGATGCCACCTATAAGGTACTGACTGGTAACATAATTCGATGAGTAGGAAACATTATGATGGACAGATATGGTCAGGCAGCCTGAAGTTTTTGTTTCTCTAAGTTGCCGGCTAGTTAGTGGAGATCAATGTCATGAACAGCCAGGTAATTTCTTCTGGGGGGGAGTATGCTTGGGAATGACATATAACACATCTGATCACTGTATTCTGCCTTTCCCCCACCTTCCCCACCCCCGCCCAGCATTTAGACTATGTTTTACTACCTTCTCATTTTCCCTCCCCCTTGGAATTGATACCAGGAAGGACCTGGAATCAGCAATTTTCACTGACAGTCCCTATTATCTAACCGACGAAATTTCATCTTCCTTCAAATGGGCCGCTCCTGGCTGCACTTTCCTCCCCGTGCAAGCTGAACTCCTCTTCCGCATTTATTACTCTCTCCCTGTTGCCGAGTGATTACTTGCTGCATGGCAAAAGTGAACTCTTGGATTTGGTTTCAGCTGGAAGAATAAGCCTGTAATTGTAGCCTGGCCTTTTCCTCGCACGTTTCCCTGGGGGCCTGGCCTCACACAGGAGACACCAAGCTTCCAGACATTGGATGGGTACATCCTACCAACTCAGGACTCCAAACTGAGGGAAAGGGTGTCCTGGGTGTGAGGTGTCCTCCAGAGTTAGCTTGGGCAGGTTTCCTACTGAGAAAAGGGCATGATACCACAAGGCAGCTTAGCCACACACACCCTCAGACTGATTCCTCTCTCCCAGCTTCCATCTTTGGGGTGCCACATTGCAAATGAATCCATTTCAGACATGGAAATGAGTCTCGTACTGACACGGTTGCTCTTCTGAACAACTTGAAGAGAGGTAGCATACAGATACAAGAATGTGTCATGCGCCCAGATGTAGACTGGCCAGTGAGGTTTCGACTGACACAACACTTCTAGCATACAACGTTTATTTCTGTGACAAGGGTCTTTCCCAGGATATGATTGACTGGTGTGACGAGGCTGCTAGAAGTTCAGCAGGAAGATGGCTCCCCTCCACCCTGCAAGCTGGGCAATGGGGACCTTAGTGCCATCAGCATGTGCTTTATATGTTACCCACTTCCTCTACTCCTCATTCTTTTCCAGAAATTTCATTTTTTAATACGGTCTTTTCAAGGTGATTAGAATTTAGAGCAAACTAAAGGTAAATTGTATATACGTTTAGTACTTTCAGTACATGGACTTGGTAAATTCTTTCTAGTTTGCTCATGATGTCTTTCCTTGTCAACATCTTAAGGCTGCATTCTGGATAATTAAGGTTTCTGAGAATGATTTATTTCCGGATGTAGATGGCGATTGCTATGTCTCTTAATGTAACCCAAAAATCTTCTAACTGTGATAGTTAACTTGGTTTTTCAACACTGGCTTTTAAAGATGTCAACAGGAAAATGATCGTTTTAAAGACTAGGTCACTCTGTAATCAATTAATGAAGCTTAAGGAGGTGTGGGGAGACCTCCAGGAGACTTAGGTCCTTCATCTTCCGACTGGAGACTTCGGCAGGCAGAAGAAAGTGAATGTAGCTTAGGGACTGTTCAGAGCCCGCAGACAGGCCACCAGAAATATAAACACATTCACTCTTTGATGGATATGAGTCAGTTCACCTCCTTGGTCCCTATGTAACAGCCATTCCTCTGCAAATCCATGTTATTTCTACAAATGAAGGATAATAATTTAGAAAAATAACTAAATGGCTTTAGGTTTATTATGACAACTTAGTTCTAACGGCAAGGCAGCTCCCTGCTGGTGATCTGTGTTCTGTCCCCCTCCGGGTCCCATCTGTAAAGCATTCAGGGAAGGAGGAAAGGGTGGGGAAGAAGCCGGACAAGACGTTACCTAAGGTCCTCAGCATGTTGGAATTAATATGATTTTGATTTAAACCTAATTCGTTACACTTCCTTTCCTGGTTAGATATTTATCAACAATGACTGGCACGAATCCAAGAGTGGAAAAAGGTTTGCCACATATAACCCTTCGACGCTGGAGAAAATATGTGACGTGGAAGAAGGAGATAAGGTGGGTCCCTTCCCCCTTATGAGTAATTCGATTATAGATGAATGAAGGCAAAGAAGTTGTGTGGCTTAGCTCGAGACTCATGGGTGCAGCTATAGGTGGGACCTGGACAGCCACACCAGCTGGTCCAAATGTGTAGCTCTAGACACAGCCCAGAATGGTATCAATTACAGATGGTCTTCTGCGAAGAGCCACCCGCCTGATGGATGTTTCTCCATCTTTGAGAATGACCTCAGCTATCATAATCACGTGGCTCAAGGAAAGTTTTTTTTTTTTAACCAATTATTTCAACCTGCTAGCATTAAAGAATCCAGAAAGCATTTCCTGCCTGTGTGTTTTACCACATGCAGCGCTCCGGCAGGACACACTTAAAAAAAAAAAAAAAAAAAATAGGATGAGAAGGAAAAAAAAAAAAAGATTCTGTGGTAGTGAGTGACTCCTCACTCTCCAGCTGATTTCTTTTCTGCTAGGAACTGACACAACCATGTAACAGTGTACCCTGCTCAGACCTATTGGCCAGTAGAAGGTCTTCTTTGTCGTGTAGGAGCTGAGCATCTGAATGTATCCTTTTTACATTTCAAGGCCATAAAGTGTATTTTAAATGAAGTGCCACCAAAGGATAGATTAAAGGTACAGAGGGAAGGAAACCCAGGAACCTCTCTTAACTGTTAGAGTGCTGGGTAAATATCCTTTCTCTTTCCTTCTTTCCCTTCCTTCCTTCCCTCCCTCCCTCCTCTTCCTCTGTTCCACCCTCCCTCCTTTCCTTCCTCTTTTCTTCCTTCCTCTTTCTTTCTTCCTTCCTTCTTTCCTTCCTTCCTTCCTTTCTTCCCTCCCTCCCCCTCCCTCTGTTCCTCCCTCCCTCCTTTCCTTCCTCTTTTCTTCCTTCCTCCTTCCTCCTTCTTCCTTCCTTCTTTCCTTTCTTCCTTCCTTCTTTCCTTCCTTCCTTCCTTCCTTCCTTCCTTCCTTCCTTCCTTCCTTCCCTCCATCTTCTTTCTCTCTGTGTTTCTCTCTGTCTGCCTCTGTCTTTCTGTCTCTCTCTTTCTCTCACTGTATTGACCTGACTGGTTGAGAACGCCTCCGTTCCATGAATTTTCCTGGGACTACAAGTGTGGGGCTTGTCTTCACTGTTTCAAGTCAAGCCAGGACTTTTTCATGCTAGGTAAGCGCTCTAGTGCTGAGCAGCTGCATCCCTGGCACTTGCTTTTTATCCCTGGCACTTGCTTTTTTTCCTACTCAAAACAGTGTCTCCCTTTTTAGTCCAGGCTGGCCTTGAGCTCTTGAGTCCCCTGTCTATTCCTCCTAAGAGCTAGAATTACAGGTGTGCTCCACCATATCCAGCTGCATGGATAAGCTTAATCAGTAGTGAGTTTGGAAATGGTGAACCCTGTAGGTAATGTACACTTGGATTGTCTCCTGCCAGAGGCAGTTTTGCCATAGGTATCACTTCACAGGGGTTCACCTGCTCAGACCAGGCTGCGGGCGGGGGGGGGGAGGCTCTTCATATTAAGCTCGACTTAAGAAAGAAAGCTGTCCAGAGGCAGGCAGCTGTGAGGGCCTAGGTATGAGGCTGAATGGACTCCCACTTGACAACTCCCCCCCATCAAGGAGCAAGGTGGGAACCCTGCTCCAGGCTCTGTTTTCCCTTGGACTGTGCTTCCAACACTCAATGGCGGAGGTCCCCTGTCCCCTGCAGCTGGAGGAGTCCTGGCCTCCACTCCAGATCCAGATAAGGAATGCAGTGTCTCAGCACCTGCCTTGCCAAAGCTTCCCCTTGCCCTGGTGGAGTCTCCTGACTGGGGTCTGGCATCCAGCGCCTGCCCCACTACCTCGGGGAGAGAGTCTCTAGGAAGAGCAGCTTGAGACATGACCTGTCAGCAACCAGATCCTTAGAGCTCATTTTCCTGAAAATGAGGAGGGAGGTGAGGATCCTCTGGGTGCCCAGTCGCTTCTGTCCTATCAAGTAGGCTAAGGGTTGGGGCAGAAAGAGGGATAGCTCAGCAGTAGACACTTGCGAGGCTCTGGGTTCGATTCCAGCGCAGAAAAGAAATTCTCCGGAAGTAGACATGTAATTGCCCCACAAATACACAAAGGAGTCAGTTCCTATAAAATATTATAGCAATCCCGCCCCTGAGGGCTAAAGGAGGCTGAGGATTGTAAACAGGCCTGAGTGACAGCGACCTGTGTGTGTTCAAATGGACCTAACATGCAGAAAATATTCATACCCGGGTCACCAAGGAAAGTACTTGAGGTTTAGGACTTTATAAAAACATGTTTAGATGCCTTTATAACCAGAAAGGGAGTTAATATTTGACCATTGTGAAAAATCTTGAAAAAGACATAAGATAGAAAGGGGAAAAAATCACACAGAAGCCTCCATGTGGACATACACATACTAGAACACGTACCAGTGCATAAATAAATAAATATCTTTAACAAAATTCCAGCATACAACAAGCATTAGTGAGGGGATTGCTATTAATAATAATAGCAGTTGTCATGCACATGGTACATAAACCCCTCCCTGCCCATGATGTTAGCTGCATGCTTTTTTGCTGGCCAGAAAAAGAAATCACATGAACCCCCCCACTCTCCAAAGTATGCAGGTGGTTTAGAAACTTGCTTTCTGGAGCTGACTGACGGTCCTTCCATGGATGGGGGACACCATCGTTGTCTGTGGGCCACTCCTGAGTGGCCCCCGGACTGCGGTTCTATTAGAAGTGACACGCTGTCTCTCTGTCGTTTGCCACTCAGCCGGATGTTGACAAGGCCGTCGAGGCCGCACAAGCTGCCTTCCAGCGGGGCTCCCCATGGCGCCGGCTGGATGCCCTGAGCCGCGGCCAGTTGCTGCACCAGCTGGCTGACCTTGTGGAGCGGGACCGCGCCATCTTGGCAGTGAGTATGGACCATGAGTGTGAGGACAGGCCTCACCGAGAGATCTGTCCCCATGGGACAGTAGCCAGAAAGACCTGGGGTGCTGGTTTTGTGTGGCCATGGGTCTGTTTGGTTCCTGGAGGAAGCAGACATCCATGCCCCCAAAACTCCTTTTTCTTGTTTTTTCTCTTTCCCTCGTTTACGTGTGTGTGTGTGTGTGTGTGTGTGTGTGTGTGTGTGAACAATCATCTTCAATCACTGTTCTGCCTTATTCTTTGGAGACAGCGTCTGTAATCAAACCCGGAGCTCATCCATAGGGCTAGTCTGGGAATTGCTGTAGGAATTCCCATCTCTGCTTTCCAAGACTGAAATTGCAGGTGGGCTGCCATGCCTAACTGACATTTTGCAAGGGATCTGGAGCTCTGAACTCTAGTCCGTTTGCTTGTGTGGCAAGTGCTGTAGCCACTGAGTTATCGCCCCAGCCCAGGACTTCATCCTTTACATCTTTACATCTTTCCAGAAGTCGAACTTCTGTCTCTGAAGCTCAGATTCTTGGTCAACGTCTTGGTCTACAGGAAGCTCAGTGGCTACCAGACTAGGAGTATCCATAGACAGTCACCAAAGGCTGAGCCATATCCTGGCCCCACCTGGACAGTTACGTATAAACTTTTGATTTTTCACATGTACTTCCAAGTTGCCTCATCCTAGGCACAACAGTCTCACCTTGTCTGAAATTTCAATTATCTAGGATCACCCTCCATTCAAAAATATCCAATGGAAAACCCTAGAAGTAAGCCATTCACAAATGCCAACTAACTTTCACTATAGTATGTCGCTGTACTTTCTCAATTTTATTATTTGTTATTGCTTCCAGTTCCCTCATATGACAGATTTGTAGCTAAGTTTTATCAAGGTTACTTATTATTTGTGAAAAAAAAATACATACCAGACTGGAGAGATGGTTCTCAGGGGTTAAGCCTCTGCCCCACAAGCAGAAGGTCCTGAGTTTAACTCCTGGATCCCACATAAAAATGCCAGGTAGAACTGGTGGTGACCTGTGCTTATGATCCTGGAAGGCAGAACCTAGGTAACTCCAGAGCAAAGTTAGAAGATAGCACAATCCAGGGTGATTCCCAAAGTCACCCTTGGGCCTTCATAGGCAACATAGTGCCTCTTCTTCCCCCCCCCCCATTCCCCCCTTCACACAGAGACACACACAAAATTTAAAAAACTAAAAAAAAAAAAAAACCAATATGTACTTAGGGTTAGATACTAGTTGCAGTCTAGAGCATCACAGGACTTTTCTGAACACACCCTTGATGAATAAGGGGGAACATCTCTAACATGCATGAAATCTCAGAACTGGGCAGAGGTCAAAGTTATTAAGGACAGGTCTTGATTCTAGGAAACCTCAGACCCGAAAAGACCAGGTTCAAATTCTAACTCTGCTGTTTATTAGCTGTGTGGCTACTTAAACTGTCTGAGATTTATTTCTTCACCTACAATGTCACAATTAGTTATCTTCGTGCTATGAGAACAGTTCCTTTAACATCCTTAACAGAGGGGCAGAGGAGATGGCTTGGTGGGTAAAATGCTTGCCATGCAAGCTTGAGGACCTGAGTTCAAGTCTTAAAACCCATGTGAAAAAAAAATTCATGTGTATTTCTAATTCTAGTGCAGCTCTTTGAGGCACTTGCCTACTTGGAACACTCCGAGCCAGTGAAAGAGCCTGTCTCAAAAACAAGATGGATAGCAACCGAGGAAAAAGTCTCGAGGATGACCTCTCCCCTCCACTTGGACACACACACACACACACACACACACACATGCACACACATACATGTACCTGTGCATAAATAAATAATCTTTAACAGAGTCCCTGCATATAGCAAGCCCTAACTAAATGATAGCTAATGATAATATCAACCATTGCCATGCAAATGCTACACAAACCCTCCCAGTCTCTAATGCCAGCACATGACCTCCTCCTGGTTAGTAATTTTCAAACTTAGTTCCTCAGCTTTGAAATTGAGATACTAAGACTCAGCCATGGAGTGGATGAGAAAGCTTTGGAGCTAGAAAGGCCTTGAAGATCTTGTAAATATGTTTGTCAACAAGATCTCAATCCTTTCTTTGTTCTTGAAGTAGGTGGAGAAGACACCAGTGGGTCACTGGGGGATCTTGACATTTTTTTTTTTTGACCTGAATTTCCAGTTCTGGCCTGGCTCAATTTCTTGGCTGAAAACCTGTTTTAAACCATGCAGCGAGACCCAATTTGTAAGAGGAGAAATTTCCATTTTGGCCTTCAATTTAGAAAAAAAAAAAAAAAGATTCTTTTTTCCTCTGATGTTGGGAAGCAGGTGGCGAGTGATCACATCTCTTCACAAGGGCAGCGTCAGCCAGGACACTGCATTGCTTTGGTCCCTAGACCTGTTCCTTGGGGACAGAATCACTCTCCCTGAGAGGGGTCTGTAGAGCCTGAGCTCAGCTTCCTTCCTTTAAGCAGCCAGTCCTTATGTTCACAGTAATGAATCTGGGGAGCGTAGTTCCCGTCCAGTGCAAGCACTTCTTGGGGCTTCTGATTTCTTCCTGCATTGAAAGCCAGTCCCAACATTCAAGCTGCCAAACTGGCTTTTTCAAAAACATTTCTGTTTTCCCCCGCATGAGCTCATCAGTCTGCAATGTTCATGTGGACTAATAGCAGACTCCAGAGGATGTGCCTTGGGCAACCCACCCCGCCCTGTCCATAGCATCAGTACCATCTGCTGGGCAAGGTCACCTTCCTCTGCAGCCTGCTCCACTGACTGCCCTGGTGTCTCTACATTTACGCAGCCAACAGAAGGGCGTGGGAGGGTCACATCGCTCCTGCCACTCTGACCTGGCTGCCGGTGAGAAATAAGACCCAGCTCTTTGCCACAACATGAAAGGGACAGGAAAATGATTGGCAAATATCTGTGCCAGTTGCCTTTGCTCTCCTCCTTGACGTGTTGCTGTTCCAGCACCTCCCTGCCCATCCTTTAATATCTGAGAATTGTGACACGTTAGTTTTCAGCAGGCACATTGTTCTCTCTCAACATGCCAAAGAAAACACACTTAAGAGAGTCTGTGACCTGCCCATGTGTGAATGGCAGGAGGAAGTCACCTGAAAGCCATTGGTTCCAAGCAGTGGCTAACACATGATTTCTCAAGGTCAGTCCTGAAAACTGTGAACCCCACCCCCACACAGGTCACACACCTTTCCTTGTGTGTGTGGTGGGGGAAGATTATTCAGTAGGCACAGAAACCCACGCACATGTGAGTGCTTGTGTGTAGACACAATAGGTCAGCACTGGATGCTATTCCACAGGGACCATCCACCTTGCCTTCAGAGTCTTGTGTTAGCCTAGACTCACTATTTAGGTTTGGCGGGTCACTGGGCCCCCAAGATCCACCTATTTCTCCTTCCACACCGCTGAATTACAAGTGTGCACCACCATATTGATTTCTTTCATATGGTTTCTGATGATCAAACTCAGGTCCTCATAATCCAGTGGTGAACACTTTACTGACCCAGCCATTTTAACCTCCTCCCACCCACCCCCAACTCTTTAAAGGACTCTCTGTACTGTTGTGAACTGAGTTTTGTTTAGAAAGATTCCCTACGACCAACCTAGAAAACCCAAGTGATTGCTCCAATAAGCAGTCTTGCTCCAATAAGCAGTCTTGCCTAAGTTCATGACTAAAATATACAGGCGATGCCATTTGAATAGATGTCGTATATCTGATTCAAAGGCACACGACCTGTAGCGTGCTTGGTCCCATTTTCAGAGTGAGGAAGCTGAGACCAAGAAAGAGTAAGTCATCTAGGCCATCCAGCGCGAGGTAGAAGTCCAGGATTAGAGGCAGGTAGTTGTCCCCATGTTCCAAATTTGCCTACAAATTGCTACATTAAAGTCCTCTCCTTTGCCCTGTTCCAGCAAAGAGCCAAGAACCAGATGCCTGGCTATACAGATGTGCATCTGCTCTCGGGGTTGACTGGAGCTGCAGGCCTTTGGCCATCTTGCTATTACTAAGTGGCAACTTGGAATGCCAATTAACAGGGGCCAAAGGCACGGGGTATGTGTCATGCTGGCCTGATCTGATCTCTAAGTAGCAGCTGCCGGGGAGCTACACAGGCCCAGGGCCCAGCCTAGTTCTGTCATCCTTGCTAAGACAGTGATAGTCACCACTGAGCATCTGGACATTCGCAGGACCCGTTCCATTCACCACACGTGCCCTCTCTTTAGGTGTCCCTCTCCCTTAGAATATATAGCAGTCCCAGGAGGGAGGAACTGTTATTATCCTCATTTTACAGTGGGGGAAACTTAGGTAGGGTGGGCACTTAGCCACTCAGCTAGCATTCATCTGAAGTAGTTAAGTTCCTATTCAGAAGGAATTCGATGCTCTGGAAGCGAAAGTCAGACAGAAGAACTCCCAAGTGTCTCGAGTCTTCCAAACTTGTTGCTTGAAGGGGAGTCAACTGGGCTGGCTGGAAGTCGGTGCTGGCCGGCTGGGTAGTCTTGGGACTGCACATTTATTTGTACCTTCCAGTGGGATCAGGCTTGGAATGGAACATGGGTGAGTGCTTGGGGGTGAATGCAGCTGGGCCTCCCTTTCTCCAGCATCGTCTCCCTCCATCTAGAGGCCTCTGCAGGAATCTAGCCCTGGGCAACAAGTCAGGGTGGCCACTTCCTGTGAAGACTGATGGCCGGTGGTTTCACAACAAGCCTCCACTGGGGCTGCTTGTCTGAGAGACAAAGGGGTTCTCTTTCGCCCAGGCTGGAAATAGAAAAGAATCCTGACATTGAGCGGCTGCACCCTCGCCTGGGTGACTGCCTCACCCGCAATCCGCAATTCTGCCAGCGCGCCCTCCCTACTCAGTGGCGGCATCCGGCCCGCAGCCTCCCTGCAAAGCATGGCATCTTTGTGCTGGAGGCGTGACCCTCCTGTGCTCTGTCGGTCCTTCCATGGCCATGCCAGCCAGGTCAGCTGAGAAGGAAGGGCTAGTGACTTCCTTTTCTCCTGGGAGAGGAAGCTGCCTCTCGCTAGCCAAGCTTCCCAAAGCTCCATGGGAACATAAGAGCCCAAAGGTCTGATCGCTCTGCAATGCCGGGGTGGATGGCATGACAGAGTCTCAAGAAGGATGGTGCCCACTCTTGTCCAGCTTCCAGCTTCAGGTGCCAGGCAACAAAGGCTGCCCTTGCCCATCTGAGATAGATCAGCTTCAACTCAGAGTAAGGCTTTCTGAAGTGACACATAGGGCTGAGATCTAGAGACCCATACCCTGGGACTGTATTTCCTCTCAACCCCCATCTCTTTTTTTTTAATGTGGATGTGGATGTGGATGTGGGTGTGTGTGGGTGTGTGTGTGTGTGTGTGTGTGTGTGTGTGTGTGTGTGTGTGCGCGCGCGTGTGTGCGTGCGTGTGTGTGAGAATAAATGTGTGTACAGATATATGGACATGAGTGCATTTAAGTGTGCGTGCCTATGGGAGCCCGAAGGTGATATCAGGAATCATCCTGAATCTCTTTCACCCTTGTTATCACGAACCTGGATCTTCGATTAAACCCAGAGCGTGCCATTAGGATTAGTCTGGCTAGTCATCTTGCTCTGGGGATTCCCAAGCTCCACCTTTCAGGGCTAGAATTTTAGGCAAGCTACCACACAGCCCAGAATTTTTATATGGAATTTGGGAATCCAAAGCAGATCCTTCTGCTTTCGAGGCAAAGGCTTTATTTAACTACTGAGCCATTTACCCGGCCCTGCCACCCTCCTCTTCAGTAACCAGCCAGAAGGAGGAAAGCTGCATCTACAGCGGATATCATCTTATTCTTGCAGACTCTGGAGACCATGGACACAGGAAAGCCATTCCTTCACGCCTTTTTCATCGACCTAGAGGGCTGTATTAAGACCTTCAGATATTTTGCAGGATGGGCAGACAAAATCCAGGGCAAGACCATTCCTACAGGTGAGCTGGCACAAAAACGACTCTGGGCACACGTGGGTCTCTTGGGAATTCTGTGATTTCCCCCCCCCCATCCCCACTTTTCCCCTAATGCATCTTTCCCTCCCCACTCATGCCTCAGCATGGCATTACACTGATTCTTCTTCTAGAAACCTTGGGTCAGGTTTGAACTTGAGTTCAAGTCACCGCTTTGAACAGTATGCCAGACTTGGAACTGATGTATTTGTAGGAGTCTTGCTTTCTTGTTTGTCTCTTCACTGTGTGAAATTCTTCACCCTGGTGGGTTCCCCACCATGTCACGTCTCTTTCAGATGACAATGTTGTGTGCTTCACTAGGCACGAGCCGGTCGGAGTGTGTGGGGCCATTACACCAGTAAGTGGGAAAGCCTGTCTCTGACAGATTCTGGGTAGATCCATCCGCTTGGGAACTAACTTCCTGTGTGCATCTGTCTGATCTGGCTGAGCATGAGCTTGGTGGCACGGAGCTCTTGAGATAGGTTGGACCCTTTTTTGCTCTCAAGAGGCCCACTCGGGATTTGAGTAGAGTGTCAGGAGTGGCCAACACCCTCAGAGAGAAAGGAATGACTATTCATAGGGAGGAGGTTTTTGCAAATGGTGGGCTACGCCTGGGTGGGCAGAGGGTGGAAGTGGCTAGGATTTTCATGAAAGAAGGCAGAGGAGGCTGGCAGACAGAAGCTGAGGTTGAGGTGAGCATACTTAGCAGGTGACAGGGGCCAGCTTCAGTGGTCTGGGCTGCAGAAGGTCTAGGACTTTAGTTGCTGCGATGCCTATAGATAGATGCCTGGTGGGGAGGTGCATACTGCTGCCCGCCTGTCCAAGTGCAGGTAGTTGCATGAATGAGGACTGACAAGTCACAGGGGGTGGGGGGGAGGGGATGCTGCCCCTTTGCAGGGGACAGGAGGATGCATGGGAAACTGTCTCTACAGACATCGCACACTCATTTGTTCTCTTGACCCCAAATCTAGATAAGGATGGAAAGAAAGCAAATGTCTTCCCTAAAGGAACTGTTGGGGGTCCGGGGTGAAAGCAGGGTGAACCCGAGTCCCAAGACCCCTTCTTGTTCCCTGCTGCAGTGGAACTTCCCCTTGCTGATGCTGGCGTGGAAGCTGGCCCCTGCTCTGTGCTGTGGGAACACCGTGGTCCTGAAGCCGGCGGAGAGACCCCCCCCCCCCCCCCCCCACCCCCCCCCCCCCCCCCCCCCCCCCCCCCCCCCCCCCCCACCCCCCCCCCCCCCCCCCCCCCCCCCCCCCACCCCCCCTCACGGCCCTCCACCTCGGCTCTCTCATCAAAGAAGTAAGCACCCTGAAGAAAATATGTGCCCCTGATAACATCCCCCGCTCCCAGGAGCCAGGCCAGCGTCGTGAGCCGTGGCAGTGGCCGCAGGCTCAGCATGTATGAGAAGGGCCTGTTTTGCTTGGCGACTGTACTTGTGGTCACTGAGCTGAAAGCCACCATTTCTCCCCACGGTCCTAATGAGAACGCACCCTCTCATTACTGCTGAAACCCACAGTTAGTGCTTGGTGTTTTGTCTAGAGTCCTTGTAGGAGGAGCCCCCAAACCCCTGCCCTCGAGAGGATTCTGTGCTTGGTAGTGATGGGCAGCGGATGGCCCTTTCTCATTTGGTGGGTCACCCACAGCCAGCTGGGTAGTCACAGCTAGCTCAGGTCCCCACAAACCCCCACCACTGCCTTTTGCTTTGTGGGTAAGTTGTCCTTCCCACCCCATGGGAGCCACAACTCAGGGAAGCAGTGGCCCAGAGAACCCCTCCCGCCAGACACACCTGGCAACATATTTCAGTCACTCCGTCATCAGCTTGCATGTGACAGAGATTTAGAGGGAACAGGAAGAAAGAGGGATGAGAGGAGGTGGCCATCGCTTAATCCTCAGCTGGGAGGCTGCGCCCCATGGTTTTCCTCCAGGTCTCCCCTTCCTCTCCTGGCCCACATGTTTGTCACATACATGAGACCCGGGAACTAAAATCCTAACTCTTACAAAATCGTGCCTAGGAAGTTCAGAATTCAAGCTCCTGCCAAGTACTAAAACCTTGACATTTCAAAACAATGTATTTTCAATAAGATAAGAGCTGAGGCACATCAGAAACAGAACCCTCTTCTTTGTTTGCTCGGTGGTGGTCTTGTCAATGACCTTCGTGTGTGTGTGTGTGTGTGTGTGTGTGTGTGTGTGTGTGTGTGTGTGTTGTGTGTGTATAGCAAGTGGGCAAGGCCAGCAGAGGACTGAAAGGGAGGGAGCTCATGTTCCATCTAGATGCCAGTGGGGGGATTAAAACAACAAAACTGGCTCAGCAAGCACGCTTTGCAGGTTCCCCGGGGGTGGTCACACACACACACACACACACACACACACACACACAGAGCAAGAGAGCGACTGCCCCCTGGTGGTGTGCACGCACGTGAGCCTTGGTGAGGTGGGAGGCCCTTCCTGGACCCTTCTCCCCCTGCCTGCACTCAGGGCCCGAAGTGGAAGGTGAGGAGCTTGGCTCAGCCCTGGGCGCGTGCAGCCGACCTGGGTCTTAGCGAGTGGGAGTGCCCTGGGCTCGGTCTCCTGTGGGGTGCAACTGTGCTCAGGGGCCCGCAGCCACAGCTCTCCCCGCCTGCAGCGTGTCTACGATGCTCCTCGGATTCTTCTTCTGTTCCTCCCAGGTCGGGTTCCCTCCAGGGGTGGTGAACATTGTGCCAGGGTTTGGACCCACTGTGGGGGCAGCAATCTCTTCTCACCCGCAGATCAACAAGATCGCCTTCACGGGGTCCACAGAGGTAAGAAATCCTCTTCCTGGGCTCCTGGCCAGAGCAGCAGCCGCTTCACTACCGGGGGTTCAGTGAACATTTCTTTTGAGAAGCTAAAATGTGATGTGCTTCCCACCCCTTCCAATTTGACCATGTTGTAATAAATAACAATCAGTAGAATGTCACTGGTCCAGTTCCTAAACTAAATAAATATACTAGTAGAATTTGGAATCCTTAGAAGAAATGATAGAGATAAGATAAAAATGCATAACACCCATAGGCAAACATCACACAGTCAAGTCAGAGACAGTCAGCAAGCTGGGAGGAAGCCAGGTATACTGTCTGCGGTACTCCATACCCTTCATATGTGAAGAGCTTCTACAAATCAATGAAAAAAAAGAAAGATGGGGAGAAAGGACAACTCTGAGAATGGAACGATCAAGTACCCAGTACATTGACTGGGAAATAGAGAAATGTGTCTGTCAAAAATGGAAATGATGTCATGGAGGATGTGGGAAGGACAATGCCATCTGTCCTCCCTCAGGTCCAGTAGAGATGTGGTAGCATTGACCAAAAATTCCCAAGTGGAAAACTTGTGATTGAGAAATTCCATTTCCAAGAAACTGCTGTCCCTAGAGAAATCTTCTCATGAATGTTGCAGGACCTGTGTTCAAGTGTGCCTTATCTGTTCTGCGGAATGTCTACAGTCAGTACTACAAGGAAAAGTTATCAGGGTCTGCTGTGTCACACATGCATACCCACAAACACACGTATACACATACATGAACACACATAGCCATCACTCCAAGGAAAGGTTGTCTAGGGTCTGTTGTGCAGCACACACACACACACACACACACATACACACACACACACACACACACACACACACACACACACAAGCAAACTAGACTATTAACTACAAAGTGCTATAGTAGTTATCAGTAACTTTGTGTATAGATGTAGAAATGGTTTTGAAAGATTCTAAAGAAACCATTACAGCCATTTTGGAATGTGCCCTGATGATAAGGTAGGAGAAGACTAAGGCCACCTCTGTGATTTAAATACATTTGCATATGGATTTTTTTTTTACATTTGTTTGTCTGTGTATGGGTGGGATGCCTATCATGACACACATGTGGAGTCAGGAGATGACTTGAAGGAGTCAGGTCTTCTCTCTGTGCTCTGGGAATTGAAGTCAGGTCACCTGTTAAGCCATCTCTCTGGCTCTGGAATTATTTTTAATGACAAAGTTCTTCTGTAACTCAAGAGGCTTGAGCAGTTTCCACGCAGAATGGCCCCTGTGTCCCTCTGAGTCTAGTCCAGCCAGGAGCCTGCATCCTCCCTGCTGCCTCTCCTCCTCTGGCAGCCAGAGTGGGCGTCCTGAGACAGTCTAATTAGCCCATAGACCAAAGCTGCTGCATCCCAGATGAGCCCTGTTGCTGCACCACTGAGCTGAGCAGCCCCAACACCTGCCCAGCCTCCAGCAGAGATGTGGTTCTTACCCCACAGTGGCTCCCAAGTCCTCCTCTCCCCTCCCCTTGCCATACCGTGGGTCCCCCGGCATCTCCACACATGTTCTGAGTCTCTCTGAGAGACCACGGTCCAGCCAGGAAGCACCCTCCTCACTCACTGCTGACTCCCAGAGCACTCGGCCAACAGGCATCCCCGTGGGAGTGCTTCCCTCCCCGTGGTCTGCTGCCTTCTGCAGAAGAGCAGTTCCCACCGCTTCCCTTAAGGCCAGAACCTAGAACCAACTGGTTTTGCAGGTGCAGTCACTGTGGACCAAGTCCAGACTTCACCCCAGATGTTCTTCCTTCTTTTCTTCTTTCCCTCCTCCCTTCCTTCCTTCTTTCCCTCCTTCCTTCATTTCTTCCTTCCCTCCTTCCTTCCTTTCTTTTTTCTCTCCTTCCTTCATTCTTACTTTCCCTCCTCCCTTCCTTTCTTCTTTCCTTCTTCATTTATTCCTTTCTTCTTTCCCTCCTTCCTTCATTTCTTCCTTCTTTCCTTCCTTTCTTCTTTCCCTTTCTCTCCTTCCTTCTTTCCTTTTTTCTTCCTTTCTTCCCTCCTTTTTTCCCTCCCTCTTTTTTACCTCCCTTTCAGTACAGAGGATGGAACCAGGGCTCTCATGTGCTGGATAAGTGCTATACCGCTGAGCAACCATCATATGCCAACCTTTTTTTCAGATGCCCTGAGACTTAAGTGTTGGGGGCGATGTTGGGGGCAGCAGTGTCAGCCCAGCTTCTCACCTGCTCTAGCTCTAGGCCTCAGTGTCCGTGCGGCCTCCAGAGTCTCCCCTACCTCAGCGGTCTGGGTGCCTGGCTTTACTTGCTGCCAACATGAGTCAGGAAGCACAGTGTGCCAGCCCAGCCTCTGGCAGTGTGCCCAGGGCAGAGAGAGACAGTCAGATAAGGGAAGTTGGGGGCTGTTCTAGAGTGGATAGTCCTCATGCGCCGCTCCCCCCCCCCCCCCCGCGGAAGCCTCAGTCTTCATCGGGGCTCTAGAAGACTAACTGGTCTCATCTAGAGGTTCCAGCCACCCTCAAAGCTTTCCTAACAGGTAAAGAAACTCCCTCGGATCAACATCATGTCCACAGGGATTGGGGGAGCTTTAGATGTTACTGGCAGGGGGGAAGGTGACCCCTGACCCCACACCCTTCCCAGGACTAGTGGAGGACACTGCTCAGCCAGGGCTGTGGGCAGCAGGCTGAGGGAGCGGGACCCGGTGTGACTGTGACAACGGGTGACCCTGGTCACAAGGTGCTGCCTTTTCTGGGGTTAAGTTCATCACACCCAAGACTGAACATGTTCTGTTTTATACCCCGAAGGTCGGGAAGCTGGTTAAGGAAGCTGCCTCCCGGAGCAACCTGAAGCGGGTCACACTGGAGCTGGGGGGCAAGAACCCCTGTATCGTATGTGCAGATGCTGACCGTGAGTTTCTGGAAATTTTAGGACACATGTAAATTTCTTCCCACCGCCTAGCCTCTCTTCAGAACCAACCCAGAGAGAAAGAGGCACACACACACACACACACACACACACACACACACACACACACAAAGGGGAGCCACAATTCAGGTCTGCTAGCCAGGCGCAGGGAGGGCCCAAGGCAGAACTCCATCAGTGTTGCTAAGTGACAAATGTGATGGGCACCTGTGTAGCTTAAGGGAGCCCAGGGCCCCCCTCCTGCCCCGCACAGCTGCAGCTAGGGTGTCTGTGTTCTTGCTGGAAGCCAGTGGCTCTGCCCTGTTTTCAGGCCCTCAGAAGGGTTGACACATTTCTTTGTCTCCGGCTGGGCAAACCAGAGGATGGAGACCCTGCCCCTTCCAAACACAAACAAAAACATGCCTGGATCGCCTCTTCTCTGGGAAAACCACCTACCCCAGGAACTTGGACCAGCTTGGGTCTTGTGAGAGCAGCGTGGCACAATATTTAATCTCATGCTATTGTTGGCCGCCATCTCCAGAAAAGGGCAAAAGAGACCATGCTGGGCATTCGCCTCCTGCTGATAGAGCCACCTATCAAAAACTACCACTCCCCAAGTGCCTCGAAGCACCTTGGCTTACAAGAGCAGCCTCCTCCTCCCCCTGCCCACTGGTGCCACAGATTCCTGTGTGGAGAACAAAGCCTTCTATTCCACGTTCAGATAAGACAGGTATTACAAATAGCCCTGGAGAAATAATGACATTGGCACAATGTCTCACTGAGATGTGAATGACTGATGCCAGTTCCTTTCCCTGAAGCTGGTCTTCATTGGTGGAGGATGGGGAAGAAGCCCAAGGAAGGCTGTGAATTTAAACTGCCCAGCTCTTGCCTGAGCTGCCACCCCCCTGTGGAAGCATCGACAATATCCCTAATGGCTTCTGGAACCTCCCGGAACTGTTGTAGATGATGTCCTATTGGGACCCACATTTGGAGTGCCTCACTCCAATCCTAAAGAGCCAGACCCCTGTCTTGTGTTCTTGGGGCATCCGCTGTGGTGGCACCCTACCTCACCTCAGTTCACGCTTCTGTCTTTCCAACGAGGACAGCTGTAGGAAAGGGCTGATTTACCAGGGTCAGGAAAACACATCATGGAGACTTAACAATCTCCTCCTCCTCCTCTTCCTGTTTTTCCTCCTTCTCCTCTATCTTTTCTTCCTCTTCCTTTTCCTCTTCTTCCTCCTCCAGGATAACACACTGCATCTTGCCACTTCAGCTACCACTCCTGGCTCCCATCTGGGTGCCAGAAATGAAGGAGTGTCTGAGGAGGGGCAGCGCCAGGCTGGCACCTGGTCCTGCCTCAGGGGCAAGGGTGCAGGAAGGACCTTGTGGCCTGGCTGCATTACCACCACAGTTTCCACAGACTGCACTGCCTGGTCACCACTACCTCCTCATAGCCAAGGCATAGTCCTTCCAGGCTGCCCATGATTAGGGAGAGAAAAGAGAGGGAGATTCCCTGAGCAAGTGAGGTGGGGAATGTTATAACCCTGTGTTCATTAGCATATTAAAAGTCCTGAGAAGTCCTGCAGTCAGTGGACTTAAACCCAAACTTGGTGAACCCAGAAACCCTTTCCCTGTCCTATCTCTTTGAAAAAAAGCTGAGAGCAAAATTAATTTCAGAATCACCACTACCCTGGGGCCTGTTTTCTTATGTGGGTAATTAGTGCTGCAGCTGTCGCCAGACCTGCTTTAACAACTTAATCGCTTCCTCTTGCCTCCCTCACCCCCACCAGTGGACTTGGCAGTGGAGTGTGCTCACCAGGGAGTGTTCTTCAACCAGGGCCAGTGCTGCACAGCTGCCTCCAGGGTGTTCGTGGAGGAACAGGTCTACAACGAGTTTGTGAGGCGGAGCGTGGAGTTTGCCAAGAAGAGACCTGTGGGAGACCCTTTTGATGCCAAAACTGAGCAGGGCCCCCAGGTAACCTGCCAATATGTGTGGTACTCTCCTAGGGGCTGAGCTAGTCAGACGGGCGGCCCCAGACAGGGTGCTCCTCCAAGGAGGGAGGCCTGACTTGTGTTGCTACTCAGGGTTTTTGTTCAGAAACCAACTCACTCCTTTCTAGTAAAAGATGGGGCCACTTGAGGCCTGGGTGGGGCCAGCTGGGCACAGGCAGGAGGCCATCTGTCCACACCCTTGTAGCCTTTGCAGTGTGTTGTCCATGAAGGACAGGCACAGAAGTGTTCCCGCGTAAGAGGGGACGCAGCCGGACTCTCTGAATGGAGACAGCCCTTAGAAGCCAGAAGGTCCAGGGTGCGAGACTTTCACCACACACAGGGTCGCACACACCCGTGTGCCACTTCAGGCCACACTGGGCAGTCTTGCCTAACTGTCCTTTGTAATGTAACTGGGGTAGAAAGCAGGAGGAGCTTTTCAGGCTGGGGTGTCCCCTCCCCTGGCCCCAGCATGTGTCTCAGCAGAGAAGCTGCTTCCCTGTGATCAGCATTCTTGATCTCAAGTTGTACCCCAAACTCCACGACAGCCCGAGACACAAGGGAGCCAGCCGTCTTGGTAGGTTTCAGATCTCAGTGCAAACATGACCCCAAGCTATAAGATATAAAATATTACTATGGCATCAACATACATTTGGAGTCAATCTAGAATCAGAGGGAAATACTCAGACTGATCCCAGTACTAAGGACAACTTTTTCTTCCCTCATTATTTCTCGGTCTTTTCCCAAGGCTCCAGTTTGGACTTGTGAGACCAGGTGCACAGGCTCCAAGGAGAGGAGGCTCTCGGGGGGCGGGTGTTGATTTCACTGCCCTTTCTGAGGGGCTGCAGAGTCCTTCTGAAGCACAGGCTGCCTATCCTTAGCATATTATTTTAGGATGCTGTTGTTGTTTTTTTTTTTTTTCTCCTCCCAAAGTCCTTTTTCATCTGTGGTAATAAGATTAAACTCCAAAAGGTCTTCCAGCTGTCTAAATAGGCCTGTCTGTCTTGGTCCTGTAAAAGAGCTAGATCGGGGACCTCGGCTGGAAAGCGCTTGCTGGGATACTCCATCAAGCTCCAGGTTTGCTTGCGCCTGAACAACGGTGCGTTTAATATATATTTATTTTGTTACCTTAGATGATTAGGTGACTCCATGAGGCCAATGATAAATGGCACACCTACATTGAGCTCACACCTGATATTCCATGCTTGATGCTGACTTGGATGAGAGGAGATGACAATGATTGATTGTCAAGATTGAATGCTGATGGACAGGTGAGCTAGCTCGGCAGTAAGGTGCCTGCTCACAAACCAGTGACCTTGGTTTGATCCCCAGAAGCCTATATGGTGGAGGATAGAGGAGAAATTGATTTTGAAAGCTCTCTGACTTCTACCCACGCGCCATGGCATGCACGGGTGCCCTTTTCTTTTTTTCTCAAATAAATGAATACAATATAAAAAATAAGATCCTTATGTACAAGAAAGAATGAAGAATGTTGGGTTTTGTAAGCACATAGTGTTTTTATGTGTGTGTATGTGTGTGGTGTGTGTGTGTGTGTGGTGTTGTGTGTGTGTTGTAGAAGAGGACATGTGTGTTCTGTAGAGACCAAGGTGGTGATTCTGGAAATCGTCCTGGATTGTTCTACATCCTTATTGCTTTGTCTGCTGATTCGCAGGCCTCATTCTCCAGGGCCAGAAGTACAGGTGCCACCGTTGCTTCCAGACATTTTCACATGGGATCTGGGGCCTGAACTCAGGACCATCTGCTTGCGAGGCAAAGGCTGTAACCCCTGCGGCATGTGTCCAGCCACACCCAGTGTGTCCACGCACTGAAAGGTTCTTAGGTTGAGCAAACCGGCACAGTGCTGATCTGCCACAGTGATAATGGTCCTGGTCTCCTTCGCCAGGAAGTACTATCTTCTGGCCATCTCCCATGTCTTTGTCAATGTGCTGCTTCTAGACTCTTCTAGTCTTCCCTCTACTGCAGCTTCACACGTCATTGGAATGCATGTTCTCTATGCTCTGGAGCTCTGTGCACACACACTGACTGTCTTAACCATCCCTGGCCCTACCTGACACTCTCACTGCACTCCTGTCCCCCAGCATGTACCCCAACGTGCGGCCGGCCTCCACAGCTCCTTCATTACCATCCTCACATTTGCCACAAGTCACATTCTCTTGCAGAACCAGTCTTCTCGCGGCACGTTACTAAATCTAAGATTACAGAGAGCCGACCTATGACATTTTTACCTCTTCTTTCCCTCCGCATCCTTCTTCCTCAAAGCATATGAAAGATGCTCACGAGGAACCCAAACTGCCACTTTGCTCTCCTTTAGTTGCCTGTTCTCTTGTCATGCAATTCCCTTTTCTTGACATCAGAGACAACTTTGTGAGATTGAGGACTCTGCCTCAGCATCTTTTTTGCTTGACTCGTGTCAAGGTGGCACTTTGAAGCCAGTTTCCTATAAGCCTTTTTCAAGGCTTTGGATTGCTCCAAACATCATAACTGATAAGCATGTCTAGAACATGAGTGTTGGGAGTGTGGCTGTGTGTAGCTAGGACAGCTGTTGTTCCTCTGCTTCTTCCTGAGATTCTAGAACATTCCATGTTCTATTCTAATGGCTGCGTTGTCTGCTCCACTGAGCTATGCTGAGGCACCTTCTCCCTTTTCATTTGTCTCCCTTTCGTGATTTTAAAGGATGTTGGGAGTTCCTAGACAGCAACTTTCCCCCTAGGAGTTGTCCCTGCTGTACCGTGAGGAATGCTGATTTGCAAGATCAAATCTGTCATGTAGTTATGACCCAGAGCATTGTGGGTCATCCGGCATCACTCGACAACCTGTAATTATTTACCACAGTCCAGGCAGCTCTGCCCTCAGTATAAAGAAGGAGAGAAGCAAACTGTATTCATCAGCCATTTTTTTTTTAATCTCATATTGTGATTCAGGAAAGCATTTTTGTGAGCACGCTCAAGGGTGGGCTTTCTCATGTAGGGTTCAGTGCCTTGTCTACATTGCTGAGCCTGAGTTTACAAGGCTTCTGTAGGTAGGTGCAGGATTTCTCTCTAATTTCTTTTCATCCTTAGACATGCTTTCTATTATTTTTTGTTCAAATTCTCTCTTTCATCCATCCATCAATCAATCCATGCATTATCCATCCATCTGTCCATCTATTACCCACGCATCTATCCATCATAACTTGTCTTTTCCAGCCATCCATCCACCCACCCCTACCTAAACATCATCCACCTATCCATTCACTGCCTATCCATCTATTTATCCATCCCTCCATCCATCTACCCAGCTGTCATCTAACCATCATCCATGACTCATCCATCCATCCATCCATTCATCCATCCATCCCATCCATCCATCCATCCAGCCATCCATCCATCCATCCACCTATCCATTTCGCCCCTATCCATTATCATCCCTCCATCCATCTACCCATCTGTCATCTAACCATCATCCATGACCCATCCTCATCCATCCATATCCATCCATCATCCATCATCCATCCATCATCACACCCATCCATCCATCCATCCATCCATCCATCCATCATCCATCCATCATCCATCCACCTATCCATTCACCTGATCCATCTATCTATCCATCCCTCCATCCATCGACCCATCTCATCTAACCATCATCCATGACCCATCCATCTATCCATCCATCCATCCATCCATCATCCATCCATCCATTCATCCATCCATCCATCCATCCATCCATCCATTCATCCATCCATCCATCCATCCACCTATCCATTCACCTGCCTATCCATCTATCTATCCATCCCTCCATCCATCTACCCATCTGTCATCTAACCATCATCCATGACTCATCCATCCATCCATCCATCCCCATTCATCCATCCATCCATCATCCATCCATCCATCCATCATCCATCCATCCATCCATCCATCCATCATCCATCATCCATCCATCATCCATCCTCCATCCATCCATCCCATCCATCCATCATCCATCCACATATCCAGCAAGCATTGCACCAGGATCTTCTGGACAGTGGGAACACAGTCCAGACATGGCTTCTTCTGCTCAGTGCCTCTCGTACCTACCTTGAACCCCATTTCTTGTCTCTCAGAGCCCACTGATGTGTTTGTTCCTAGTCTAGCCCATAAGAACCAATTAGGGAGGCTGGCAACAAACACGGAAACCTGTAAATTATCAGTGAAAATATGTCGAGTACGGATTGGCTAAATGTCATACAGGAAATAACCGGGACAGCAAGAAGAGAACAACAAGAAACCAGGAGGAGGGGCTGTACTTTGAAAGGATGTCCGTAAGGCTTCCCGAGGTGGGGAATCCCAGGGATACAGTAGAGGGGCGACAGTGAACACATGGTGGGAATCGAGATGCTGTGGTGTGTGCCTACGATCCCAGCACGTTGGGAGGAGGCAGAAGAGAGTTCAAGGTAGAGATGACTCAGCAAGTCTGACATCCCAGTTTGATTCCTGGAATCCACATAAAGCTGGATGGAGAGAACCGACCTGTAAAGTCGTCTTCTGTCTCTACATGTGGCATGTGTGCCCACCCCTATGTCATACACACAAAGACAAACCAATTAATCAATCTAGGGCAAAAAAAAAAAAAAAAAAAAAAAGAGTTCAAAGTCCTCCTTGGCTCCACTGTGAGCCGGCACCAGCCTGGGCTACACAGTGAAACCATGTAGTAAAAACAAACAAGCCCTGTAAGGTTCTGCATAGAAAGAAATGTGTGGTTGAAGAAAAGCAAAGGAACCAGTAGCGGAACGGAGATGAGGCAAGCCGGAGACACAGCTACTGTGGTCACAGCCAGGAAGTTGAAAGAAAGGAGCATAAAGCTGGGGTCCGAGGGACTGATGGGGGTGCACACGGCTCCTGCACCCTGCTAAGAGCAGACGCTGGCCTGCTCTGATGTGGTGTCCCAGGAGGCCACGCTGTAGCATGGGAAGGCCCGGGGCCGCGAGAGATTTCACGCTGGATGATCCAGGCGTTGGCCTGAGAAGGCCCATGATGCCGTGGCAAGCCAGGAAGGTCAGAATTTGGGGCCCAACACAGCTTTGGGGGAGCAGTACCATAAGTCATGCAGTCAGCTGGTGCAGCCAGGAGGGTGGTTCTGAGAGCGCCGGTCTAGACTAAGCTCAGGCCCTGCAGACAGGGGAGCCCCGAGCCCAGGGACTGCGGGTCCCCGCTACACCTCCAGCCCGGTGGATTCTTGCCGGCCCAGGACAGCGTGCAAGTAATGACTCAGCTGGGGCCGGGGAGTTTTTTCCTGCTCCAGGGCACTGGCTTTTCTGAGGACCGTTCTAGATTCCATTGATAATTCCTCGCTCTGCCCTGGAAACGGCCCCTCATTATGTAAGGCCTTTCCGCAAGTGACGAATCTGGGAAGAATGCTCGGCCCAGGCACAGGGCACTGCGCGCCCGGCGCGATGGAGGCCCGGCCGGAAAATGGAAGCAGGTGGCCGCTGAGTCACCAGCTTTGGCCGTGGGGGGCAGGAAGGGGACATGCCATTCCGGAGGGACAGCAGAACAGGGCGTGCGCCTCTGGCTTCCAGGAGGAAGATGGCTTGCCACAGAGGACCCCTGTTTCTGACTGCCACCGTTCTTGGGTTTTGAGAGCATACCCCCCACACAGTCCTTTCTGAAGCATACTCCCCACACAGTCCTTTCTGAAGCATACCCCACACACAGTCCTTTCTGATTGTCTCTGCCCGCTGGAGGGTCTCTAGAGAGTCCTGGCCATTCCAGAGGATGTCTGGTCTACTTCCCCCCCTCTCTCTCTCTTCTCTTTCTCTCGCTCTCTCTCACACCTTTATTTCCCAAGCTCTCCAGCAGATAAAATGGGTGATGGTAGGGTTGACAGTGTGAGACAGAAACCTGGTGAGAAACGCAGGCAGGAGAGTCCCACAAGTGTAAGGCTGGCTCTGTGTTGCGGTCAGTCTCCATGCTACTGATATTTATACGGCCAACAACGCAGGGGTTTATTCTTGCTCCACGACAGGAGGGTTCACACCAGCAGCAAGAGCAGAGGGAACTGGCCACATCACACCCACAGAAAGGGACATGCTTACCAATCTGCTAAGACACCAAACCAGCTCTTCCATCTCATCCTCCCAGTTAGGAAATGGGTCCTCTATGAACGGGGTCTTCCCACATCAAACAGAGCCAGGTGCAGGGCTTGCCTTAATTAAATAACTCTTCCTAGGTGTGTTTAAAAAGCTCGCCCCTTAGTCGACACCTGTGTCTGGCACGTACAGGTTGCACAACGAGTTCAAGGCCAGCCTAGGCTACAAGAGTGGCGCTCTTATCTCAAAAGCAAAACAAAACAAAGCATGCAAACAGCGACTTGTAGACATGGCGGTCCAAGCGTGGCTCTGGTTACTGTTCTCCCTCCACCGCCCCTCTCCTACCCCCCAGCTGCTTTATCTTGAGGTTGAAGCCGGTCCCACTCTGAGGATGAGGAGGTAATTGGGAGGCGACAAAGGAAGCAGATTCAGTCACGTGTTTCTCTCCTCGTCTTGCAGCTCAGAGTCGGTGGGTCCTGAATCACTGGACAGAAAACCGACCCTTCACACTTTGTAAAGAACTGATAGTTAGGCCTTGCGTGAGCCCGCGGGGGATTGTCCAGTTTACGGGAGGGAGACTCCTCCCATGGCGTTGGGACCATCTTCTGGGCAGATTAATAAAATGGAGGGAGCTGGTGAAGGGAGCTTGGCATCCGTCAGCATCTTGGACAGACTTGCCATCTGGCAGGGGAAGCTTGCACATCTCTCCTTGTCCCTGTGGCTGTGTAATGACCAGTCCCTCAGCCCCTCATGTTGGCGTGGACTCTCTGCCAAGCTGCTGTAACCAGACAATGGTAAGATAAAATAGAACCCCTCGTTTCCATAAAAACAAAACAAAACAAAACAAAACAACAGCCCTTTCCCCTTCTCCACCTCTTGCGAGTCTGTGGTTATTGCCATGGATCGAACCTGGGTCCTCTCACACGCTGAATATTCTCTACCATTGAACTACACCCTAACCACGCTCGTGAGCCTCCAGCGAATGCCTGCTCAGATTAAAACCCAAGTTTATAGTAGGACTGTGAGAACTTGCCTGCCTGGCCCCCACCCTTACTTTTCTGCTCTCCCTTCCCCGTCTGGGCCACTCTGAACATGCTTTTTTCTTCCAACACGTCAGCATGTCCTGCTTCAGGGTCTCTACTGCTGCTGGATTCTCTCTTGAGATGCCGGTCTTTCCCAGGACTGCCCGGCCCACCCCTCTGTGTGCTTCACATCCGTGAGACCCCCTCTCCTGCTGCCGCCTTCCCGGGCCTCTCCCTCATTGGGCTCCGTTCCTCTTCACGGCTTTCAACACAGAACATACTGCACATTCATCTGTTTGTTGCCTGTCTCTCTTGCTTGACTGCAATTATTTCCTTTGTTGCCTAGAAGAATGTTTGGCCCATGCACGCATTCAATAAATATTTGTGGGTGAGCAAGTGAGTTACTACATCGGATGAGAATCGAGGTCTTGGTGACTCTCCGTTATTGATATGTAATCTTCAGAATGAATGTCATACCGATTAAGGTTTTCTTAAATTAATTCTAGTTTCTAATAATATTGTCTTATCTGTGCAGGGACCCCCCTCTTGTGTCGGGCTGTGAGCCAGGCTATTTCTAGGAGGACTGTAAAGCTTGAACTAGTACCATGGGACTTGAGTTCAAGAAGAAAGCCCCTTTCAGCACTTCTATCATCTCTGCGGCGGCTAACATGGGCGTCATGTGCTTGTTTCCCTAGAGGGAAGCACAGACCACACTTTTGCTTGTAGATAAAGCAGAGAAAGGGCACATGGGTTGGGTTTTACAAAGAAATAGAACCAGAGGATGTGTGTGTCTCTCCATTAGGTATCTAACTGACTAAGGATGCTCGTGTGTGTGTGTGTGTGTGTGTGTGTGTGTGTGTGTGTGTGTGTTCTGTGGATCTTTATGAAGACACTTATTTTTGGGAACTGCCTCGCAGTTATGGGGGCTGACACGTTTAGAAGTTTCTAAAGCTGGAAATTGAGGTATTTTCTATGTTGCAATCTCGAGGCCAAATTCCTTCTTTCTGTGTCAGAAAGCTCAGTCTGGTGCTCAGGAAATTCAACTAATTAGATGATGATTGTCTGATCTGTTTTATTCATAATATGCTGATTATATATATACACACAAGGAGAGGGGCAGTCTTGTAACTGCAGTATGTAGTTGAGAAGGACTGCTGACATATCATACCTCTGGTGAGGTCTTTACAGCAGTGACATCAATTATCAGGTGGGCAGGGCATCAGAGGAGCTAGAATTTCTGTGTGGTTTTAGCTTATGCCTGGTGTGCCCAAGCCCACATCCCTAGGGCTCGGTCTTTGCCCGTGGATTGGCAGGCAGGAAGGCAAGAGGGTGGTGCCTGGCTGCCCATGAGTTTGCTGTGCCCAGAGGACTGGGGGACAGCCAGTGCCTGCAGGTCAGACAGAGCTCAAGGGCAAGTTAAGAAGAAGCAGGGATGTAGGAATGCATGTGGCGGCTCTGCTGGGGAGAAGGGGGATTCTGCTGGGGAAAGGGGAGTTCCTCTGGGGGGAGGAGGGCTCTTCTGGGGAGAGGGGGTTTTCTGCTGGGAAAAGGAGGGTTCTGCTGGGGAGAGGAGGGCTGCTGAGCCCACGTCCCGGTTCCTCCTGTGGCCTTGTCCAGCGTCTCTGGGCTCTTTCCCCTGGGCTGGAGCATCTCTCTCCTGGGCACTCTGGGACTGCAGTCCAAGCTTCTGACCTGCCTCACCTGCCAACATGGTCACTTCCTCCCCTGGTGTGTGCGTGCGTGTGCATGTGTGTGTGTGTGTGTGTGTGTGTGTGTGTGTGTGTGTGTGTGGACTTGCCTCCTCGAAGCACTTTTCACACTGAAGGAAAGGAGGGTGTCTGGCGTCTGTCACCATCCATCCCCTCTGTGAGACGTGGCTTCCTGGGGAGAGGGTGGCACTCCCGTGCGGGTTTAGAGAAGAGCCCTCTCAAGGATTGGGGAACCTGGGAGTCGACCTAAGAGAGAGATGGGGAAGGGAGGAGTTGAGAGGTGTTAAGTGTTTCCTCTCCTTTTTCCTATTGTATAAATTTAAAGAGTACAACATAATGCCTTTGTATATGCATATTTATATCTAACATATCCATCAACTCACAGCATTTACAAAACCATCAGTCAGATAATTCCCTCCCCTTCCCTCCTTACTCCTTTCTTCCCCCTCCCAGCCCTGCTTTGTAAGGTTAATACTTAAATTCCACTTTCCTAGCAAATTTCCAGGGTACAATATTATCAACTACAGCCCTCATGCTGCATATGGGATGTCTCTTTATTCATCTTCTAGAGCTACACTTTGTGCTCTTTGACCCCCCAATTCTCCAACCCTTTTCCCAACCACTCCCTGTTCTTCTGTTGAATTTTCAAGCTAGTATTTTTATTCTTGACAGTCTCATACACATATACAATGTCGAACTTTAAAACAGGAACCCATAGGCAAATGAGATATTACAATTTTTTTCCAGTGTCTGGCTTATTTCACTTAGGGAAACGTCCTCTAAGTTCATTCATGGTGAATGGAAAGGCGATTATTTCATTGTACGCATGTGCTGGTCGACTGAGGACGGACACTGAAGTTGTGTCCATGTCTTGGCCATCACGCATACTGTTGTAGTCCCATAGGGGTTCGGGCATCTTTGTGAGGTGTTGGTTTCTTCCCTTTAGGGACGTAGCCAGGAGCCATGGAGGAGACAGCTGCCCTAATGTGTGAGCTGAACCTGACTGTGGTTCTGATTCCGTTTCTGTGATGATTAGCCATGGTGACCTCTTCTCATGCATCCGCTGGCCGTTTGCAATCCTTCTTTTCTTTCCCACTTCTTTCTGGCCTTCCGGACCCCTCAAACCCACTGAAAAGCCCTTCTTGGCATTTCCATTCCCTATTCTGGGAAAAGGTGATATGAAAGTCCAAACCAGGTTGTGGGGGGAACGTAGTCGTGAGGGACCACGTGTCCCCCAGACACCCATCTCGCTAGCATTCGAGTTGACACCATCTGTCCTCCAGCGCGGGGCCGAGTGGACAGGGACAAGGGCTCACGTGTGAGCTTCAGGAAGAGGACAGAGGACCAGAGGGCAGCAGGGCGCAGCCTGAAGGCCGCAGAGTGTGGGTACTTCCTGCCTCCCGTCTCCACAACAGCCGGGCCAGGATTGTCCTTGGAGATCTCAGCGTGTCAAATGGGAAAACTGGCTGGGAGAAGGGAGAAGCTACTCAGAATGACTAAGCAAGTGCTCACGACATCGAGCAGATACACAGATGTGGGTGGGCATAGAGCTTATCTGGCAGAAACTGGGCATGGTGGTGCGTGCTTGTAAGCCCAGCATTGGAGATGTGGAGGCAGGAGGATTTGGAAGTCCGAAGCTACCCTCTGTGTGACTCTGCCGATGGTCACATCGCCCTCCCGTGTGGCTAACTACCACCTGACAGACAGTCTATGGATACGTGCAGCACTGCTTGAGATTATCTGCTGATGTCACAGGGGCCTGGGGAAAGCTTGGGTGCGAAACAGTTCTGTCCAAGTGGATTGGACCAACTCTCTGTTCAGGAGCACTTCCTGTTTACCCAGACTCCTTTGCTGTAAAATTACCTTGAAGTTCCTCTTTCTCATATTCCTGTTTCTCATCTTTGGCATCAAACAAACGCTTCCCACAGAAGGCTTATAAAGTGTCACAGCCCACCCAAAGCTGGGCCCCTTCGGCTTCTCAGGCTAAACTTGGGGCCATATTGAAACTTATTTGCCTGAGTCATCTTTTGGCTCTTGTGTCCCGGAAATAGCAAATACACCTTAGCTATGCAATGAGTTCAGGCTGTTCTACAAAATGCGGACAGCTGTAGGAGGGTCACTTCTGAAAAGTGCCACATCTGCCACTGATAGACGCCGGCTGTTTCCAGGACGGAAATGTCCTGGTTCCCAACCCATTTTTTTAAAAAAATATTTGCCTATTATTATTTTTTTTTTTTGTACCAGTCAACACGTTTGATGAGGCTGAGGATGAAATGTTCCTGTTGGGACAGATGGCCACTCCGAGGACAGTTAGTTCTCAACCAGACGGTGTAAATATGTTGGCTTGACACCAACCAGCTTCGTTTATTATAAGAAGATGGTGCAGTGCCTGGGAAATTGCCAAGGTCAGAAACATAAGCCAGTGAGTTGCTCCTGCCCTTCACCAGGGTCCAGGTGGAATCAACTGCTTATTGGGCGTTGTCATGGTATCAACTTGACAGTTGAGGGTTTGAACTCTGGGCACATTTGTGGAGAATTAGTGGTTGAGTTAAGCCCAGAGCAAACCTGCAGGAGATTGTGTAGCCGATGGGGAAGGCCCAGCCCATGGTGGGTGAGACTAGGTCTGAAATAAAATACAGAGAGCTGGTTGAGAGCATTGGCATCCTGTGTACACTTGGCCAGACGTGCTGGTCTGGCAAGTAAGGATTGTCCATCTCTCAGCCGTTATGTAGACATAGTGTGGCCAGTTCCCTCGGCCCTGGTGCTGGTGTGAACTCTCTCGTCAAGCTGGATGGAGAGCTGTAACTAAACTATCGTAAGGCAACAAACCCCTTGTTCCCTTAAGCTGTTTGATGGTGATTTATCAGCAACTATGCAGGTGAACTGCAACAGGTATCCACTGTTGATCTGTGTTTGGGACCCTGGGCTCCAGCGGTGGTGGGAGGCACAGACAGCAAGCTTCTTACTTTCATGGAAACCTTGGGCTTCTTTCCACTTCTGACAGGTCCGCTCATCCTTCCCTAATCCAGTGTCAGGATCCCATGGGCTAGAAGCTCAGGTCCCGCTCCCTCTGTCTATCCAGTTCCTGAAGCCTTTAGTTCAGTTCTGTGCTCTGAGCCAAATGTCAGTCTCCTTCGGAGCAATGACAAGGTCTTTGGAGGCCAGAGCGGCCCCCATCTGAAGCAGACTAGTGGAGGGAAAGCTGCGGAAGCTGGGATGTCACTGGGTTTCAGCTGTACCCCCCACACCCCGTTCTAATGCTGCACTTGACAATCTGAGTCCTCACCTGCACAGAGCAGCACACACACGTGTGTACACACGTGCGCACGTACACACACGCGTACACACACGCGTGTACACACACATACACACACGCGCACGCACATCCGCACACACGCGCACACGTGCACACTTCAAGCAGTAGAGCCCTATGTCAATGCTCCGTTTCTGTTCAAACGTGTCTCAAGACATCAAGGCAGGGGACAATTCAGATTTTGGAGGCAGGCACAGTAAGGGGAATTTATCCTTTCGAGGGAAATTCCCCTATCGTCTTCTGTCTATGCATAATTTGGGGGTATGTGTGATTAAAATCAGATGCATCACAGGAGAGGACATGTAGAGAGAACAAAGGCTTACAAAACCCAAACCTGTCAGTCAAAACAGAAATCCACCCACGCTCCGGCCCTAGCCACCCACTCTTCCCCCTCTTGGAGCCCTCTCGTTTGCTCTGGTCCAGGTTGCCTTCTGCTTCTTTGACTGCACTGTCTCTTTAAATAAAACTTCCTGTTATTTTGCTATTTTTACTCCTTTTTTTTTGTCCATTTCTTTGAATAAGAAGATGCTGGAAACACCCAGTCCAGACTGAGATCACCAGGGCCAGCTCCACCCACTTGCCCTAGCTGGCTGTCCCTGACCATTGTCTCTGGGCTTTGTCAAGGATTTGTCAGAATTTACCGGGTGCCAAGTGTGACTGCTCTCAGGACCGGGTCCCTCTAACTCTCCTCTACCTTGATCTCAGTGAATTCACCATCCCAGCCCTACTCTTGGTGCCATCGTGAGCCTCTCTGAGATTTCCCAGGTGCGGATTCTATCTGACTTGAATCCAGGTTTCGAATCCTCAGGCCTCAGCCTTGGCTCCGAGTTCAGGGAGCTGCGGGTCTGGCTCCCCTGCAACATGGAGTCATGGCTGATAATCTCCAGGGTTCCCAGGCAGCCCCTGCTGAGGAGGAGGAGGACTGGGCATGGAAAAGCCCACAGCTGGGCCTGTGTCGGCCGCTTGCTCGCTGTGTGATGTGGGCCAGCTCGCCTCCCAACTCTGGATCAGGTTACTTGTTTATTTATCCATTTGCTGGCCCGCTCGGCAAGTTATTTCCTATTGAATAAAGTCTAGACCCTCAGCAGAGCCGTTACTGATAAATTCACGACTGAAGATCTTAGCAGAACAAAGCGTTTTTCCTCTTTCTTATGATTCTTGGTTCTTAGTCCAGTTTGGCAGGGGAGTTCGTACCAATGTTAACAATACTGAGAACTGGCCACGTCTTATCTACACAGACTGCTCAGAGAGGGGCAAACGTCCTCTCTTGCCAGAATGTTTGCATGTCTGCCAAAGCATGCTGAGAAATGCCAACTTACTGAACCAATTTCCCTTAGCTTATTTACCTATCCAGGGAATGGTCCCACCCACGATGGGCTGGGTCTCCCCCTTTCAATCATTCTCCTGCAGGCTTGCTCAGAGCCTTGCCTGAACTACTAACTCTTTGCAAATGTGCACAGAGCTCAGCTTTCTCTGTAAAGTTGACACCTACATGGCTTGCACACCGTAGTTGAAGGCATCTATGAAGGAACAAGATGAGAGATTCCAAAATCGTTCCTTCCTGAAGCCGGAGGGAGCACACTTGGGGTAGTTATTCACACGCATGCTCTACAACTCCCTGGGAATTCTGTCTGTCTGGTGTTAGAAGGTTCCAGGCTTTTAGTAGGACCTCTTCTGGTCCCCGAATCCAGTCCTAACCTTGGGAGTTGAGAAGTAGTACCGGGTAGCAGGTGATAAGCGAGGAGGGTCAGTAGCACACGCGCGTGGGGCAGACTTTGATTGAGACAGCTAGGGAACAGGAAGGGAGACATAGACAAAGAGTTTTTTGGAAACTGATTCTAGCAGAGATGTAGAAGAGGCCACAGAGGCTGCTTGGTGTACAGACCTTAGAGGAGAGGAGCGCTCAGCCTGGCTGTCTTGGGAGCGCATCCATTCCACTCAACGACTGTGGCGATGCATCGCTTCGTGCGCCAACAATGGTCTCTCCCAGGGAATTGCAGGATTGGAGCACTGGGCTTGTGTCTAGGAAATGATATTGTGTCTGGAGTTTTTCCTGGGCAGCTGGCTAAGGAGGTTGGTGTTCTTCAGCAGACTGGGACGGTCTGGCAAGTGAGGTTTGCTCCTCTCTCAGCAATGGATAGCGTATGGCCAGTTCCCTCCATTCCTGGTGTCGGGGTGAGCTCTCCTGTCAAATGGACTAACGGGTTGGTAACTGAACAATTGTAAACCAGAATAAAACTCTCTGTTCCCATAACCTGTCTTGTGAATTTATCAGCAATATCCTGACTAACTGCAACACTAGCCATCTCTAGGAAAATTTGGCCTCTATCCTTTTAAACATAAGCCAGTTAAAATTTGTTTTAATTACTTATACCAGAAGATTCTACCTGAAACAGAACTCAGAACAAAAGTCCTGTCTAGGAAGATGACCGGTGTCCTAGAAGGAGCCAAGACAGATACAATCCTCGTGTAACAAGTACCACAGCTATGCATAGAGACACTTTGCGTAGGAGTGATGAGATCGCGCATGGGTGGAAGGGCTCACCATGCCTGATGTTCTGCATTCGCGCCCTAAAATCTATGGAAAAACTTGGATGCAGTGGCTCACATCTCTAACCTTACGAGTCCTATGGCAACATGGAAAGCCGAGACAGGAGAATCATCTGGAAGCTCTCAGGTCAGCAAGCCTGGAGTGTGATGTGCAGAAGAGAGACCCTGTCTCAAGGTGGTGGAAGGTAAGTGACCCCCAAAGGTTACCTTCTGACCTTTACATGTCCTCAGTGGGATGTGCACACCCACATTTCATGACACACACTCACATGTATTTACACATGTGAACACACTCACACCTGTGTGCACATTACAAAACTGGTTTATTATTCTTTATAGCTCCAATTTCCCTTTTGAAGTTTAGTTACACAAATGACCACCAGGGGGCAGGAGAGCTCTCTTTAGCAAGATAGCTTTTGGTTTTGCTTGTCAGAACTCCTTTTTCTTCTAAGGTCTGGGGGTCACTTGGGAAAGAGACCCACCAATGACGCATAGGGCGGATTAACTGAAGAGTATGTGAGCATGCCACATGGGGATTAATGACTTTTTTCATGTTTTATAATTGAAATACAAAATAAAGAAAAATGCAAGGCATTGAATTTCTATGAAATTCTAAATAAGGTAATTTCAATCACTTTATTGGTTAAACACATGCTTGCTATAACTAACATACCTATTAAGACGCAATTAAATGCTTAAAATCACAACACAAAATTTTATTTGGATCAAGATTTCTTTACATTCTCCATAGGCATCCCTCACAAGCAATCTCATTTGATCATGGAACAAATTGGAGATTAAAAACTCACAAGCAAGCCTATAACCCCTCAAAAATATATAGATAGCAGTGGAAATTATATCTGAAGATGATAACAAGTACGCTGTTGAAAGTTCTTTCTGTTCACAAGCACTCCAGTGTTGGGGATACCCTGACTTGCAGAACGCACGTGACCTATTAGAATAACCACCCCACACGCTGCTACTGAAAAGCAGAGAGAGCGAGAGACCCAAGCAGCCCATGGACCTGAGTGAGCCTGTCCTGCCTGGTGCTGGAGGATTCTGGTTCGTGCTTCCAGACTGGGTACAGCATCTCCCAGCACCTCCATTCACGCAAAACAAAAGCAGAACTGTCCGGGTCTGGTATTAACACAATACATGCAAGTCTCTAAACACTCTCCCGGCTGAAAGAAGCCAGGCGCAAAAAAGTACACGCTGTAGGAGTCCATTTATTTAAAGTCCTAGGCGAGGAAAAACAAATTTGTAGTGATGAAAAGCAGATGGGAGCTGTCTGGGTCAGCAGGGCTGGGGGGGGGGCACCCCGGAATGTCAGAGGCTGAGATCTGCTTGCAATCTGACTTTGTTTGTAGGTCAAACTGGCCTTTAACTCGCCATGTAGCCGAGTGTGACCTTGAACTTCTGATCCCTCTGCCTAATGCTGGGATCTCAGGTGTCCCCACCATGTATAATGGTGTCAGGACTAGAACCCACGGATTCACACGTGCTAGACAGTCTCCCCACTGAGCTATGTCTCCAATCCCAAGTCTTTGGATATTTTCCCCAACCATTAGAAAATATAACAATTTTTGAATGCGTGTGTGACTTATGTAGGTGTGAGTGTGAATGTTCGTGTGTATGCAAGTGTTCTCTGTGTGAGTGCAGGTGTGCATGCTAGGGGCGTGTGTGGAGGCCAGAGGAGCGTATCATGTACTGTCTCCCATCTTCTTTGAGGAAGGATCTCTGTTATTTACGTCACTGTGTCCAACATTGGCTTGGCCGGTGTGTGTGTGTGTGTGTGCGCGCGCGCCGCACACACGCGTGTGCAGAGTTCTCCTGTTTAGTGTGGTCTCAAACTCACAGCAATCCCTCTGCATTAGCCTCCTGAGTGCTGGGATTACATCATGCCGGCATCATTCTTACAACTCTTATAAGGTCTCAGGGGTCCCATGAAATCCACTTCAACCTCTTTAAAGGCAGCTCCTTCAAGGGCCAAGAACCTTCCAGTAGGTCTCACCTCTTAAGAGACCAACGCGTCCAAGATTACGCCACTAGAACGCACGAGCCCTTGAAGACAACTACATCTACCCACAGCTTCAAGGGTTGTAAAGGACCAGATTCTGGATTCTTTGACTTTGATGTCGCCTCGACTGGTCCTGACCTAGAGTCAAGTTCCTGTCCCGGCTTCCCAAGCGATGGAGCTGCGAGTCAGCGCCCCTCGCCCCTGAGTAAGGTGCAGAATGGGAGGAGCCCTTCGGGGTAACACTACAGAGAGCAGTGGGCGCAAGGATCTGCGCATCACTTTCGGGGTTCTCAGAGCACCGCTGCGCGAACAGCGCGCTGTGGGCGGGGCTGCAGCGGGGTCTCTGAGCATGCGTGGTCCTGAACTGCTCGCCATTGGCTACCGGCTCAGCCCGCACTTGCTGACATCCAGTCGGCTCTGCGTCTTATTTGCTGTCTCCATCTCCTGTGTCTGCGCAGCTCAGCCTGCACCCCCCGGGTCTGTCCTTCCGTTGTCCCCTCTCCTCCAGCTTGGTGCAGCCTTCTCGGTCTTGCTCCTGTGGTGGGAATGGGGGAGTCCCTTTGGAATCAGGAATGGATGCCCTGGAAAGGTGCTGTTGCATCATCGAGGTCACAGCGGCGCTGGGCGGCCCTTTAGCCTTCCCGCCCTCTTCTCCATTCAACTGATGCCCTTTCCTGTGCAGCCAGTGGGTCGGAACTACTGGTTCCCGGGTCTACCTCCCCTCAACCATGTCTATCCCTCCCAACCCTAGCATGGGCAGAGTCCGCTGTGGGTCTTGATAACGTCTGCTTGTTGGAATTGAGTCACAGATCAGTAGAGGAGCTGGCCCAGGCCTGGCGGGAAAGTGGGAGCCGTAGCCAGACCTACTGCCTCATCCTCAGATGAGGAAGGATGAGAGATAAGAGAGTAAAGCACAGGGAAGGGCGAGGTCTCTTCCCCAGCCTTGGACCTGGGTTCCAGCTGAGGCCTCGGCTTTGGGGGGCCCAGGAGAAAAGCTGAGTGCTCATCTCAGGGGACAGGCTCCCGCAGCAACTTGAGAGAGCTGCCGCAGCGTCCCGGGACTAATTATGGAAGCAGAGGCCGGCGCTCTGTCTTTCTCTGGGCGGTCACAACCGAGAATTTCAACTCTCAGGTTTCCTCTGCCCAGGCTCGTAGGGGGCAACTGCCATGGGAAAGGGCAGTTTGAGGCACAGTAAGGGCACCTCTCTGGAGGCCAGGATTTTGTGGCCTCAGTGCATGTCTGGGCAGCTAATGGACTGAACCATGCAGGCGGGCAGTCTCTGGTCCACCCACAGTGCACTTGCTCTTTTCTTTGCAAAGGCATCAGAAGGAGGTCTGCTAGCACCAGCGGGCACCAAGGACGAACAGAGTTAGGATAAATATGGATCATGCTCCTGGTGCATCAAGTGATATGTACATCAAGGTGATATGCAAATGAGGACAATGAGATTGGAAAGAAGGCATCTGTAACGGCAGGAGAGCTCAGAGTGGGATTGGAACCCAGGCCCTTGCACTCTGCACTGCATGTGTTATCCAGGACACACTAGGGATCTGAAGTCAAATGCTGTCTTTAGTTACTTGTCTCATTGCTGCAGCAAAGTTCCTGACCGAGAAAATTAGGGAAGGAAGGGCCCCTTTTGGCTCATGGATGGAGGGAACAGACCATCATGGCAGCAGAGGTCTGGGGCAGTCCTGTGTCTGCAGTTAGACAGCAGAGGCCAATGTTGGTGCTTGGCTCACCTTCTCCTTTGTAGTGGTCTGGGCTGCAGCCGGTAGGATGGGGATAGGTCCCCTCTCTTCAGTTACACCTTTCTGCAAACATCCTTGCAAACTCATCCTGAGATGTGTTTCCACGACGACTCTAAATCCCATCAGGTTGACAAGATTCATCCTGGCAGGTGGTCTGGTATTTGTGTTTCTGAAGTGTGGTGGCAGTAACAATCTTTCGGACACCATCCCATGTTTCCAGCTAGTTGTGTGGCGTGAGAGGGAATGTGGGCAGTGGAAAGGGTTAGGACTGGAAGTCAAGAGGCTGAACCGCCTCCTTTGCTGCTAATAATGATGCTCTGTAGCTCTAGGCCACCTGCTGGTCCCCTGGGTTTACCTTCCCTGTTGGCACGTGTGGTGGGAGTGGGACTGCAGCCGGTCTTTGCGGAACCTCCAGAGCAGCAGCTGGGCTTCACCGGGCCATTCTAGAACGCATGCAGCCTGCAGGAAGGAAGCCTGCAGCTCAGCTGCACGCATCTGCGTAATTGTGAAAAAGACTGCGAAGAGGGTTTGAGTAGATTCTGGAAGGTCCCCTTTTACTGGGGACTGTCAGGACCTGAAACAGATACTGCTCAAGGTAGTGGGTGTGCGTTGTGCATGTGTTATGTGTGTGCATGTGTGAGTGTGCATGTGCTTGTGTGTGCATGTGTCTCTGTGTGTGTGTGTTGTGCAGGTACCATGGTAATCTCTAGACATGGATGCGCCTGGCCCAAGCTTGGCATCCTGTCTGCAGGCAGCAGCATCTCTTAGCTCGGCTGTTCTCTTTCTCTTGTCAGCTGGTTTCTTTGCTGGCATGGACCAGTCTGTCAGCCTGGTCACCACACTCCTCAGCCCCTGCAGGGGAGGGTGGAGTTTCACCACGAAGGATGTAAATTGCACTTAATCCCTTGCTTTCCATAGGGTTCTCACCTTGGTTTCCCGCTTTAGACATCCCTAATGCTGATCTTCAAACGTCTCTGGATCCGTGGGACTGAAACTTCTGCCCTCCAGCAAGGCTCAGGGCAGAGAGCGACTCCGGGGTCTCACTCTTCCTTTTAAAGACCCCTGCCCTGTTCTCCTGCCTTTAGCCCTAGTTCTCACCCTGGCTCCAATTTGTGAGTTCAGAGTTGGAACTAGCTTGCTTTTTGTCTACTTCTGTAGGATGTATCGCTTTGGTTTTAGCCTGTTTTGGCAAATTAGGTACCAAAACTGGGCAGTTCACCTGTTTTAACAGTTATTTACTTCTCTCCTTTCTCTGGTCACCGACCTTCATATCCTCTCTCTCTGTCTCTGTCTCTCTCGCTCTCGCCCTTTCCTTCTCTCCTTTCCTCTCTCTCTCCCTCTAGTCTAGTTTCATGACTTCTGCTTCTCGTACTTGAAGACTGTCATGAAAGATTGACGCATAGTGGTTCTCTAAAGGGAACCTTTATGATCAAAGAAGCTGTAATGCTGTTGTACTCACTCACCTGACTCTTCCACACACCCACATGCTTCTGTCCATGGTTTGTGGCTCACAGTTCTCATAGCCCATAATATTTCCTAAATGTCTAGAACAATAAAGTTTGTCTTGGGTTTGTGAAGCAACTTAGGAGCAACTTCCATAATGATGAAAGATGGTCTTGTTAGAACACCGTGTTGCTTAACTTGTATAGCCTCTTTGCAAATTGGTCTGGAGGTACCTCAAAAGGTTAAAAATTGAACTACCAGGGTTGGAAAGATAGCTCAGGAGTTAAGACCCTGTCTCACAAACAGAAGGTCCTGAGTTCGGATCCCAGGTAAAAACGCCAGGCAGAAATAGTGGTGGCCTGCATTTCTGGCCATGGTGGGCAGAGCTTGGGAAATCCCAGAGTGAAGCAAAAAAAGAGGTAGATGCAATCCAGGATGATTCCTGAAGTCACCCTTGGCCCTCCACAGAGACACACAGTGCCCTCTCACAGACACATACACACACACACACACACACACACACACACACACATACACACACACACATGAATGAACACATAAAATCTTAAAAAAATTGAACTACCAGGTGATCCAGTTATACCACTTCTGAGAATATTCCCAAAGGACTCTATATCTTATTACAGAGACATTTGCACATCCATACTCATTATAACTCTATTCATAAGAGCAAATAAATGGAATGAACCTAGATGTCTGCTGCAGTTACTCTTCATATCACTGATAAATTCATGACCAAATGGTCTAAGGGAGAACAAGGGATTTTGTTCCTGATTATGACTGTCTGGTTATATTTTTTAGTCCAACTTGGCAGAAGAGAGGTCAAGGAAACTTGCTACACCAAATGCACAGGAATACTGAGAGAAGGACAAACCTCATTTGCCAGACAGTATGTCTGACCACATATACCAAAGAATACAAATGCTCTGAATTGCCTCCCTCCATCGTATCCAGGGAAAATTCCTGCAGCTGTCAATCTGACATCTGTGTCTATCACATTCCCCTCGTCAGCTTGACACAAAACACATTGCTTTTAAAGTAAGATGTCACATTCATCTTATAAAATAAAACACAGTCTATTTAACTTTATAAGTTCTCAAAGTTCAACATTGAAAGTTGTCATAGTTCAGTTTTAAAATGTCCATAAGCATTAATAGTTCAGTTTCAGCATTTTAAAAGTTCAAAGTCTCCTTTTAAAAAAGTCCAAAATCTCTTAACTGTAAGGTTCTGCCATATAAAAACATGTTAAATATTTCAGCACAGAATAAATGTTAAAATGGAAACATCATAAAACAACAAGAAAATATCAATTCAAAATTAAAAGATCAGAGTCCAGCAAAGTGAATACCACATCCATACCACATCCTGTGATTCAGATTTTATGTTGCTCATTATGTAGTCAGGCTGTCTTTAAGATTCTGGGCTATTCCTTTATCCCAGTCTTACAGTTCACAATTGACCAAGCGGTTTTTCTCTGGACCAGGTCATATGCACTCATAGCATCCTTAGCACATATCTCATGGTTCTGCCATCTCCAGTATTCTTGGTTCTCCAATGTGGCTGTAAGTTTCACTTTCATTTGCAGGAACTTCAAATCTGCCACTTCCATTCAAACTCTGTCCACGAACCCCTCAATCAACTGTGCATCTGGACAATGCTGTTAAGTTCTGCAGTGAGGCTGAATTATAGTTAGGTTCACTTAATCCACAACTCTATCAACTTCTGTATGCCAGCCATGTAAAAGTCTTTTTTAGGCAGCCAAAACTTTCAAAGGGCAAGAAATGCTTTCAGCCTAGACTTTCTTTTGCTAAACAAATCTGGATTTTCAAAATATGAAATCTCCACATGGTGGTATTCATTTTCCCCCCTCCCAGTGCAAAGTGCTAGGTTTTTTGCCAGTGATGTTTATTTCTCCAGTAGCCACAGCTTCTCTGTTCTCTACCCTTTCCTTATCTGAAACTTCAAGGCTGCCAAAACCAGTCTACATCTTTAAATTCTGCTTCACCAAAGTCTTTGTTCCCTTTGCGATCTGGGTCCAAACAATCCAGAAATGTTCTCAGCATTACTATTCTCCAAATAACCTACTAAACGCTACTCTTTTGTAATGCATGGTCCTCAAACCTTCAAGCATTTCTAGTTTCTTCAAGAAAACTATTCAAAATCTAAAAGAGTCACACAGACAAATTTATCAGCAACCCCTACTTTCTCTGGCACCAAATCCTATTTGCAGTTATTCTTCATGTTGCTGATAAAATTCACAATGAAATGGCTCAAGGCAGAACAAGAGATTTTATTATTGCTTATGATTGTCTGGTTACATTCCTTGTTCATATTAACACCAGGGGCCAAGGGAACTGGCCACAGCATATCTACACGACCACTGAGAGAGAGACGATCCCCACTCACCAGACAGCGTGTCTGACCACATACACCGAAGAAGGCAATCTCTCTGAGTCGCCTCCCTTCATTTTATCCACCTGCCCAGAGAAAAGTCCCGCCTGCCATGTGCTGGGCCCTCCTGTCAATCAGACAATCAGGCTTGTCCCGGGCTAGCCTATCTTTTCTTCGCGGTTGTGCCTGAATCCCGCCTGTAACTCTCCAGTTCACACCTGTATCTAACCATCACAAAGTCCAGCACTGGAGGAATGTGTTATATAAGCACAGTGGAATACTATTTAACTGACAGGAAAAACGAAGTTAGGAAAGTCTCTGAGAACTGTGCAAAATCGGAAGATATAATATTGAATAAAGTTTCCCAAATGCAGTGTGTCCTTGTGTGTCCTCCCTTACATGGGGATGCTAACCTGGAGCCTTCAGAATGGTATCCTTAAAAAGAAACGCTTATAGTAGCCATTAGCTGGAAAGGGACAGAAGCTGGGGAATGGGGAGATGGGGGGGGCTTAGAAAGGGGAGGCAACAGAACACAGGGGCAAGGAGATGCTTGAACATGCATTCAAGTAACTAATTGCTTCCTGATGGGCATTAAGAACCATTTCACAGCAGGGAACATGCTGGTTCTGTAAACCAAGCCAAACACCTGTGTAAGGAGAGATCACAGGCCCAAGGTAGGAACGAAGTTGTTAGTGTTAACGACAAACACTGGAGAGCAAGCCATCCTCTAAACACGGTCATCACCCTTAGAGCAGAGACGCACTCAGCGCTCAGCCAAGAAGTGTCCTCAGCGATGGAGGACATGCAATGAAGAGAACCACGACTGGCCGAAGGGCAAAGGAGAGGTGACTGTGGACAGCTCCACCTGAACAAGACATCCAAGCCACGCCCACGGCCGCGCCTCAGGGCACCTTGCAGAAGAAGCGGCAGCAAGAATGTGAGGGGGACTTACAGGATGAAGTCCGAGTAGTCCAATAGCGGCTGCCAGTAGCCCAGTCCAGGGCCTGAGTATCTGGGCCATGCCACTCTCGTACTAGAGGCTGGGGGAGAGGGGGGTCCCTGGGAGTCTCCCAATAGTCCCAGTCCTATGTCGAAGACTGAAGGAGTCCCCGACCTCAGTCACGCTGGAGGATCAGAGAAGCTGGGCTTCCACGTGACGAAGGTGGCAGCTGGGAAAACCAAGCTCACTAGCACAGGACAGAGAGAGAGAGAGAGAGAGAGAGGAGAGAGAGAGAGAGAGAGAGAGAGAGAGAAGAGAGAAGGGAGAGAGAGAGGAAGAAAGGGGAGAGAGGAGGGAAGAAAGAGGTGAGAAAGAGGGGAGGGAGGAGAGAGGAAGGGAGAAAGAAGAGGGATGGGAAGAGGGGGAGGGGGAGAGAGAAGGGAGGAGGGAGGGAGGGAGGGGGGGAGAGAGAGAGAGAGAGAGAGAGAGAGAGACCCTCTCCCTTGTACTTCTTTCATCCTTTCTTTTCTGGTCTTCCACTGGAGGTTCTACCCACTGTGGGCTGGGCCTTCCCGCACATCAGTTAGATCAATTAGATGATGCCCTGCAGGTTGGCTCAAGGCTGGTCTAACTGTCGGTTCTTCACAACTGTGCCCACAGCTCGGCCCACACCTGTCAAGTTGGCATCTATGTGTCTCGCCATCGTAAGAAGTGTTCGTTTTGGCTCACAGTTCGGGGGTACAGTCCATCTCGAGGGTGAAGTCAAGGCGTGCGGAGCTTGAAGAAGCTGGTCACACTGTATTCACTGTCAGACAAAGAGAAACAAGGTTTTTTACCTGGGACCTGGGATCCAAACTCAGGACCTTCGCTTGTGAGACAGAGTCTTAATCCCTGAGCCTCTCTCCAGCCTCTGTGGAGACACTGTCTAGGCCTGATGCTGGATCAGGGAGGTGGTGACTGTTTTGGGGAGGTGATAGATAAGGAGGACATGTAGCTGGGAAACCAAGTGCTTGCTCGCTGATGGGGAACCCCACACATTTTAGGGGCCATAGAGAGGCATAGTTTGTTTTTCCTGGACTGTGTGTCTTCAGGAGCCATCTTGCCTCCCACGGATGGTCTTGCAGTTCACAGCAGATGTGAAGACACGGACTCTCTCCAGGAGTTTGGGCCAGAGTCTGGGAAACAGTTTACTGCTATTTCCTTTCCTTTGTGTTTCCGGTGGCTATTGACATTTTTGTTTTTTGGGGGAAAAAAAAACAGAAACAAAAATAGCGATCTATTTATGAAAACAGAGGGAGAGCTAAAACTTTAACCTTTTGAAGAGCGGAAAGAGGGAGTGAGACCTCTCCGAAGTATTTCCTTTACGAGTGACTAGGGAGACGCAGCGGATCTCAGCTCTCCCCTGGAGTTTTTAACAGAAGGAAGGAGGCCGGGATGGGTCAAGCTTGTGAAACCTCAAGGCATGAAGGCACAGCCTGGGCTGGCTGAAAACTGCAGCTGCCCTGAGGAAAGCTCTGAGCCCCTCCAGGGCTTCCGCAGGGACCTTCCATCACCCCCACCCCCAGGGACCTGCAGCCTGGGGCTGTGAGTTCTAATCAGCATCTCAGGAAGAGGCAGCTGGAGAGAATGCCCGCCCATCCGGCAGAGGCTTGGTATCTTAATGGCCCATTCGCCTGAGAGGTTCTCCTGTCACGTCTGGTGATTACAGCTCCTGATAATGCTTTGCTTCTCAAGTCTAATGCAGCTCTTAGTTTAGACCTTTTAAAAATTACATATATATATATATATATATATATATATATATATATATATATATATGTATGTATGAGAGTTTGAGAGAGAGAACGAGAGAGAGAGAGGAGAGAGAGAAAGAGAGCGAGCACATACGCATGCCATGGTGCACGGATGGAGTTAGAGATCGATTCCCTCCTTCCTCCACATGGGCTTCCAGTGATCAAGCTCAGCCCACCAGGTTTGCTGGCTAATGCTTTACTCGCCGAGCTGTCTCGCCGGGCCTACTTTATACCTTCATTAACTTCTGTGGTGTGCAGTCAACCCACAGAGCAGCGAGGCATGCGTGCATCTGTCTCCAGCATTCCGACTTGCTCCACAGTCCCCAAGCTGGGGGCAGTGCTTCCCCGGTCTGCTCCCTCTGGACCCCAGGATGGAGCAGCGTCTGCCTGGGGGCACGCTGTCGGTCTGGGGGTCTTTCTGTAACAGGTGGCTCTCCCCATCCTAACCCAAGAGGTTCTTCTCCTGCATGCTGTAGTGACCAAGGGTTGAGACAAGACCTAAGCAAACACACACATACGCACAACCATGGATGCAAAGGAGGTGGCATTGGTTCAGCTGTTGATGTGTCCCTTCCTAATGTCATTGCTCTGCCTTCCTTCTTAACCCTCTTGTCTTGCTACCATGTTGCCTGTGCCAAAATGACTGGCTTTCTAAAAACAGCACTTACCGTCAGTAATTGGAGCGTTCTGTCTCTCCATCAGCAGTTCACTGCAGGGGAGAAAATGTCACCACATACATTTTGTCTATGTTCATTGTTGGGCTCCGTGGGGCTAGCCAGGCATGGTGGTCTTGTGTGCCTGTAGCCCCGACATTCTGGGGACTAAGGCAGGGTGGTCTTGAGTTTGAGGTCAGTCTGGGATCCATAATGAGACCCTGTCCCCAAATTCAAAAAAGGAGGGCCGAGAAGATAGTTCAGTGGATAAGGTGTCTACTTGCAAACCTGGCAAGCTGAGTTCAATTCCTAAACGCCCACACAGTGGAAGGTGGAAGGAGAGCGCGGTCTTCCTCTGGCCGCCACCCAGGCACTGTGGCACGTGTGGCCACCCTCTCTCAACAGATAAATAAAAGTATTTTTTAAAATCCCCCAAACAAAACCCAACAGATAATACGTTAGAGTCACAGAGCCAGTGTGATGCTAACAGTCTTTGGTTCACATGCACCACACACATCGTCTTCCAGATTGTTCTCAGCCCTTGCAGCTCCCGGCCTGGTGTTTCTCCATTTGGGCTTTTACCTTTGGCATCTGACATTCGATCCATGCCATTGGTTCTGTTTCTTCTAAGTCCACCTGGATTAAAACTCTCTTTCCAGTCCTGTCCCCAAAGCTCCCCCTTGGTCTACATGGCTCTGGGTAGCTTCTTATCAGCCCTTTTCAGCTGATTCCCAAATCTCCCTGACTGTGAACCTCAGGCTAGGTTATGTCAGGCAAGATGGCCAGTCAGCAGGGAAGGATACGGGCTGACCCTCCAAATTCTCCTTGCTGCCAAAAGTTGTCAACTCACTCTGCTGTGCCCTCCTGCCATTAGACACCTTTTATCTGGAACCACTTGGGTCTTTTCAAGCGTGCCTGCGACAGCTGGCATGGTGCCACATGCCGGTAATTCCAGCATCTGAAAGGCAGAGGCAGGAGGATTACCATGGATTTGAGGCCAGCTAGGGCCACATATCAACACTGTCAAAAAAAAAAAAAAAAAAAAAAAAGCAATTCGATAGATGGTGCCGCCCACACTGATGGGCTCCTTCTTCTCGCTGCTGGCCCCTGACCAGCTCCCCAGCGGCTTGTCCACTGGGACGAAATTCTACATCCAGCACCACCCAAGGCCAAACCCAACGGTTGACAGTGGGGCTGACCTCGAGCACCTCGGCTTTGCTGCGGTTCATGCTCATCAAACAACACAGCGAAGGTGTTTCAGAGTCTAAAAGAGGGGATGCATTGGAAGAAAGTTTGGGAGCCTTAGTTTACCCCATAGAATGATCACAAACAGATCCTCCAGATTCACCTGTCTGCTGAGATCTGAATGTGACGAACTGTCTGCAGATCTGAACCAAGTCAGAATTTGTCTTGCACCATTATATAAAAATACCATGTTCTTCAAATGTAAAAACAAAAAAGGCAAACAACAACAACAACAACAAAAAACAAACAATAACAAAACACCCAACCAAAAATCAAATCAACCAAACACTAACTGGGAAATGAACGACAAAGGAGACTATTCGGGCTCTGCAGAACAGAACGTCTGGTCTATAAATGCATCCGCCACAGATATTAGTTAGTAATCCTTTCTCTTTCTACCAAGAAATTAGAAACTGAGATTTATTGACAACCTTTAATTTTCCAGACAAGATCGAACCTCTCAGGGTTTTGTAGAGATTAAAGGGCCTCATTTAATTCTTACAAAACCCACGAGGCTTTTACTAGCTCTGCCTGGTCAGATAATAAATACTAAATGTTTTTTGAGAGCTTGTCATTAAATGTCCTGCATACATTTCATGAAAATTCTTTGCAGGCTGCGTTAGTTGAGCTTCTGGATTATAAGCAACAGAAACTGATGCTGACTAGCTAGATAAAGAAGAAATGCGCTGGAGAGGACTGCAAAGCACCTGTTGGACGTCCTGTCAGAGGAAGTGTTAGCAATGGAATCAGAAAGTTCCAGAAACTCATTCTTGCTAGATGGACTTGAAGACTGTACAGTCCTAGGGGCACCTTCTCCTTATTTGCTTTCCCCCAAAGGGCACACTCATGGGAGCCTAATCTAGGTCATAGGAATCCATCTCTGGACCAGTCAGGACAATGTAGCCCAGGCCTGGGCAGATGTGTTCTCTTAGAAGCCGGTTCACTAGGTGTCACTTGACCAAAGGGTGATCACCACAGCCTATAATTTGTGTGTTGGCATCCTGGGTCATTCAAGGGGTGGTAATGGAAGAGCATTTGATAAAGGGATTCTGCAGGAAGCGTTTAGGGATCGCAGTGGGGAGGTGACGCCCTCAGGTCTAAAAGAGGAAGAGGAAGGGGTGGTCTTCTGGAACTCTCTGTAAGGAGAAAACTGCCCGAGAGAGGTTCTTGAGAGGGGGTCACAAGCGTTCCCCACAGCAGCCCACATGTGGGATCCCCACGAGGCAAGCTTTGAGTTATCACACACTTCCCACCCCCTCCTCCACTTCTTCCCGGTGACTGGAAGTCCAATTAGAAGTCAGATTTGCCAGCAAAGAAGTCTCTGGAGACAGCCTATAAAGGGCCGGCCTTCTGGGACACGGGTCAGGGCAGGGGGGCATGGAGAGTCCACAGGGAGAGTCGACACAAACATCCCAGCTTATGGCGGATAAATAATCCAATGTTTGGGGAAGTTAGCGACGGCCTTAGTCAACTCAGGAGAAGACTTTGGATCCTGTGAGTTTGAAATTTATTTCTCGAGACTGGGCTCCAAATTCTCTATGAAGTCTCCACTTCCTGAGTGGGCGATTACAGGTGTGTGGCACCACACCTGCTTTATGCTGTGCTGGGGATGGAGCTCAGGGTTTGGTGCGTGTTGGGCCAGCAGGTACCAGGTGAGTCACCTCCCCGGCCCTGGACGCGTGCTTCTGATCGCTGCTCCTTAGCACTTCTCCGAGGAAGACCTTGAACTCAGACCCCACACATGGCTCAGGCGGATGACTAATGCTTTGGTCCCTGGTTAACCTTTTAGGTTCGGAACCAAGGATCTCTTGTCTGGTCTCCTGGGACGGCTCTAGAAGGATTCAGACATGTTGTTTTCCCTCCAGACCCAGTGCTGGGGTCACAGAGCTATATGGTTTGGGTGGTGTATTAGTCAGAGTTCTCTGAAGAAACAGAATCTCTAGAATGTAATATATATAAATAAGTTTCTTTAATTAACTTACAATAAAAATAGCGTCCTTCATAGTAGCTGCCTGTAGCTGCTTCGTTCTTGACCGGAATGATCCACGAAGCCAAAAGATCCCAAGAAGGTCTCAAGCCTTTACTTCTCTGGAGGGTTGAAGGCGGTGGGCTCCAGCGTCGGTGAAGAATAGAGAACAGCAGCAACATAGAAAGGATGAAGCTCCGCATCAGCCAAGGACGGGGGCAGCAGCAGCGGCAACAAAGAAGGCCACGATGCTCTAAAAGTGGACGACACTCGAAGCTCTCAGAGTGGACTCCACAGCAAGTCGACCCAAGATAAGGGAAGAGCAAGTCCCTCCTCCTTGCACCTCCTACTATCTGGTCCATCACCGGAAAGTACCACCCACTATGGGCTGGGTTCTCCACAGCAATCAATCAAGTACCTGCAGACTTGTTCAGGGGCCATTCCAACCGTTAACCTTCCACAGCAGTGACCCAACTACAACTGTCACTAAAATTTAACCATAGCGGGTGTCAGAGCCAAGTGTGAGTGGAGCGCAGGCAACTCCACTCTCCCCTGAGCAGGGATGTGATGGAGCCGTCAACTGCGTGTCAATTAATCTCTCTTCTTTCTAAGTCTTTCAGGGGAGCACTGTCAGGCCTGACCATAAAACCTGTGAGAGCTCGTACCATCCATTATCAGACGCCTGTTCATCTCGCAAATAGGCCTATTAGCGCCACATCTGTCTGGCCATGCACTTTCCATTAGTGTCACATCTGTCTGGCCAGGCACTTTCCCAGTCACTGCTGGGAGCCCATCCATCCATCATGAAAGGGAAATGCCATCCCATAGCCTCTGCCTGATTCCACTGTCTTCTCCTTATCTGCCTCTTCTTTAGCTAGTGACAGGGAATCTCTGTCGCACATTGACTGTATGTCAGACAATGTGGATCATTTCATTGCCTCTTGACAATAAACCTAGAGGTAGGTAATATTTAATCCTTACTTTATAAAAGAGGAAGTGGAAGTTTCTAGGGTTTAAGCGTGGTGTCTATGGTAACATAGTAAATAGCAAATCTAGGATCTGAGTCCAGAGAGATGAGTTCCAAAGCCAACACTTTCCCATGTTGCCTTTTAGTATGATCTGTCTTCATTAAACAGTGCATTCTAGCCACCCTTCTCCCTTTTCAGAAGCGAAATTCTGATATGTTACTTGAATAAGAACATCATGGAGATCAAGAGGGGGTCATCAGATATCCATGTGTTCTTGTAACGCTCCCATCTCTACTCGAGCTTGAGCCCTGTAACCATATCTGGTACATTGGATGGTCCCATTAGACAGTGGCAGAAGTAGTTAATATGCATCATTTTTAAAATGTCACTCCACCCATTCCTTGTCTTTCTTTTCTTGGTTGCGGAATTAGAGAATTCTGGGATGGCTACATTATCAGACATAAGCAGCTATTTCAGCTTGAAGAGGGTCATACAGTGGAGTTTTCTAACCCCCACCAAATGTAATATGTGCGAGGATTAAACCTGTGTGGGGTTAGATGGCTTCGATGAGGGGCTTTATTGTATGAACACAGACATTGCTACGGGGAAGTGGGTCACTACGTTGACCCTGTAATGAGCTAGTCTCTGGCCTAAAAGGAAACTGATATTGGGGACTAGAAATATGTGCAGGTGCGATATGTTTCCCTGAGACATGATGGACTATTTAATATGTGTGGGGGGGACAGACTCCACATTTATATCTCTGGAATCCCTAAGAGACTGAAAAGCTTCAGAATACAATGTGTGCTGGCTGCTCTCTTTACATGTGTCAGGTTTATGAATGGATGAGCTCAGAATAGCATTGAGGACAGACTTGTAGAATGGATTTTTAAAAATCCAACTATGTGTTGTACAAAAACCAGCTGTTAGCCACAATTAGATCAAAAGTAGAAGACTAGGAAAAGATATGTCATGCGAATAGTAATTCAAAGAAAATACACATGGCTGATGGCAAATAAAAACCAGATTTTTGGACAAAAATTGTCACTAGGGCAAATATGAGCATTTTTGCAGTTGCGAAAACATCAAGTCATCCAGAAGACATAAAAATTATAAATATACACAGTTTATAACAGAACCTGAAGATGTGTTAAGCAAAAACTAAAAAAAAAATTGAATTAATAATCGTATGATAATATTTGGAGAATTCAACACCCACCCACTCTTAATAATGTATAGAACAAGTGGGCAGAAGATCAACAAAGAATTAGAGATATGGATAGCAATATAATAAACTAAATCTAATAGATAGCAACAGAGTTCTTTAAATAATAACAGTAGAATAACAATTCTTTTTGAGTCACTAGAACATTCTCCAGAATAGGTCCGCTGTCAGACTATTAAAAACATCTCAATAAATTCAACAATAGCATTAAAGTAATAAAATATCTAGGGATAAATTTAACAGAAGAAGCACAATATTTTGCCAGAAAATGGCAAACTATTGTTGAAAGAAATCAGACGATCTGAATAAACAGACGCTTCAAGATTTTGAAGACTTAATATTGTCAAGATGGCGGTACTTTCCAAATGGATCATGACTAGCATAATCTCTATTAAAATCCAAGCTGTATTTTTTTTCAGGAGTTGACAAACATAATAAAAAGCAAAGAATCTAGAGAAGGAATAATTTTGGAGGGTTCACACTTTCTGGTATCAAAACTTCCCCAAACTACAAAAATCAAATAGCAATATCTACATCAATGGAATAAAGTAGACAGTAGCAATAAAACCACATATTTATTAGAGTCAATTGACTTTCAACAAGGATTGCATTATGAGGCAGGAGGAAAAAACAGAGCAGAGAGAACATTCTTTTGTGCAAAAGAATGAAGCTACTATCTCACAGCATGAACAAAAAGTAACTTAAAATTTATCAAAGGCCTAAATTTAAGAGCTACAGTGAAAACACCCTTCGAAGAAAACAAGCATAAATCCTTATATCTTGGTTGAGATGATATTTTTTTCGAAAGAAAAAATTAGGCTTTACTAAAATTGAAGGACCCCATAAAGTACTGTAAAGAAATAACAAGGTGACTCACCGAAAAGAAGAAAATATTTGCAAGTCTGATATGCATATGATATCTGATAAAGATGTAGTATTCAGACTACATAAAGAATCATTATAACTATAAAAAGAGAAATAACCTAATGCTAAAATGAACACAGGATTTATGGATTTTTTTTGAAATATGATAGACACTCAACAGTAAGTGCATAAGAAGATGGTCTTCAGTTTTGGGGGAATGTAAGTTAAACTACAAGGAGGCACTCCTTCCACTTCCTACCCACTAACACTGTAAACCAAGTAATGATAACAGCAAAGGCTGTTAAGGACTGGGGAAATAGGGACCTCATATACTGTTGGCAGCAACATCACCCATTGTGGGTGGTTACCTTTCTGATAGACTTTTTCCACCACAGGTGGTGTGCCCGCTTTGGAAGACAGTCTGAAAAGTTCTTATAAGGCTGGACATGGAGTTTCTATATAAGCCACCAATTTTACTCTGAAGTAGTTATCTCAGAACCATAAAACATACACCCATGGAAAAACCTACACATAAGGTTTGTGGTAGAATTATTCCTATTTACCTAAATTTATCATAGTTCTAAATGTGAGAGCCAAGAAGATGATTTTCTTAGAAGAAAACAAGCGTAAATAAATCTTCACAGTCTTGGCTCAGTTAATTGCTTTTATCTGCAAAAGAAAAAAAATGGGCTCATCAAAATAAAGTAAGCAACGTACATATCCACCAATAGATGTATAGGTATACCAGTAACTCTTCTCTGTTACTGTGAGACAATACTGAAAATTAAGCAACTTAATGGGAGAAAGGGAGATTTATTCCGCTTACAGTTCCAGAGGGGAGATACAGTCCTTTATGGTGGAAAAGGCGTGGCTGGCTGGCAGAAGCTGAAGGAAGATAAGGCCACTGCAGACATCATGGAGAACTGTTACAAGCTCAAGAGCAGACTCCCTCACTCAAGCAGGGTGAGGCTAACCAACCTCAAGGCCCACCCGCTGTGACTGCCTTCCTCCAGCAAGATTCCATCTCCTAAAGGTGCCATGACCTTGCCAAACAACTAAAGATTCAAACACATGAGCCTGTGGGGGAAATTACATTTCAAACCATGATGATCGGCAAATAATAGTATATTCACACAACACAATATTAGTCAGCCATAACGACACATGATTTGTACTATAACAGGGATGAACCTTGAAAATATTAAGGGAGAGGAACCAGACACAAAGGGCCACATATCATATGATTTCATTTATCTGGTGTGTAGACTAGACAAAGCCATAGAAAGAGGTAGAGGATTAATGATTTCTAAGAGATGGAGAAAGGAGGAAATGAGACATCATTGCTAATGGTAACAAGGTTTGGTGAAAATATTGTAGGTCAAATAAAGTATTCTGAAACACACGACTAGCTAGCAAGTACGATCATTCACTACGTGCTGTTTGATACCCTCATCTTAGGGGAAAGCAAAATAAAACCACAACGAGATTCCATCTGACAGGCATTAGAATGACTGTTCCCAAAAGATGAAAGTAGCAAATGGTGGCGAGGATGAGGAAGAATGAGAACCTTTCTTTGCATACTGCTGGCGAGAAGGAAAGTGTGCAGAGTTGCCTGAGAAACATTCTGGAAGAGTCTCTGCAAATGAACCATAGAACCGGCTGAGGAGACGCGCCTACATGTTCATTGCGGAGCTGTCTGAAATATCCAGCAAGCAAACCACCTTAACTCCCTGTCAGCAGATGAAGGGATAAAGAAAACATGGCATTTACACAAATTCCAAAACTGTGAAAAAGATCTGGTAGAAAAATAGTGCTAAATTAGGGCACCCTAAGCAATTTTTATAGGTATTATAAAAATCTTATAAACAAGATAAAGCCCAGAATATTGAGGTCAGCAGAGGTGGAAAAGCCGATTGCTTCGAGTTCCTAAATAGTCAGCGGTGGGGAATTGTTAATGAAGCTGTCACAAGCAAATGTGACAAATCTCAAGAAGTAATTCCAGGCATTCCACAGCTGGTTCCACTCTCACTTGCACAGAAAGCCCCCAGGGGTAAGAAGGTGAGAGACATGGCATTTGAAAACTTTGTCTCCCAAGGTAATGCTGGGTATGACTGCTGATGAATGGAACTGATGAGGTGGAAACGAATCAGAAACTCCTAGCTTTTTGAGGAAACAGAACCATCAAAGAAACTACAAGCTTGTATTAAAGAGCAAGGATCAGTTAGTTTAGCCTTATGCCTCAGGTGAGAAGAGGTGAACGCCTGAAGTCTGTGTTCTCAGGTCCATATGATCAAGAAGAATAAGGGACCAGGAGGAAAGCACTGGCGGGGAGAAGGGGGGTGGGCCAAGGATTACAGGGAACAGCGGAGAGCTCTGGGCTGGGCAGACTTCATGATGTTCAACTGAGCGCCTGAATTTGGAACCTTAGTATTGTAATGAACCAGCAGAGCGCCCGCGTTTGACACCTTAGTATTGTACTAACCAGAAGTTCTGTGGATGCCTCTAGTTTCTTTTTCTGTACGAGTGTTTATATCTTGTCCCTATTCCATTGCTTGTATGTTGGTGTGAGTATGAGGTGGACGACTTGGCTTTTACAAACAAACAAACCAGGGTCTTTCTCTGTAGCCCGAGCGCTATCATGGAACTCACCAGATAGCCCAGGCTGACTTGGAACTCTGAGCAGCCTTCAAGCAGGCAACCCAGTGCTGGGATTACTGGCGTGTGTCACCACACCTGGTGATAGAGGAGACTCTGATCACCCCCCACGAGCAGCTGTTGGCACTCTTCCACTCTGCAAAGGAGGAAACAAAGGGCTATTTTATGACCAGAATGTACTGCAGTGGAGACTGTTACTGGTCATTAAATAGGTTCACCCAGCCTTGTATGTTGGCTGGTAATTTTCCTTTCCTGTAATGTCCTTTTGAGCTGTTGGATCAAGCTTTTACAGACTTTGCAAAACGAGTTCTCTCTTCTGTTTTCTGGACATATTTTTTTTTAATGCCAGCAGTATTTATTCCTTAGGATTTCGTGACACCATGCAGACCACAGTTTTCTTCATGGGAAGAATTTAAATTGCCTTGAAATTGGCTGTTCCCCATCCCTTCTTCCACATGTCTAGTGGGGCTAGACTCACAGAGGGCTGACTGCGCAGCCTCGACCTGCAGGAGTCTAGTGGGGCTAGACTCACAGAGGGCTGACTGCGCAGCCTCGACCTGCAGGAGTCTAGTGGGGCTAGACTCACAGAGGGCTGACTGCGCAGCCTCGACCTGCAGGAGTCTAGTGGGGATAGACTCACAGAGGGCTGACTGCGCAGCCTCCACCTGCAGGAGTCTAGTGGGGCTAGACTCACAGAGGGCTGACTGCGCAGCCTCGACCTGCAGGAGTCTCTGAGCAACTGTTTGGCTTTGAACCAGGCAGGAGAGCTGCCTGCCCTGCAGGGACTATGCAAAGAGCAAGAAACACAACTTACGTCTGTGTGTGTGTGTGCATGTGCGTATGTGCATGTGTGCATGTGTGTGCGTCCATGTGTATGTGTGTGCATGTGTGTGTGCATGCATGTGTCTCTGTGTGTGCGTGCACACACGCATGTTCATATATGTGCTTGTGTGTGCACACATGTGTGCATATGTGTGTGTACATGAGGACACTTGAGTGTGTGGACATGTGTGTACATGAGAGCACTCGTGTGTGTGTCCATGTGGGTGTGCATGCGTGTGTGTCTGTATGTGTATCTGTGCTCTGTGCTTGTGTGTATCTACGTGTGTGCATGCATGTGTATCTGTGTGTGCCCGTGTGTGTATCTGTGTGTGTGTGTGTGTGTCTGTGTGTGTGTGTGTGTCTGTGTGTGTGTTCATGAGGGCACTTGTGTGTGTGTTCATGAGGGCACTTGAGTGTGTGTGCACATGAGGGCACTTGAGTGTGTGTTCATGAGGGCACTTGAGTGTGTGTGTTCATGAGGGCACTTGAGTGTGTGTGTGTACATGAGGGCACTTGTGTGTGTGTGTGTTCATGAGGGCACTTGAGTGTGTGTGTGTACATGAGGGCACTTGAGTGTGTGTGTTCATGAGGGCACTTGAGTGTGTGTGTACATGAGGGCACTTGTGTGTGTGTGTTCATGAGGGCACTTGTGTGTGTGTGTACATGAGGGCACTTGAGTGTGTGTGTGTTCATGAGGGCACTTGAGTGTGTGTGTACATGAGGGCACTTGTGTGTGTGTGTTCATGAGGGCACTTGAGTGTGTGTGTGTACATGAGGGCACTTGTGTGTGTGTGTTCATGAGGGCACTTGTGTGTGTGTGTACATGAGGGCACTTGAGTGTGTGTGTGTTCATGAGGGCACTTGAGTGTGTGTGTGTACATGAGGGCACTTGAGTGTGTGTGTACATGAGGGCACTTGAGTGTGTGTGTTCATGAGGGCACTTGAGTGTGTGTGTGTTCATGAGGGCACTTGAGTGTGTGTTCATGAGGGCACTTGTGTGTGTGTGTACATGAGGGCACTTGAGTGTGTGTGTTCATGAGGGCACTTGAGTGTGTGTGTTCATGAGGGCACTTGAGTGTGTGTACATGAGGGCACTTGAGTGTGTGTGTACATGAGGGCGCTTGTGTGTGTGTACATGAGGGCGCTTGTGTGTGTGTACATGAGGGCACTTGAGTGTGTGCTCATGAGGGCACTTGAGTGTGTTCATGAGGGCACTTGAGTGTGTGTGTGTTCATGAGGGCACTTGTGTGTGTGTGTGTACATGAGGGCACTTGAGTGTGTGTGTGTTCATGAGGGCACTTGAGTGTGTGTGTGTTCATGAGGGCACTTGAGTGTGTGTACATGAGGGCACTTGAGTGTGTGTGTGTTCATGAGGGCACTTGAGTGTGTGTGTTCATGAGGGCACATGAGTGTGTGTGTGTACATGAGGGCACTTGTGTGTGTGTACATGAGGGCACTTGAGTGTGTGTTCATGAGGGCACTTGAGTGTGTGTGTACATGAGGGCACTTGTGTGTGTGTGTTCATGAGGGCACTTGTGTGTGTGTTCATGAGGGCACTTGAGTGTGTGTTCATGAGGGCACTTTGTGTGTGTGTTCATGAGGGCACATGAGTGTGTGTGTACATGAGGGCACTTGTGTGTGTGTGTTCATGAGGGCACATGAGTGTGTGTGTGTACATGAGGGCACTTGTGTGTGTGTGTTCATGAGGGCACTTGTGTGTGTGTGTGTACATGAGGGCACTTGTGTGTGTGTGTTCATGAGGGCACATGAGTGTGTGTGTGTACATGAGGGCACTTGTGTGTGTGTGTTCATGAGGGCACTTGAGTGTGTGTGTTCATGAGGGCACATGAGTGTGTGTGTGTACATGAGGGCACTTGTGTGTGTGTACATGAGGGCACTTGTGTGTGTGTGTTCATGAGGGCACATGAGTGTGTGTGTGTACATGAGGGCACATGAGTGTGTGTGTGTACATGAGGGCACTTGTGTGTGTGTGTGTTCATGAGGGCACTTGTGTGTGTGTGTTCATGAGGGCACATGAGTGTGTGTGTGTACATGAGGGCACATGAGTGTGTGTGTTCATGAGGGCACATGAGTGTGTGTGTTCATGAGGGCACTTGAGTGTGTGTGTGTTCATGAGGGCACTTGAGTGTGTGTACATGAGGGCACTTGAGTGTGTGTGTGTACATGAGGGCACATGAGTGTGTGTGTTCATGAGGGCACATGAGTGTGTGTGTGTACATGAGGGCACTTGTGTGTGTGTGTGTACATGAGGGCACTTGAGTGTGTGTGTGTACATGAGGGCACTTGTGTGTGTGTGTACATGAGGGCACTTGAGTGTGTGTGTGTACATGAGGGCACTTGTGTGTGTGTGTGTACATGAGGGCACTTGAGTGTGTGTGTGTTCATGAGGGCACTTGAGTGTGTGTGCACATGAGGGCACTTGAGTGTGTGTTCATGAGGGCACTTGAGTGTGTGTGTGTACATGAGGGCACTTGTGTGTGTGTGTGTACATGAGGGCACTTGAGTGTGTGTGTGTACATGAGGGCACTTGAGTGTGTGTGTGTACATGAGGGCACTTGAGTGTGTGTGTGTACATGAGGGCACTTGTGTGTGTGTGTGTACATGAGGGCACTTGAGTGTGTGTGTGTTCATGAGGGCACTTGAGTGTGTGTGCACATGAGGGCACTTGAGTGTGTGTTCATGAGGGCACTTGAGTGTGTGTGTGTACATGAGGGCACTTGTGTGTGTGTGTTCATGAGGGCACTTGTGTGTGTGTTCATGAGGGCACTTGAGTGTGTGTGTACATGAGGGCACTTGAGTGTGTGTTCATGAGGGCACTTGAGTGTGTGTGTGTACATGAGGGCACTTGTGTGTGTGTGTACATGAGGGCACTTGTGTGTGTGTGTACATGAGGGCACTTGTGTGTGTGCACATGAGGGCACTTGTGTGTGTGTGTTCATGAGGGCACTTGAGTGTGTGTTCATGAGGGCACTTCAGTGTGTGTTCATGAGGGCACTTCAGTGTGTGTTCATGAGGGCACTTCAGTGTGTGTTCATGAGGGCACTTCAGTGTGTGTGTACATGAGGGCACTTGAGTGTGTGTTCATGAGGGCACTTGTGTGTGTGTGTGTTCATGAGGGCACTTGAGTGTGTGTGTGTTCATGAGGGCACTTGTGTGTGTGTTCATGAGGGCACTTGTGTGTGTGTGTGTACATGAGGGCACTCGTGTGTCCGCCTGTGCAGGCTCAAGGTCCCCCAGCCTTACATGTCAGCCTGTAACTTTCCTTTCTCATAGTGTCTTTCCGAGCTTTTGGGATCAAGGCTGCAGCCCGTGTGCAGAAGTCTCTAGAAGCTGCTCGGGAGGGGCCCAGCCTCAGAGGAGGTGGCTAACACTGGGAACCATCCTGGATGGTTCTAGCTCCTTATTGCTTTGCTCTGGGTTTCCCAGGCTCCTCTTTCCAGGGTCAGAATTGTGGGCCGCCTCCTTCTCAGCCTGACATTTTTACATGGAATCTGAGGACCTGAACTCAGGCTCTTTTGTTTATAGGGCAAAGGCTTTAACCCTTGAGTCATCTCTCCAGTCCATAACTTAATATTTTATAAGTATTTGCTATATTTATTATACGACCTTGATAAACTTTTACATTCATTTTTCATATTTAAAGACATATGGTCCATTCTAAGGGATATGGGAAGAGTAAGCAGCTCCCTGACACATTGGGCTGAATGATTTCTTCCCTCCCTCCTGCCCAGTGCTGATATTCTATGAGAGGTGACCATCGGACACAGCAAACTCTTCTAGGGTCATGGTCTGTCCAGGCTGCCTGGTGTTTTCAGCACGAGGACTGCAGGTCCAGATGCACTGGGGCGTGGCCGGAGCAGCTACGTGGGGAAGAGGGAGGCAAGTTACAGTCTGTGTGCAGAAGGTTCTAGAAGCTCCTTGAAGAGGCAGAGCCTCGGAGGATCTGTAATGGGCAGTTTCTCAAGACAGCGCAGTTCACAGAAACTTCCAAGGGAGTCCGGGGCCATTCTGCCTTGTGTTCTCTGTGACCACAGGAGACAGGGAGGCATTGCAGGGTTCCCTCCCCTCACCCCCATAGTGGAAAACTCTGGGAAACAAGATTGGACACAGCTGTGCGAGCCTCAAACTACACTGTCCTGGAGCCGGAGGTCAGAGGCCTCCACGCTGGGCAGCCGCAGGAACTGTCTTGTGACATCAGCCTTGGGCCTGACTGAATCTACTCATCAGGAAAAAGGTGAGGGAGGTCAGAGGTCAAAGGTGCTGACCCTCAGGACCTCTTCAGGGCCCTTAACTAAGGAGGGGAGGAAAACCAGGGGGCACAGGGGTGGGCTTGGCCACGCGTCTGTCTGTAGCCAATAGGTTCATAGCCTGCAGCTCAGATGAGAGATAGGAAGACCTCTAGCTGAGGGGCTCCCTGCGCCCCCCAGGAGAGACCAGTGAGGCTGGGTGAGAAGTGTGGAGATACAGGAGAAGGTTGTGAGAGAAGCGCCAGCCAGCACCACGATGCCTCTGCTGGCCAAGCAACAGGAGGTGGAAACACCGTGAGTCGGGCTGTGTTGGGAGCTGGGTGTGTAGTGTACCCTCTTTCTCCTCTGACCCTTCAGACCCAGAGAACACCAGTGCTGATGTTCCTGCCCCCCCCAGCATTACCCAATCCCTCATGTTATCCTTTGCCTTGTCCCCGCCTTTGCAAACAGCCCTTGTATCAGATCAGTTATCCTAACTTGTCCGCGTATTGAATTACCTACTATTAGTGGTGGCCTTCACAGTCCTGTTAGCTTATCAAACTGTTGATCCGTTTGCAGTTGGGACCCTGCTGATAGAAGCCAGTCTGTGCATGGCTCTGGGGGGCCCCTGAGATTTTTTTTTTGGCTCTCAGCAACCAGCTCTGGAGGTAGAGGATGGCGGTAGGGGTCTAAAGGATATTTGATGGTCATTTTCATTACCGATTTGTCTGGCTTTGGAATGGCCTGGGGGGTCACTTCTTTGAGGCTCTGTGGGTGAGAAGTTCAACTAAGGAGAAAAGACCTATTTTGGATGTGGGTTGTGCCGTCCCCTAGGCTGGGGTCCTGGTCTGAATAAAAAGGAGAAAGCAAGGTGAACGCCAGCTGCAGATGTGCTGCGACCAGCTGTCTTCGACCTCTGCAGCACACCCTTCCCCACTAGGATGGATGAGTCCTTAGAGCCATGAGCCCAAATAAACCCTCCTCCATTAAATTTGTCACAACAATAGGAGAAGCAAGTAACACATGAGTGGGTATCTTTTATTGCACAAAAAAACAAGAGTATAAACTCTTGCTTTATGACACACTTCAGCTCAATGCCAGCTCAATACCTTTGGGGCTAAATCGTCAGGAAGGGCAAAGATTAGATAGATCAGCACTGGGGGGCTATAGTGTGTTAGCTCTGTTTCTTGTTGCTAAGTCCAAACGCCTGGTTAGAAAGCAACTTGAGGGCGGAAAGGTTTCTTTTGAATCTTGTGGTTCGGGGCTGTCACTCATCATGCCAGAGAAGGCGCAGCAGTGGGACCCGCTCTCGCTGTGGTGGGAGGAGACTGCTCGTTCACACCCCTGAGGATGCAGAGAAAGAGGAATGCTGGCATTGCAGCTCCTTTCCCCCTTTTTGCTGAGTCTAGGAATGCAACCGTAGGATGGTGCTGCTGCATTCAGGGCGGGCCTTACACCAGTTATTACTCTCTGGAAATGCTCCTCCACACACACTCTGAAGCAGGTCTCACCGAATGCCTTAGGCATGTATTCATCTAATGAACTTGATAAAATTGACCCTCACAGTGTAGTGTTGGGAGGCAGGTGGCCACGGTAAGACTTCAGCTCAACACCGGTTATCTCATACAGATCCACAGTACGTAATGCTTGCGCTTTTATTTTTCTTATACATGTGTACAGTGCATGTATGCGTGCGTGCATGCGTGCGTGCATGTGTGTGTGTGTTTACATGAGTGTAAACCTGGATGAACGTGCACATAAGTGTGTGTATATACACCTGTGGAGGTCGAAGGGTGATATTGGCAGTCATCCTTGATTGCTCTATCCTTTCCTGTTTTGAGTCTGGGTCTCTAATTAAAAACTGAGAATGCCATTGCAGGAAGTTGGTCAGCCAGTTTGCTCTGAGATTCCCAGGTTCTGCGTTCCTGGGGCGGGGCATACAGGTAGGCTGCCATCCTTGCTGGGCATTTATTTTAAACCTGGGATCTGGGGATCTTGAACCTAACCCTTTCCGCTTGCACAGTAAATGCTTTAACCGTGAGTCATCTTCCCAGCCCAACGGAGCTTGCTCCCCGGAGGAGGCGGATAGAGGCGGGGTTCACCGGCAGGATGGGTAATTGTACAGTCTAGTGAGGGAGCGGGGGTTGGGTCTCCCTGTCTCTGGGGCATTTTCATGAGTGGGGATCTCTACCGCCATACTGGAGCATTGATTGACAAAGCTGTCCATGCCTGAGGATGTCCCACCCACTGGCTTTCTGAGTCCACTCACATGGAAGGAATGTTCTGAAGAAATGGGGCTGGAAACATTCAGTAGATACAAGGGCCCAGGGGAGGGTGGGCACGAGAGATTTTCAGACAGGTTTGTCAGAAGTTTAATAGATCCTGAAAGAGTGAGAAGATTTTTGGAAACAATTTTCAAACAGCATTTCCCCGGAGCACCAAGGTAGTTTTATTTATCTAAGCCACGTGACCCTTCCTCTCCACACGTTAACGAATGAGCTGCTGCTGTGTCAGTGTCACAGAATGTCCCATCAAACGTGTGAGAAAATTAGAAAGAGAGGGAAATGACTCAGGTATTGTTCCCATATATTGTCCCGGAACCTTTTGGTTCATTCCATTCTCTCGTGTGGTAGATACATGAGATCAGCTGCTTTTGTCCCGCCCTGCTAGGACTTGCCCTCCACAGCACTGTCCCCGTTTAAAGCCCTGTGTTTGGGGGTGATTTGATTTATGTCTCGCCCTCTGGCCAAGGGCTGAGCTGAATGTTCTCTTTCATACCCCGTTCTTCATCCCTGCTAGTCGCCCCATCAGGACTTCACAGAGACAGTCACATGAAGGCTGGCTTCCCCTGAAAGAGAAGGTGAAACACAGTGTCGATGCTGCGCCCACATCTCTATGGGAAAAGACTCTTTCTGCCACCAACCAGCCAGGGGATGTGTGTGATGCCAGTGTGGTCGCTGTGGGCGTCAGGGCCTCATGGGCAAGGGCAGGGAAGACTTCGATCAGATCTTGACCTTGGAGCATGTGAGAGGCATCCGGCTCTCTCTGATTTCTTTGGAGCTGCTGAGAGGCTCTGACTTAATCCAAAGTTCTGGATCTCACCGTGGCTTCTGCACCCGTGTAAAAATCATAATATGCTGGGGCCAGCGGCCACTGAGCAAAAGATGCGATTCTTTCAGTAGTAGATGCTTGTCCCCAGGCTGAGGAGGTGGCTTAGGACAGAAAGCCTTTGCCTTGCAGGCTAAGAACCTGAGTTCGGACTCCTTGTAAAAACGCAGGGCAGACACGGCAGCAGCCTGCATTTCCAGCCCCGGAAGATGGAAACCCCAGAGAAAAGCAACAAGGTGGAAGAACAATCCAGAATGATTCCTGATGTCACCCTCAGGCCTCCGCAGGGACACATAGTGCCCTTTGAGACACACACTCGCACACACTCGTATACACACACTCACACACACACACACACATACACCTTAGGCCCAAGCCTTCCTTCTACCTTTGACTCATCCCTTCCTTCTTGTTCCACGAAGTACAATTCGATGATCAAAGATTCCTGGTATAGGAAGACGAAAGATTTCTGTTGCCCAAAAGAATGAGGGTCATACAGGAGGATCGTGCATCTGTGGAGCGGTTGATGGCTTTCAACTCCACCTAGCAAAAGCAACCTTTCTTCTCTTGTCCAGGTCACTGTTATTTCACGTCTCTGTTACCATCAGCTGAACCTCATTCCATTGAATCCATTGGGAAATACTACATTCGATACGCCACACGCAGTCACTGTGTTTCTTTAGAACCAATCTGTGCTTTACATGGGTGACTGGGAGTTGAGCCGGTTGAAGCAGGAATTTTCTAGAATGTGAAATAGACACACAGTAGAAGATGGCTGAAGCCTGGGGCTTGTCCTTTGGGTACGGTTGACAGATGACAACTGCTTGGTTCCTTTTTCTGGAAGTACATTTCTGCCAGGCATTTTTATGTGGGATCTGGAACTCAGGTCCCTTATAAGGCAAAGGCTAGAACTCTGGGCACAGCTGTGAAGAACCGCTAGTTGAGCTGAGCCCTGAGCAGGCCTGCAGGAGATGGTCTGATGGATGGGAGGGCCCAGCCCATGGTGGGTGGGGCTGGTCCCTGGGCAGAGGAATAGATGGACGGAGCTGGTTAAGGAAACTGGCATCCTTCTGTACACTTGGCCGGGCCTGCTGGTCTGGCAAGTGGGGAATGTCCTTGTGAGCCTGTGGCTATGGTGTGGTCAGTTCCTTTGGCTCCTTGGCGCTCTCCCGCCAAGCTGGGCAAGTCACTGTAACCGCGAAATGGAAGCCAAGCTTCAGACCCACTACGTAGCTGAGCGTGACCTTGAACTTCTGATCCTTGTGCTCCCACCTCCCAAGTGCTGACATTACCGGCGTGTAGCCGGAACGTCTAGTTCATGTGGTGTCGGGGATTTAAACTCAGTGCTTCGTGTACGCTTGCTGCCGTGGTTTGAGTGTCCATCAATCATAGGCTCAGGTGTTTGAATGCTTAGTCGACAGCGGGTGGTGTTGTTAGGGAAGGTTGTGGAAACTTGAGGAGGTAGACCTTGCTGGATGAAGGAAGTCCTGGGGGTGGGCCTTGACGCTTTATAGCCCGACCTTGCTTCCTGTTCTCTCTCTGCTTCCTGTGTGTGGATGCATCGTGAGCCAGTTGCCATCCCTTCTCTGCCATGGTTGGAACCGTGAGCCAGAGAACCTTTCCTCCCATGATAGTTAATCCTGGGTGTCAACTTGACCACACCTGGTATTAACTAAGATCAGCTGTCAGACTCTCTGAAGAGATTATCCAGATCAATACACACAATATAAAGACCAGCCCTAGATCTGATTGGAGCCTTCCAGGAGCAGACCAGATAAAAGGAACCATAAAACAGGAGACTTTGATAAGAGACTCTCCAGAAATGCTCCACCCTTCAGCCATCACCCACTGCCCTACTGGACTGAGCAGCTCTGAGCCTCCAAGATGTCTGCAATGACTTAGCTGCCTCCAGCTTCAGCCACCAGCCATGTGGCCTCCACCACGAAAGACTATTTCTCCCCTCTGGAACTGTGAGCTGGATAAATCTCCCTTTCTCCCTTAGGTTGCTTGACTAGTGCTCTCTTAGCAACAGGGAAGAGTAACCATCACACCTCCCGTGAGTTGCCTTGCTCAGAGCATTTTATCACAGCAACAGAAGAGAAAGTAACACCCACCAACTAACAGCATCTCTTCCTGTAGCAGATTCAAGCATCCGAAGGTTTTGCTCAGTGAGATCAGAGCAGCAGGAGTTTTGGAGTTTGAACCCCGTGCTTCTCTCTGATATGGTTCGAGCTGCCCTTTCTCTAGGTGTGTGTGGTAGAAGCTGCAGCACCGTGGACAGAGTAGGTATTGGTGCACAGTGAAAGGACACAGGCAGCCAGCCTTCTGGAGCCTTCCACTCACATGGGATGCAAATCCTGTGGGACAGGGCCGCTACACATCCTTGCTCTGGTTCAACCTTTGACCCTCTTGCTCACCGAATGGTTGGGAGGGCAGTTTAGAGTCGGGAATAGAGAAGAGGATGGCTAGGGTCTGGGAATGCCAGGAGAGAGGAGGGATGCGTGCGTGTCTGGGAATGAGTGTGATCGAATGGGAATGCGTGTGGGGCTGGGGGGAGGGGAGCGACAGTGCCTCTCCATGAGACGAGGCCAGAGTCTTGTCGGAGTTTTCTACCCACCACCCTCTCCATGCATCGTGGAGGACTACATTTGGGGTTAGAAACCCAGGATTTAAATCATGAAGCAAGAGCCAGAGGGGACTGGGGGGTTCAAGGCAGTTCCGACAGGGGCTTAAAGGAGCAAAGAGGTTTGAGGCGTTGATTCCCTTCTATGAAGTCAACTGTTTCACACGACAGTATAATTCTCTGTCACCTCTTGTTCAGAGTTCTGGAGGGAGAGGCAGAGATAGTAGACCATTCTTGGATGGGGAAGGGACCCACGGACTCATTAGATTTTAATTTAATTAGAAAAACCATGCGCCTGTTGGGCCGGCACCTCAAGAACACCATCCCTGTGTGCTCTCGGCCTAAGGAGGGGGCACTTTCTGGTCATAGATTGTGGGTGTCAAGTCTTAAATCCCTGCTCAGTGACCTTTCATCAGTCCGGTCCAGAGATGGGGGGGCCTAAGCCCGGGATCTTGGTTCCCTAAGAGACTCACTCAGTCTACCTTCTGAGCTCCATCTGGTTAGTCTGTGTGGAGGACCCATGATTCTCACCTCTTATTTCTGTCACAATCCTGAGAACATGTGACAAGGGCTGAACTCCACCGTGCTGATTTTCAAAGTGCTAAGAATGGAAGGTCTTCCTCTTAATACCCCACTCCACAAAGGAGGAGGCAGCTCTTCTCAGGACAGGGTATGCCTTCTGCCAATGACATGCCAGTTTGCTCGGGTCCCCATGCTGTTGTCATAGTCAGACACAGGTGTCAACTTGACAATGGAAGGCCGAACTATGGGCACATCTGTAAAGAAGTAATAGTTGCGGCAAGACCTGAGCCGGCCTGCAGGGGGTCTGCCTGACTGGTGAGGCCTGACCCAGCCCACAGTGGGCAGACTAGTCCCTGGGCAGGTGGGTAAGGTGGGGGAAGCCAGTTCAGTAGCTGGCATTCTTCAGCATGCTTAGACAAGAATTGCAGTCTGGCAAGCGAGGTTTGCCCATCTCTGAGCAAACTCTGTGGGTATGGTGTGGCCAGTTACCTCAGCTCCTGAGAGCTGGACTAGGAATTATAACCGGACAATTACAAGCCAGAATAAAATCCCTTGCTCCCATAAACCGTGTTTGTCACGCATTTACAGCAACATGCAAGCAAACTGCAGCAGTGTTGAAGTCACAGGGAGGAAGCAGCTTGGGACAGGAATGTGTGGAGAAAGGCTTGTCCCCCGTCATAACGCAGCATTGGCTATGCTGCGCTTCCACACCAGATGCCAGCAGCACGGGCCCGGGCACTGTTCTCTCAGCCGCCATGTTGTCAGACCATGTGCCCCCACTGCCGTCCGCGCCATTTGCAGCAGCCCCCGGGGGCATCCTGGTTGAGAACTGACGGAGAAGCTGGTCTGGTAGCTAAAGCTCTCTCAGAAAGAGTCCTTACCCTGCCGCTTCCTGGCAGGACAGTTGACTCTGGAGCATTCTGGGCCCAAAATGAGCTTCAGTAGTCATTAGCAGACAGGAAGTCGTTAAAATCTTGGGAGTGGGCAAGAGAGCCGGCATCCTGAGACCCCAGGAAACTACGAGGGAGAGCACAGATTGGACGGTTTCTTCAGGGTCTTTCACTGAACCCAGAGCTCACAGATTGAGCTTCACTAACTGCCAACAACGCACAGGGCTTCTTCTGTCTCTGTCTCCCCAGCGCCGTGATTGCGAGCGAGTGCCAGCGAGCGCCACACCCCACTCGTAAAACACGAGTTTCAAGGGATCAAAACTCAAGCTTTCACAAGCAAGCGCCTCTATAGACGGTCTATCCAGCTCCGGAAGCACATTTTAAAACCCATTTTATAATCTTACAAATTCACAATCTCAAGGCTTTTTTTAAAAAAGTATTTTATGTGTTAGAAATATTTATAAAAGCAATTGAGGAAACAAAACACTCATTGAGAATGTCGGCTTCGTGGACAAGATAGTTTTCCTGTAGAATTTCACATTTGGTAGGTGTTATTTAAATGGAATTATGATTTAATAAGGTGAGGGAGAGAGAGCCCTGCTATTTATCTTTGCAGGATACAACTTTTAAGAAAATAAATAACGGTGGCCATTAGAACTAAGTATTGACATGAACTGAACTTTGAAGGAGATTTTTTAGTCTCATAAAATATTTAACTGAGATTTAGCAAAACCATTTTAATCACCTTGCTCTCACTGAATAATAGATTATGAACAACTTTAAAGTTGTTTAAAGTTTAAAGTTCATTCATTAAAAATGTACCGTTTATTAAAAATAATTGAAAATGGCCGCTTCGTCTCTATCACACCCTTTAACACTTTTTAGTGTGTTTTGTAGTATTTAGTAGCACGGTTAACATTTATAAGTAAATAGATGGGAAGCATCAGACCCTGAGAGAGAAGGAATAAAACTGAATAACTGAGAAAACTGCGTGAACGGCCAGAACAGTGAAGGGCTAATCACTAGCTTGGAGAAGGAGACCCAAGTCTAGGGTGTCTCCCAAATTTCTGGGAGTGATGTCATTGGCCAAGACTGAAAACAGGCAGGTGCTGGTGTGTTAGGAACTGGGCCTGGACAAGTTTCCACCGGCCTGGGAATCTCAGATGCCCGTCCCTAGGCTGGTGTCCTCTGAATCTGCAACTGTGGAACATTGGGGGCCTAAGATGAACGTCAACAGGGAGCTCAACAAGCGGGAAGTTGTTAAAATGACGGGAATGGTCAGGATCTTTTGAGTGAGCTGGCGGAGCGGGAAAGCGGGCTGGCACCCCACGACCCCAGAAAGCTGCGTAATGGAGAGCCGCGTCACGGTGGCTGGGAAACCCGTCACCCAAGAGTGTGAAAAAGCGCGCGCGTGTGTGTGTGAGGGGCAGCAGGCAGCGGGTGCTAACTTTGGGGACCGTGTGTTCCAGGAAAAGAAGGCGTGGTCAGCAGACTCCAATGCTGGGAAGAGGTGAGGGAGGGTGCCTACAAGGCGCCGCTGGCTTTGGTAACGAGGAGGTCATTCCGGACTTTGAGGGCGGGCACAGAAACCCGAGCGCACAAGGCTGGAGAGCAAGTGCACGTGTGCGTGGGGAGGGCCGAGAAGGTGATCCGAGGGACCAGAGGGACACCTGGAGAAAGAGGAGGTGTGCTGCTTGGTATGGCAACCAGGAGTAAGTCACTTGGGGGGGCGGTATGGGGGTCGGACCCTCCAAAGTCTCGCCTTAGGGGAAGGCCTGGTGGGGCGTGGGAGAGATCCGGCCAACTCCAACACCCAGGGGAGGGGCGCAGCCGCGGGGCTGGTGGCAGCGGCGGCGTGATGCAGGGACCGGGGTTGGCATCAGATCCCCGGCTGCAGCGCGGGTCCCGCGGAGTCCAGGCGGCGCTGGGCGCGCTTCCGGCCGAGGGACCGGGCGGCCACCGCGCCCTGGCGCTCTCAAGTTTCCTGTTGGCAACGCAGCAGGGAGCTTCAGGTAGCGGCCTGGCTGGCGGGCGGCCCGGCGGGTGCCCCTTTGCTGGCTGCGGCTCTGCTGGTCTCCCCTCCACACGCAGGTAGCCCCGCTGGCTCGCTGCTCCCCGCGCCCCTTCCGCTGGGCCGCCCGGATCCCGGGAGCCGGGGGCCCCCCGCTACACCGCACCCAGCTGGGTCCCCGGCCCAGCCCCGGCTCCCCGAGCCGGTCCTGCCGGCTTCAGTGCACCGCAGCGCGGCTCCTTGGCGCCCGCTGTGCGCCCTGCCCAGCGCGTCACCTGCGCGCCAGCCCCGCGGCCACCCCCACTGGGGCCCTCGGCATGGCCCTGTCCCCGGAACCCGGTGAGTGCGCGCGATGCTGCACCGCTGACCTTGGGCCGGCGCCCTGAGTCTCCTATGGTCCCTGCCCTCCTGGGCTTGAGTCCCACGTGCTGCGAGATCCGAACCACCTTAGTGCTGACCCCCGATTTCAGCGGTGACCCTGATTTCAACCCCAGCCCTGCCCTGCCTTGCCTGCGCTCCTTCTCCAATCCCTGCTGTGACCTGGGCTCCAGCGGCCTCAGGTAAGGCCACAGCATCCCGGGTTCCTGGTGGCCTAGATTAGGGAAAGGACCTAGGACCTAGGACCACCTTTGGCGCCTGGGCAAGTTTTTTTTTAAGTGCTTGAGACCCGCGGAGCGTGTTCAGCAGGGGTGGACGTCTCGCAGGAGGTAGGGCATGGATATCATGGTAGATCAACGATTACTTTGAGACCCCCTCCCCCCATTCTTACCTCTGCTTTCTCTGGGCAAGGGAGGAAAGAGTGTGTGAGCTGTAGTCTTAATGCTTGGCCGACTGGTTCCGCCCATGAACTTCCTGCAGCCGCGTTGCCAGCAGAGCTGCTTGGGGCTGAGCTAGACTGGCAGAGGCCTCTGATGGGCGTTTGAGAGGCGCGGGCGCCACAGAGATGGAACGGTTGTGTCCCCAAGCTTGCAGGTGACAGGGAGCCTCTTGGTGACACTGCAGCAAACTTGCTGAGTGGAAATTGGCAGCTCTAGGCGGAATTTCAGCCGCGGTCCCAGCCCCGCGGTCCCAGCCCCGCGGTCCCAGCCCCGCGGTCCCAGCCCCGCGGTCCCAGCCCCGCGGTCCCAGCCCCGCGGTCCCAGCCCCGCGGTCCCAGCCCCGCGGTCTGCGCTGGAGTGTCTAGCCTCTGACCACTTCCGGAAGCAGCTGGACCCCTCCTAGAAGACGTTGGTCCCCTGGCTGCAGCCCACCAATGCTGGTGGCAGTGCAGCCGCTGAATCAGTGGGCAGAGCTCTGTTGCTCCCACGGTGTCCTGGCTGAGCTGCAGGTTCGGTGGTGACTGGCTGTCCCGGCTACAACTCCAAGGGCTTGGCTTGCTCTGAAGATGCTGGTAGGGCATTGTGTCCTCCCTAGGGATCATGGCTGTGTGAGTGGGTGGCTGGGGGTCTCCCAGCCCTCTCCGTAATCCAGCCTCAACCCTCCGAAGTCTTTTCTTTGCCATATGAGGTTTGCTTTGCTTGCCCTTGCTCTTGCTAGACTGCGCTTCAGATGCCTCACGATCAACCCTAGATCTTGACAGCGTCTTGGGCAGATAAAATATAGGCTTAGAAACAAGCAAGGAGATACATTTCTCGCCTAAAGCTGCTCGGTGGCCTGGTTCTGCTACCACGTGTATTAACTCATGCTAGTTCTATTTCTAGGACAAGAGGCAATGGCTTGGCCTTTTGATATATGGTATGAAGAATTAAGGCTTAGGAGAGTGGCTTATGGCTAAAGTCCAGAAAGTGTACAGTTACCAAGAAATGGCATTGACACAAAGGACCGGACCTCCTGATCCATTTCCATAATTAGACATGGCGTCCTTCTTCCTGTGGCCAAGTAAGAACTTGGGAAAGAAACACCATGGTTCTTTGGTAAATAATGCCGAATAAAGAACTCAGTGTCTGCATTCATTTTTCCAGATGGACCCTCTTGTATCTGGTACCATCTTAATGACGACGAAGATAATATCGTTGACAGATAATTTCTATAAAGCGCGCATGCTAGCAAAGCCAGGACGAGGCCAGACACTTAACATGCTAACTAATTTATTATGATAGCTCATAACATTGGTATTTTTATTGTCCTCCGTTTACAGAGAATGAAACAGCCACAGAAGAGTATCATAATTTGCCTAAGGTCATACAAATAAGTGGTGGAACAGATTCGAACCCAGGTAGTCTGGCCTGAATCTATGTTCTTCAACCAGATACTTTCCTGACTCTTGTGACTGCCGTCAGCAGATTCCATATCTGCTTAGCCTACGCACTCACTTGTTGCTCTTTAAAAAATTTTTATGTGTGGGCTGGAGAGGTGGCTCATGGGTTAAGCCTCCACCTTGCAGGTGGAAGGTCCTGAGTTCGGATCCCAGATCCCACGTATAGACGACAGGTGGAAGCGGGGGCGGCCTGCGCTTCTGGTCCTGGTAGGGCGGAGCCTGTGAATCCCGGGGCAGAAGGAGGTGGAGGTGTCCATGGTGGTTCACGAATTCGTCCGTGGTTCTACACATACACAGACACACACACACACACACACACAGACATACACACACGCACACACATACACACGCACATGCGCACAGTTGAATAAATAATAATAAAAAAATTGTGTGTGTGTGTGTGTCTCAGAGGGCACTGTGTGTCCCTGTGGAGGACCAAAGGTGACTTTGGGAATCATCTTGAATTGTTTCTACCTCTTTCTTGCTTTGCTCCGCCCACCAGAACTTGAAGTTCAGGCTGCCACTGTTTCTGCCTGGTCGGCTTTTTTTTTTTTTTTAATGTGGGACCTGGGATCTGAACTCAGGACCTTCTGCTTGCAAGACAAAGTATTAACCCCGAGCCATCCCTCCAGCCCATCACTTGTTGCTTTATGCAAGCATTTATTCAACAAACACATATTAAGTGCCTTCTACACATGGAAGGCTTTGGGCTAAAACCATGAGCAGATGTGATGTCCGTGGAGGTGGTATTTAGCAGGTGTCCATCTTCTGTGTAAGTTGCACACATCTCCGAAATGAGAAAGAACTCCTGTCCGTGAGCCTGTGCCTTGCCTTTAGAGAGGAGAGTGGTTTGATTCCTGCCGAGATGTAATTTGATTCAGCCTTTCCTGCCATCGAAGGGCATGAGTGATAACGGGGAATGCAGCCTGGTCTCTGGGACAGGAGATCACCCTGGGTCTGGTTATCACGCATGGTCCTGATGATGTCATTCATGAGGGGAGGGAGGGGGCCGGGGAGATGGCTCAGCGGGTAAGGTGCCTGTTCCTCAAGCATGAGACTTGAGTTCGGATCCCCGGCACCCACCCTAAAACTTTGGCTTGGCTGTGCAGGTCTGTGACCCCAGAGCTTGGGAAACAGGGAGAGGCCGGTCCCATGGGCTTGCTGGACAGTCAGCTTAGTTGAAATGGAAAGTTCAGGTTCAGTGAGAGACCCTTTCTCAAAAAACATAAGGTGGGGCCTGGAGAGATGGTGCAGGCGTCAACCTTCGCCGGGCCAGCAGAGGGACACGAGTTCAGATCCCAAATCGCATGTGAAAATGCTGGGCGGAAATGCCAGGAGCTGAAATTCTTGCCCTGGAAAGTAGAACCTGGGTGTCATAGTGAGGCCCAGGTGTCATCTTGACTGCTGAGGGTTTGAGCTCTGGGGACATTTGTGGAGAATTAGTGGTTGAGCTGGGCCCAGAGCAAACCTGCAGGAGATTGTCTAGCTGGTGGGGAAGGCCCAGTCCATGGTGGGTGGGATTAGGCCCTGGAATAAAACACACAGAGCTGGTTGAGGAAGTTGGCATCCTTGTGTACACTTGGCCACACATGCTGGTCTGGCAAGTAAGGAGCGCCCATCTCTCAGCCGTTATGTAGAGATAGTGTGGCCAGTTCCCTTGGTCTTGGTGTTGGTGCGTGCCCTCCTGTCAAGCTGGACTGACAACTGTAACCAGGAATCGTAAGAGACAATAAACCCCTTGTTCCCTTAAGCCGTCTGATGGTCATTTATCGGCAACCATGCAGAGTGACTACAACAGTGGGAAATCCTTGAGGGAAGTAATAATGAGGTAGAGTAATCCAGGATGAATTCTAATGTTACTCTTGGGCCTCCACAGACACATACATACCCAAGTGTCCTCTGGTACAAACATAAAACACACACACACACACACACACACACACACACACACACACACACACACGGGGCTTAATAGTGGGAACAGTGCCCTGT
>JALPQD010000664.1:0-27814 GCA_023101885.1 Typhlomys cinereus
GCCTATTGTGGGTAGGACTCTTGTGCCATTGAGGATGGTTTCTTCTTGAAGGCCATTCAGCATCTATATAGGAGAATCCATTTATCAGCAGTAATTTCAGTACCATGTATTATCATATGGCGATATACCCATTTCCAGAGAAAAATACTTAATATTTTTTGTTGCTCTTCAATGTTTTGAAGTGACTTTCAAGAAGAAAAGAAGAACAGATACTTTTATTCTATTCATTATTGGGCTTTCTATTTCCAGAATTCTTAACTTGCCAACTATTTTCAACTAAATCAAGTATCATTCCAAGAATTAAAAAAAAAGAGCTCAGTGGGCTCCTAAAAATTCCATTTGACCCAGTAAAAGTGAAGCCACGTAGTCACATAAAAATTCATACCCCAATGTTATTAGCCACTGGAAACTGTAAATAACCCACTGTCCATCCACAGTATGTTGTATAGGATAAGAATTACTCAGCATTAATGAGTGGGATTAGAGAGATGGCTCATAAGCAAAAAGCTTTTGCTTCACAAACAAAAGGACCTAAGTCCCAGAAAAAATGCCAGGTAGAAATGGTAATATCCTGCAATTCTGACCTTGGAAGGCAAAGCCTCAGAATCCCCAGGGGGGAGAAAATTTCTTGGTTACATTAAAGGTCTAGAATCTTTACTGTGATCCCTCCTTTTCTTAGTCAGAATAAATATTAACATATATGAAGTGCTAACATATTACTACATGGGTTCTAGGAATTTGATCTCATTGGATTTGATCATGCTTGTATGGCAAGCACATTACCTACTGAGCCATCTCCCAATCTTTATAAATTCTATTCCAATATCAGGCAACCTGTAAAACTAAATGGACATGGAGGTACTATTTTAAATTATCTTTTAAATTTAGCATTATCCTAAACTTAAAAGTGCTCTGAAGGCCATGTGGATCTCACTCACACCTGCCCTCATGGACATTTTTGTCACTTCAAAAGACTGATACAAAGCATCTCCAGTAACTAAAGCCCACACTTTATTTGGGCAGCCTTTGTTTTCCTCTGATAGCTTTCCTCTCCTCCAGAATCCCGTTGAGGACATCACATCTCATCTCTACCCTGAATCTTCTCCAGACTGACCACATATCAGATTCCCCTTTGCTTTGCATACCCAGCCTTTAGGAGTTCAAGCCAGGAATTTTATACAAGGAATGTCCTCCAGTTGGATCTGGTCAGAAGTATTTCTCATGGCCAGATTGGGTTGCAATTAGGAACTTTTCTCTTCTCTATTTTCTAGCATTGCCATCTGCTGTCTTTCAGGTTTCACATGATGGCCATATGCTGATTTGCCTTGTTACTGCAAATTACTCAGACCAACAAAGCTCAGAGGGGAAAAACTGTCGATATCCATGGAGCCAGAGTGGCATTAAGAAGGTATCAATGAAATGACATTTCACAAACTAAGGTCTACCAGTAAATATGGTTCCTTCTGTCATATGTGTGCTTACAGCAAAATTAACTGGGGGTTTTACTCCAGAAATGGGTACATAGTAGCCAACCTCACTCATTCCTTAAGTATATAGGCAATAAATATTCACAAGAAGACCTAGCTCATTGCTCGTCACCATTGTGTGGCATAATTTGCAGGCAGTTTACTTGTCTGTTAAGCAACAAGCTACTCCTTCGAGGTCAGTTAGCAGAACTTGAAAGATCTGAGTCAGACCATCAATGAAATGTGGCAAAATGAGATCCAGGTGGACAATCTGTCGTGTTCAAAAGTCTGAAGTGAAATACGATCACCAAATGATACAGGGAATTTCAGCAGCTAAAATCCAGCTAGATTGTTCAGAAAGAAAGAAAAAAAAAGCTGCCTGCCCTGGGTAACATCTGTTGCAGATGCCAGGGATGCTGTTGCTATCGAACTGTATAAAATGACCTTTAAGTAAAAACACCAAGCTCCTTTCCCAGTTATTGTCAGAGAGCAGGGCGTTTGCATATTATTGCAAAGTGTGTGCTGTCCAGAGGAGGTGGATGGCAGATTTTGATGAATAAAACCAACATCTAGAATAATTCAATAAGAAGCTTTTATCCTTGGCTCTCTCCACTCACACACACAGGAGCAGGTGGTTTCACATACATGTCAAAAGTCAAATATTTAGCTGGAGAGGTGGCTCAGCAAGTAAAGTACTTGCTGTGTAAGCGTGAGGGCCAGAGTTCAGATCCACAGATCCCACGCAGAAGCTGGACATGATAGTGTATCTGTAATTCCAGTGTACCTACAGGAAAATGGGGAGGAGGGAAAAGATCTAGCAATCTCCAGAAGTTTGTGGACCAACCAGCCTGGTTTATGCAACAGTGGTGAAAAGATCAGGGCCCAACTGAGATGGAAAGATGAGGATCAACACCCAGAGGTTGTCCTGTACCTCCACACACATGCTATGACATATGCATACCCACATACACACACATGTTCATGCATGAGCTCATATGCATGTGTGCACACATAACCAAATATATCCCCAAGTTCCTAAGAGTGAAAAAATAGAGTTTTCTCATCTGTAAAATAAGCAGGCAGCACTAAATGATCTCCAGGGTCCCATCCAGATTGAAAATCCTAATGTCCTATAATTCTATTAGCCCAGCCTTTGATATGGAATACTCAAGGAGAAATAAGTTCAAATCAGGCCTGACAGCCCAAATCTAATGTGCAGAATCAGTGCTCCTCCTCTCAGTGAACTAACTGAGTTAATGGGTTAGCAGTAAGGCAGGCCTTGCCCTGACAAATTCCTTTCTGTATCTGGTATCAATACCCAGCTGGGAGGGAGTGGGGTGGGAGGCGTCCTGAGTGAGCAGGCCTGCAGAATGCTAGAGAGAGGGGCAAGCCCTGCAGTCTGCATAAGCTCTTGAAGGAAAGTACACATCAGGAGATTTTCCAGGAGATTAGCTGGCTTTTTCCACACTTGAACTTGGGAACTCGGATGTCAGCCCAAGAACCCATAACATTCTGGCAAAAGATGGGGGGCAGGGCACAGGGTCTGGGGATGGTAAGTGGAGGAGGTGGGGTTACTTTCTTCTCTTTGTATAACTCTTTCCCAGTAGCAGCAGCTCCTCTTCCAAATCAACATACACTGGAAAACCTCCCAATCAGCTTGCAGTTGCCTCTGGTTTGCAGAAGTTACTACTGTAAAGTGATGCTGCTAACAGGACCCCTGAGCCATTGTGTTGGGCACAGAGGTGTCTAATGGTTCACAGCCATCAGCTCCTGGAACTTTTAGCCAGGAAGTCAGGATGGGCCTGATAGAGACCTCATGGTTGCCTCTGAAGGTGGCTAAGAGGGCATCTGAGCCTCCTTGTCCTCACTACTGATTGGGGAGATGGGTTGAAACAGTGCCACCCCTTCTTGGGAAGTTTTAGGGTTATAGATTCCAGACCCAGTCCATCTAGACTAAGCAAGTTAGAACTTACCCACAAAGGAACCCTAGCTTTCCAGTGTTTTGCAAAGCATTGCTTAGCCCTTCCTTCCCTCTCTCACCTGCTCTCTCTCTCTCTCTCTCTCTCTCTCTCTCTCTCTCTCTCTCTCTCTCTCTCTCTCTCTCTCTCTTCCTTTGAGACAAACAGTGCCTGTCGAGTTCAAGCACTCAAGCTATCAACTTTATGGAGGATCAGAGGTCTCCACAAGAGGAGTTGAGATTTCTTCCAGATTCTCTCCATGTGGGAAGGTTTGGTTTGACACAGCTCTTATTGCTTCTTTCTGAGCTGTGCCCACAAAGACAGGACTTATGGTCCTCTGAGAAAACTAAGTTTCTTCCTCTATACACACAGCACTGTGTGCTCATAGGACAAATATGAGTCATCAGGCATGAGTCAGGAAGATAAGACCTCAGACTGCCCCATCAACAGAGGCCAGATGTCCGAGGGCTCTGACCTTGTGTAGGATCCACAGGCCCTAACTGCTTAAGCTGAGCCAAGTTCAGCCCCAGAAATCAGTCCTGGAGAGAGGCCATGTGTCAATAGAGGAGCTGGCTTTGCTACTGGCTACCTTTTCTGTGTGATTGACATCTGACCGTCCATATTTCAGCTTCTTAACCAGACAGGTCCTTGCTTCCACATTCCCCTTCTAGCATCTTTCTACCGTATTCTGCAGAGTGTGTTGAGTTGCTGGGCTTTCATCACCTGTGCAGAAGTTTGGGTCCCACTTGGACCCATAGAAATTGAAGGAAACTTTAAAACATTCTTGCCTAACTCATGTGCAGTGAGGTTTGGGGAAGCTGGTATTAATAACTGCCATGTTCTTGAAGAGACGAGAGAAAAGCCGTCCTCTCCCCAACCCCCATATGCTCTGTTAGAGAGCAGTGTGGAAGGTTCTCAGTATGTGGCATGTCTGACTTTTGATGGCTGTTTTTCAAATTGCCTTTTCTCTGAAATTTTATTTCAAGAAGTGTTTATTATCTTTTGGGATTCTTTTTGATCACAGGGTCACAGGTTAAGTAAATGTCCTTCCCAGAGCCCACATCCAGCTTAATTCCAGGATACTTTTCCCAAAATATCAGTCAAAGCAAACATCCTAACCATTCCATGTAACTTGATAAGCCTCTGGTTACATATCAAATTTGCTTCAAATCCGATTGTTCCTTTGATAGTTCTGGAGCTGGGAGCAAAATGCTCATGAGATTTAAAACAGAAACCTCCCATCTCTGGTTAGTAAGAGCCAAACAAGTAACAATTGATGGCTGAACTGTGTGAGAAATCATGGCAAAGGTATGCCTGAGCCTTTCCAGCACTTTGCTAGTCCACCATGGCTGACTACGAGCTACCTCTCACCATTGCAAAGCTCTATCTGTGGGTAGCACCTTTCTGACAGCATGATTTATGGGATCAAAGGCATCTGATGTCCCCAGTGTCCCAGTTTCCAGTGCTCAGCTAAACAGTGTCTCCGATGAGAAAGACCCAGGCCATGAGTACAATTGCCAGGACTTTGTCATTTTCAAGACTATTGAAATTCTTGGAGGGCACAGTTTTCCCTATATTTATCCTGTTTTCTAGAAAGACTACTAAGGAACAGAGAACTGAACCAAAAAGTCCGTGGGTCTTTCAGAACCAAATATCTGCCCTTGAGAGAGAAGAGAGCCAAGGAAACCTGGACCATCTCCCAACCAGCTGTGATTGGCTCTGACTTGCTACAGTTCATTAACTACTGTGCCCTGAACCATCAGATTCTGCATGGAGATAGCTGATGGTGCAGCTCCCTAAACCTTCAGCCTGGAAGCCAGGGTAGGTTGCAGGTGCTTTAGCCTCCTCATCTTCATTACTGACTGAATTAATTGAACTAATACAGTTCCATCCATCACCATGTTATGAAAGAAGTCAGGTACTTCCAAAAAAAAAAAAAGAAAAGAAAAATAGTTCTGCAGCTCTCCCACCTGTAGAAGAGCCCTGGATTTCCTCTTCTATTTCTCCTCTATAAACCATACTTTACAGACGTTTCTAACATTTATTTAGAAAGTCAATTTAGAGTTAGAACTTCAGAGGAAAGCAAGGAGGGGAAGGGATTGGGGGTGGGATAATAAAGGAACTCTAAGAAATAAAACATCATAAAAGAACATGACACACAGAGGAGAGGCATGAGAAATGGAATAAGAAATGGGGAAGACTCACAGCCCCACATAGTTGCTTAACTGACAATATAGTCCTCTTTTCTGTGGCCGAAAAAAGTGCAGTGCTCACAATTGTCAATTCTAAATGTAGGTCCCAATTAACGAACAAATTATTGAAACAGTGTCCAGTGTCCAGATGAAAAGTGTGCTTCTTGGACATTACTTCAGAAATTTAGAATCACTGCATGTTATGGTTACTACATTCAATTGACCAGATCCACTATTTCTGCAGCAATTTGATACTGCCTGAAGTTATTGCTGCCTTAAAGTGTAAAAAGAGGTGTCTCAATAATAGCACAATTTTCCCCCAAATAGGACTTAGAGGTATTGGAAATGAAAAATCCCCAACATTGAAAAAAGACATTCAAAAGACCAGGATATTTCAACAAGGTAAATTTTACTTCTGCAAAAGAGTTCATGCATAGCCTCTCTAAATGGAGTTAGCAAACACACTGAATGGACAATCCATCAGACCTTTTATCCTTAACACAGGAATGTGGGGGAGTCAGTCCTTTAAACTCTTTGGTTTGAGGCTTGGGCTCACATGCTTTCAGCAGTTGTCTAAGAAACACACCCTTAGTCTAAGAAAATAAGAAGAAATACATAGTCTGAAATACTAAGAAACAACATGTAGTCTACTTTTAGTTAAGGAAGTTAGAAGGTCCCTTGATTTAAGTTTTGATACATGGGAAGAATAACAATTCTTAAAAACTTCCTAATGAAATTGGGGCTGGAAGCCAAAATGGAGATACTTTGGTTTGATAGGAGAAAAACCCTAATTTCTTACAGAGGTATCTTAAAGGAAATTTAAAGCTTACTGGATTAGTTAGCTTTCATCACTATGTGAAATATACCAGGCAAAAATAACTGAAGGGAAGAAGGATTTATTTGGGCTCACAGTTCCAGAGGTGGGCGTGACGGAGCTTCAGCAGGGGGTCCTGCCTCCTGAGCGGAGCACAGAATTACAGGAAAGGGTTGGGCAAAGTAGAGTCCCTAAGACTATACCGCCAGTGACCTACTTCCTCTAGCTAGGCTCCACCTCCAAGGATGTCACGTATTTTGAACCCATCAAGGGATTAACCTATTAGGTCACAGCCCTCAAAGTCCAATCACCTCTCCCCAAAGCTCATCAACTGACAAATAAGCTGCCGGTCCGTGTTCAAACCCTAACAATTTCAAAGACTAAATCTCCCATTTCATAGGTGGATGGAGGGCAGCCTATAGAGGCGAATTGCCTCAAGGCCAGGACTTGGGCAGTGTGGCTTCTTATGCAATCTTATGTTCATAATAACAGTCTGATTCATACACTGGTAGCCTCAGTATAAGCAAGGAGCTGGTAGGAAATGCAGAATCCCCAGCCCAACCTAATCTGTTGGCTCAGAATCTTCAAAGGTCAACTACAGCATCTTTTTTCAGAATTTTCCAGAAGTCTCAGAAGCAGCCTAGTTTGAACACCTCTGTACATATAACCACAAGTCATTGAAAGGTTGCTCCAAGTGAACAGACACATCTAGTAACCCCAAAGCTGAGTTGGCCAGGGGGTGGGGTAAAGAGAAACATTCTGTCGTCAAGGGATGTGTGATCCAATAGGAATAAAGACACAAAATAAAAAGAAAAGGAGAGAGAACACGGCATCCAGATCCCTATCAGAATACCCTCCTAAGCAGTGGCTGGATTCCTGCTTCAGACCCTGGTTATAAAATCAAGACTTCTCTTTCAGAAAATGAACCAAGAAAGAACAGAGGAGTTACAATCCTCCCTCCCTGACACTTCCTATCTCTGGAGATTCAATCTCACATAGGAATTAAATAAGAAATAACCCTCCATTCTGTCACCCTAGCACGTTTTCTTAACTCTTCTCTTTCTACGCATGGGTCTCATTTTCTGTTTCCTTTACATAGTGGGGAGCATGGCTTCCTTCTTATGGTAGAGTGTGACTACTGACTTGTACCTTCACAGTTCATTCCTAGAAGATGAGATATGGTTGTCTCCAAGATTTTGGCCTCTTGAAGCACACAGAAAAATAACCAACTTGGTCATTTGGGTTCAAAATTGACTCTTTTGTGGGCAAACACACAAGAGACACCATGACTGGACAGTTCTACATCACAAGCCTCAAACTGAGGTCTGGGTCACTGAAATTAGAGATTTTCACTAATTACATACACTAATAATAATAAGTGTGAGAATGTGTCCCAAAAGTAATAACAGGGGTGACAGCTGCTGTGTTCCTCCTCAGAAAGTTGGTGCCATGCAACCTTGAAGTCAGTGACAGACCCTGACAGGGAACTTAGTTTCAGTTGTATGAATTTTACCATCACAGAGGTAGGTGTCATGAGAGGAAAACAAGGGAGGTGTGGGAGCACTGTTCTTCATTTGGTTGACTCAGAAATCCAAAGGCAGACATGTTTCCTCTCCGAATGGAGGCTTCAGGAACTGAATACCTTAGTTGGTCATGTTTGTTTGTCCTTCTGCTATTGAAAGCTGTGGGACAACAGGAGAAAATTAACCACACATAGCTTTACTGCTGTCATTAAGAGAGACCTCGGAAGCCCCAGATCCAAGTTCGATTTCCTTTCAACTGGATCATATTAGGAGGAAGGCAATCAGGTCAAAGTGAGAGCATCCTTGGTGTACTCCAGCGACCATAGGAACAAACAGGAAGGATGTAGGAACACTGCCATTCACATGATGGGGAGCCAGATATGGCCCATGCTCTAAGCTTTCTTATACCGAATGAACCTCCTAATTAGAGTTAAAGTTTGATGTCATTGGGATGGGAGGATTAAAATATGGAACACTTTGGGGTGTGCTGCTGAGTCTTATTGTATGTCAAAATTTGATGATATTTTGCAATTTGAGATCTGATTTATGGTGACGTTGGAAATTGAACATAGACCTATGGCTGCCAAGATCTGTTACTGTCTGAAAGTGAATGTGGGGAAGTTCCCCTATCCACCATGGGAAGTCATTTAATATTGAAGGGAGGGACTAGATAAAACACAGAGAAGACAAACAGCAAGCTCAGGCCAGGCAGCATGGGTGCCGTTGGAAAATGAGGGAATAGAGAAGCAGCAAGCTGTGCACAGCCAGAGAATTCAGTGAGTGCTCATTTCAGTGGCCAGTTTTTGAACATGTCAGTTTAATTATGATGCATCACAGTTGACAGCAATGCATGTGGAACCAATTACAGCGCATGTTAAAATCAATTATTGCATATTTTAGCTTTCCTAAACACTACAGCAAGAGCTCTGTGCGTTGCCGCAGACCTTCGCTCCACTAATCATTTTTACTATCATCGTTCAACAAGGAAAAAAAGTCTGTGTGTGTGTGTGTGTGTGTGTGTGTGTGTGATATACAGACCCACGTGTGCATTGAGAAAGCACACATTTAACAACCAGCTTCAAATGAAAAGAGTACAAACAGTAGCAACAGGTAGAAAATGTTTGTTCACGCAAAAAAAAAAAAAGTCCACCCTTCTAATATACCTTTGTGAAAATAAATAACAAAAAATAAAATTCCTTGCTATCCCCAAATCCAGTTTTGGTCCATTTAATCCACTTTAGCCTCTTTACCAGCAGCGAGGTTGGAGCCCGGCTGCAGGAGCCTGGTTATTTTGGTCTAGATGTTTGCCTTAACTGTTTACCCTGATTCTCTGCCTTCTTTCCCCCACCCTTCAGATTTCTAGCCTAAAATTTTCCCTCCAAATTCCACAGCTTATTCATATTCTGTTTTCTTTCTTATGCGCTGGCAAATCACAAATCACTGGCTTATTGAAAATGAAGAGAGAAAGAGTGGAGGGGAGAGGATGAAGAGGGGAAAGCAGGGGAGGAAGGAGGTGAAGAAGGTGAGGACCGTGAATGCAAGAAGGTATGTGCTCTTCTTGAGATTTGCACACTTGCTGGTTGTGTTAACTTGACAGTTTGCCCGTGGTGTTTAATTACCCATAGTTTTATTATGAAGAAGGGCTATCTTTTGCACAGTTGGATTTCTACATCCAAGCCACAGTGCACCTCATGCACTAATGACAGAAAACCCACCATCTCTGGATCATGCTGAGGTCTTGGAGACTCATACTGGTGGGAATTTATCTACGCAAATCCTTCTGCCCTGGGATGAAAGGCCAGAGCTCTGGGGACCTGAGCATTCCAGAAAAAGCCACATGCCTCACTAAACTTGGCCCCAGGGAACAGGTGGGTGTGTACCCCGGGAAAGGGATCAGTGGTGTCTGAGTCAAGAAGAGCCAAGTGGTCCAGGCAGTGGGGCCAGGTAAACAGCCCATGCGGTTTTGTAGAGAGAGCAGTGGGCAGGATGTCGGGAACCCTGACTTTGCTGCTCAACAACTTGCCCAGCTGGGATGAGGTGCTCAATGCCTCCTTGTCTTCAGGCTGAACCGTGACACAGAGAGAGGCATCGCCGCTGGGCTGTGGCATCAAGTCAGAGAAAGAATCTCCCCACACACATCTTTTGCTTGCTTGCTGACCTCCTTCAAGGCAACCCAAGTGAGGTTATCACTCATGGCTTTGATCAGTTCTTTGGCAAACAAAAAATGTAAGATGTATAGAACTGACCCTCAAATTGGGAGTTACTAGAACAGAACTCACCTGAATTAAAGATATACAATAAATACAGGGAGGAAGGCCATTCCTAGATGAAGACAGCTTTAGCAAAAATGTAGTGTGCATTGTCCTGTATGCTTTAGGCAATCTTAAAGAACAGCACCTCAAGAGAGACCCTGGAGAATATGGATAATAGTGACATAAATTTTGGATGCTGTACATGCTGAAAGGCTTGTCTTTGATTCTAAAGCAATGGTAAGAACTGAAAGTTTGTTAAGAGGGGTTCATTCTACCTGTGTGGATAGAAAGGCTGGGTGTAATGGGCTCAGTAGCAAGCTTTCAAGCAAAAGCTGGTGACACCTAGCTATCATATATGCCATCAGGATGGAAACCATAGACTCATGGGGTTAGCAGTAGCATAGGTATCATGTCTGAATATCTGGCTTCTAGGCCTGGCTACACTGTTTCCTGGTTATATGACCTTAAGCAGGTGAAAGGCTAGACCTCAGTTTTTAGGTCTACAGAATGAAAACAAAATGGCCTGTGATCCCAGCACTCAGAAAATTGAGGCAGAAGCATCTGAAATTGAAGGCAAACCTGGTCTACACAGATAGACTCTGTCTCAAAAAGAGAGAGAGAGAGAAAAAAAGGATGGGGACAATTGTGTTCATTAGCTTGACTTGAAGAGAAACAATTTCTTAATGAGTCAGTATCTGATCCTATCATTACCATTTTCATGTCCATCTTCATGACATTCCCAACTAACGAATATTTATATGGTACTGCTACAATACATGCCTTAGATGAGCAGCCACAGAGAGCTTACAGCTGTGCAATAGATCCAAAGGATCATCACTCATTCTAGACTGCAGGGTCATCAAAATTGTCCCTGCTGGAACTCCATGGAAAAAATTAAGATATGAAGTAGGAAGGGTCTCCTCTAATTATTTTTTTCTACTCCAATATGAAAGAGAAAGAGACAGAAAAGACAGAGAGAGAGAGAGAGAGAGAGAGAGAGAGAGAGAGAGAGACGGGGGGCAGAGAGAACCACGTGGTCTTGATGGTGAACATGCACATACCAGACCATCTCCAGACCCCCCATGGTCTCCTGGTAACATGACCCAGCACTTAAGGCCCAATCTCTGAAGCCCATGAAACCAGTTTCTCCCTGAAGACGGTTGAGACCCAGAAGGGGCAGACAACTGAGACTGTCCTGAATAACCGGTCATAACTCACACCGCTATGAGTCACCAACAGTTCCTGTTGCCGTGTCACTGACACACATCCATGCCAACAAATTACCCTTACCATCCGATCTGACTCACTTGGCATAAACAGCAAGCGCCAATGCCAGCACGGGTCTGAGCCACATGTGCCCTTGAATGAAAAACACACACCACGCCATAGTGTTTAGGTGAGCTACTTTGCACAAACGCGAAATCTCTTTTCTGTTCTCCATATTTCCGGCAGTATCCACAGCCCTACAGCACTATCCTAGACCTGTGGTCTTTTCAAAGGTCTGATGTAAAGAGACCGATAAACAGGACCCGACAGAGAGTACTGATGTGGGGCAATGCTCCACGCCTTTATCAAACTGAGCATTGATCCTTGCTAACTTTTAGGACTTCCTCAGCTTGAGGTGAGACACACTTTCTCCAGCGAAAGTCTGCCACTCCACAGGTGTTAATGGCAAAGTAATTTTGAGGTTTCTGGATGAAGCAAACATTCCACGTTTGTAGAATACACACTGAGTGGGGCTCCAAGGTCAACGTTTCTTCAGGATTTTTTACTTAATAGCTCGGCTGTCAGGCTTTCTGGAATGTTCTGAGGAGACAGTACTGTAGTCCTGTCCGGCCTTTTGAGCTACCCAAGCTAACTCTCCACGCATTTCCCAAGCCAACAGAGGCAAAACATAAGAGGAGCCACAAGGCACCAGGATGTTGCCAGAGATATTTCCCTACCACCAATAGCAAAACACGATACAAATGATATTGGAGCAAGAGTGCTTTGGAAGAAATGCCCTCAAGTGAGCTTGCACTTCATCTAACAACTGCTTGAGGCACAGATTCTTAATCTTCCCTCTGACCGGTTGAACCAGAACCCCTGGGGTATGGACCAGCCATCTGTGCATGAACATGTTAACTCAGGGATACTGATACCCACTCCCTCAGGAATACCACTGAATATGCCACACCTAATCACCAGGGTAACAAAGTTAAATCAAATGTGGCTTTGTATAAGCAAAGGTGGAAGATTGTCCACATGTTAGAACCACAGAGCTCAAGCCACATGTGTTGTTCCAAACTATTGGAGAAAAGATGGAGACAAAATAGTAGCACAAAGATCAAGACAAAACCCTGAAGCATAGCTCACAATCCCAAAGAGAAAATAAAAAGACACACAAACACTCCCTTTGCCTGGAACATCCAAAGGTCCTCCCTTGGCTTGACTCAACGCAAACACTGAGTGACTACCAAGAAACTTCTGTCGGGGACTCAGAGGAGAAGAAAGGAGGAAAGAAAGAGAATATATTTGTTATGTAGAGAGAAAAGAACCACTGTAGCACGTTGTATGAGCCCAGACACAGCGTGGTTAGGGCCTCGGAAAGCAGATCTACAGCTCTCCGTTTCTGGAATGGTGGAAGCAGCTCACTCAGCAAACCACCTAAGGACCTCGAATACATTAACAGGTATGACTGGGGTTCCATCCTTGAGCAGGAGGGATTTAAGAACTAGAACACCTGCCACCATCTTATTCTGAAAAGCTACAGAGAAGCAGCATCTCCTGCCGTTTTGCTTCATGTATTAGCTGCCTGTTCTGACACGATGCAAACACAGCTAAGCCCATCCACAGCCTGGAGATGATGACAGATATGGAATTTCACAGCTTAGGTGTTTTATCACAATGCCAAAGAGGAATTAGTAAATAGATAAAGATTTGGAACCCATTGCAAAAAGCTACACTCCAGTGAGTGAGGTATGGTGCACAGAGCTGTCATCCAATATTCAGGGGCTAAGAATGGAAGACAGGTTCAAAATCTGCCAGAGGTGCTGAGTAAGTTCAGTCGGGGCTACTGAGTAAGTCCAAGGTCAGCCTGAGTAACTTAGTGAGACTTTGTCACAATTAAAAAAAGGAGGAGAAGGAGAAGAAGTAGGAGGAGGAGAAAGAGAAGGAGGAGGAAACAGGAGGAGGAGGGGGGAGAGGAGAAGGAAGAGAAAGAAGAAGAGGAAAAGAAGAAGGAGGGTTGAGTTGTAGAGATGGCTCAGAGGTTAAGACTCTGCCTCTCAAGCAGAAGGACCTGAGTTCGGATCCCAGATCCCACATAAAAAATGTCAGGTGGAAATGGTGGCCACCTGCAATTCTAGTCCTGGAAGGTAGAACCTGGAAAAACCCATAGGAAAACAATAAAGAAGTAGAACAATCCAAGATGATTTCAAAGTTCTCCTTTGGACCTCCACAGGTACACACGGTACCCTTTGATACAAATAAACAAATAAACCCGCCAAGCAGAAATTATGGTGGCCTGCACTTCTAGCCTAGAAGGCAAGGTCTGGGAAAAACCCTGAATAAGTAAATAGAAGTAGAGCAACCCAGGATGATTCCCAAAGTCATCCTTGGACTTCCATACAATGCCCTCTGATATACTTGACACTTAGACACACACACACACACACACACACACACACACACACACAAATATTAAAAGGGGGAAGGTAGAGGGAGTAGTAGGGATGTAGTTCAATTACAGACTTCACCACAAAGCAAAATATGTTCAATAGAAATCCAACTTCAAATTTTGAATGTTTTTCTTTTCCAGGCTAATGGCTTGTGATCCCATGCTCCCTCAGATTCGGGCAGCAGCAACTCCCTGCCAGCAGGCCCTGGGGAGCAGCAGACACTCCCTGAGGTGCCACCTCACCAATCTTGGTGACTGGGAAGCTCTACTAGATTTTTTTTTTTTGCTTAAGCTGTTTTCGGTTCCCAATGGGTTCATAAAACACACTTCCTTGTAGATCATGGAGCATCAGCATCTGCATTAATTAGGATATCTTCAGCTGGTATAACAAAACCTCACAGGAATGGCTGAACAGGATGAAATACCATCTCGTTCTTGCTTCAAGGCTGGAGTATTGTCAGTATTGACAGTTGAGGGTTTGAGTTCTGGGCACATTTGTAGAGAATTGGTGGTTGAGTTGGGTCTAGAGCAAACCTGCAGGAGATTGTCTAGCTGATGGGGAAGGCCCAGCCTATGGCGGGTAGGATTAGGCCCTGGAATAAAATACAGAGAGCTGGTTGAGGGAGTTGGCATACTTTTGTATACTTGACCAGACATGCTGGTCTGGCAAATAAGGATCATCTCTCTCTCAACCGTTATGTGGTAATGGTGTGGCCAGTTCCCTCAGCCCTGGTGTTGGTACATGCTCTCCCATTAAGCTGGACTAAGAACTAACCAGCAATCTTAAGAGACAATAAACCCCTTGTTCCCTTAAGCTGTTTAATGGTGATTTATCAGCAACCATGCAGGGGAACTGCAATAAGTATGAGTGATATATGTGGGGTACTGTAGGAGTTAGAAAACCCAGACTGGAAGACAATAGAGAAAAGGAATTCTCTGTGGAAATTCACTTCTGGATTCTTGTCCCCTGAGGACAATGAACAATGGGCTGCTTCCCACCAGTGGGCATTCAGAGTTGACCTGCTTGTACCTACATGGACAAGACTTGGATCTGTAAAGTGCCACCCAAGATCAGACCAATCCACCTATTCACCCTTATCAGAAATCAACCAGTCTTAAAAGGAAAATGGGAGCAGCCCACTCCACTCTGTCCTCAACCTAGGAAAACTTCCTATAGGTCGAGAAAAAGTGGTTCCATTATTGGATCCCCTTCCTACTCAGTGGGAAACTCTGACCTCTGTTGCTTCACTTTCACTTAAATCACCATTGACTTCAATGTTCTGTTGTTTTGCTCTTACCCTAAAATATACCTTCAAAAAGAGAGATTTGGTCTTGTATGTCTTCAGTTCTTTCCTGCCATATAAATTTTTGTCTGCAAAAAAAAGAGACTAGACTACTAGATGGGAATAGATGGATATGGTGACTCAACAGTATTTGGGGGTTTTTAAATATTGCTTTGTAGTCCTCAAGGCAGATTGATGCTCACACTGCTAAGTACCTCGTCAGCTCTACGTCCACCATACGTAGAATGAGAGAGAAAGTGGGGCTGCAGAAAGAGGTGATGTTCTCCACTGTCATCTGCTGATTCAAATGTGGTTGGGTGGCCATGCACACTTTCTTCAGAGTAGCAAGCAGCTTAGTCTTCTGGAGGAGGGACCACGCTCAGCATGGACTCGGAAGCTATTGAGAAGGACAAAGGAAAGAGGGACCCTACAGAGCTGAGATTCCTGCTGACCTGGCTGCCCTCATTTCCTCCCCTGAAAGCCCTGAATCCCAAAGATCATTGTGTGCACACCATTCCTTCCTCCAACAGCTGCCCCACTGCGGCCTTGGCTTGTTTTTGTCCTTGCTTTTGCTTGTCTGTCTGTCTGTTGTTTGCTTGTTTCACCATCTTGTGCTACCTCTCCTAGCACTCCAGACTTACAGTACATTTTGTGCCTTACCTGGCACTCCAATTCGGGGTGCTAAGTAAATCCAGGTCCTGTCACAATTCACATCTTTAAAACTCTCTTCTATGAGAGTTCCTGGTAAAATAATGGAAAAGCTCCAATAAGCCAAGAGAAGGAGAGGTGAAGGGGAGGAAGAAAGGTGAGCATTCCAAGGCTCCACCCACAGCGATGATGATGATGACAGGATCCTCCAGGTGCATCATCCACATACACACTTTTATTTTCTAGAGTGAAATTACAGTATAAAAATAATTGTAACTTAGCCACTCTCTCCATTCACAAGTAAGATAGATGAATGGATGGATAGATAAAAATAGGCATATAGATGGATAGGCAGGCAGACAGACAGACAGGCAGACAGATAGATAGGTAGATAGATATAGATAGATTTGATCCCATTTAAATATAGCATCTTCATGACAACTTTTCTAATGTTTTTTCAAACATACTCTCTGTGATTTTAAAAATTAATGAAAGTAATAAGTCTTGGGGTAGAGACACAAATATAAAGATATGGGAGCCAGTGACATGTCTTAGCAGGCAAAGGTGCTTTCTGTCAAGTCTGACAACCTAAGTTTGATTCCTGGAGCCCACATGAAGGGAAGAGACAGAGAAAAGATTTCTGCAAATTGTGCCCTTTGACTCCCACACACTGGGCACATGTATGCCCACAAATACACCATGTAATAAATAAATGGAGAGAGAGATAGAGAAGAGAGAGAGAGAGAAGCAGAGCTAAAGAAATAGGAAATCTGTTATCGGCATTTATGCTTTGATATTGCTTTGTGATTTAGATTCTCTGGGCAGCCAGCAAGTAAAATAGGAACACATTTTCAGACGTGGTTCATGGGGGCAAGAGAATGGGGCTCATTCCTTTAAAGAGAAAGGATTCTAGAATGCATGCCATTTCCAACACTCGCCCTACGTGAAGATGATCAAAACTATGTGAATTGAAAAAAGAAGGAGAGAAAAAAAGATGGTACTGATGTCCCACACAGGACTGCCTGCTCCAGTGAGGCTGATGTTTTCCCTTCTCCTATAATCAAGCTTCAAAGGCCCTAACAGACAATGGCTAAGTCGTCCCAGATGGCAGCACAGACGTGGGGGGGGATCTGCATGTGACCCAGCTACAGCAAGCAGGATGCGCATCCTGGGTCCGCCAGGAGGGCAAGACAGGCTGGCCAGACAGGAGCCACAGACACATGGAAGGTGCTAGAAACTTCACGAGGAGCCAAAACAGCAAGCCTATGTGAGTACCAGTTGTGCAACGCACAATGCCAAGATTTTTACTCCTCGGCAGCTGCGTCTCATAGTCAGGAGCCCGCTGGGCCTGGTGCTCCAAAAGGCACAATGTGAAATGCATTAAGCCAATGGGGCCCTGCTTTCCAAGAATTTGTGTGTGTGTGTGTGTGTGTGTGTGTGTGTGTGTGTGCTGGTGTGTGTGTGTTGTAATTCTTTTCTTCATGGTCATGTTGGGTTTGCCTTGAGTTCCCTCCCTGCTCCCCACCTCACCCTCCTCTTCGTGCTTTGCCCTCAGGTATTATGGCCCAGGGCACCTCACTCATGCAAGGTCTCACTCACCCTCTGCCCACTTCATGTGCAGCCAGTGCCTCAGAGGCACTGGGGATGTGTTCGGCTTGAAAGCAAATCCTGAGACAGAAGATAGAAAGACACTTAGAGTAACTTTTCCTTCTCAGAAACAAAGCAAAAGAGAAAGAGAGAGAGAGCGAGAAGAGGAGAGAGACGAGAGGAGAGAGAGAGAGAGCGAGAGAGAGAGAGAGACGAAAATTGACCTCTTATACAATTTCTCCGAGAACTTGTTTAATGCAATCTTACTAAAAAGAGGCAGTTGACAAAACTCCTATTCATATCCCATTTTTTCCTGAAAAGTCATCTATTGTGTAAAATTGAGTACAACCATATGTTAGAGTCATCATAATTATATCAGTTAGTTCACATAATAAAAACCACAGTGTCACTGTGCCCTTTGATTGACAAGCACCCTAGTATTATGATTCTTCAACAGTCTTCACTGAGGCTGGAATTATTCATCCCTGAAAGACACATGATGAAGAAATCTGAAGCTCAAAAAGGTTAAGTAGCTCACGAAGATACACAGTCAGCAGGTAGCAGGAGTGAAACTGAAGCTCCTTGTCTGAGTTTTTTTCTCCTTCAAACTTACGGCAGCATAAAACCAGACAGGAGTTACCATGTGTCCCAGTTTGCCAGGAATGTCCTTGGGAAGCCCCTTTCCCAGATTAAATCTGCTAAGAATGTCTTCTTTTATTCTCAAAACTGAACCAGATTAGACATAAGTGACAGGAAAGTATTTCCTGTGCTTTGTTTGTAATATACTTTCCATTGGTAGATGATCGTGTACTGTGGATGCTTGTTGGAAGTGGACTCCAGTAGTCAGGAGAACCCTCCCTTATCTCAGACTCGAACATGTTTATGGCAAATGTCCTGGATAAGTCTGATTCTGTAATAGCAAGAGGGAAGGCCAGAGAATAGTTAAAGGCATTAAAAACCTTTAGATGTAACTATGGCTTATCCCATGTTTGATGAGCTGGAAGCTCTGTGGTCCACACTGCTGTGACCAGAGGTTATATATGAAGGACTCTGTTCCACTCACAACTCTCTCAGAGACCAAATTTGACTGTCTCTCGGTTGTCTCAGTCCATTTCTGCTGGACTCTGTGAGGGGCTTATTGACAGTTACATACAGGTGTCAACTTGACAATCAAGAGCTGAGTATGACACATTTATGAAGAGTTAGTAGTCAAGGCAAAACTTTGAGAAGCCTGCAGGAGATTGTCTAGCTGAGAAGACTCAGCCCATGGTAAGCGGATAAGATGGAGAGAACTGATTCAGGGAGCTGGCACTCTTCAACACACTTGGACACCAAGCTCTCTGGCAAGGAAAAGTTCATCTCTCTCTTTTAGCAGACCTGTAGATATGGTGTGGCACTTCCTTCAGCTCCTGGTGGCTGGCATGAACTCTCCTCCAAGCTGGACTAAGAACTAAAGACAGTCATAAGCCAAAATAAAATCTGTTATCCCATAAGTTGTTTGATCATGGATTTATCAGAAATACTCAGACACGCTATGACGGGGCCATTTGAGGATGTTACTTTTGATTCCCTTCTCTTCTGCTGGATATCCGCAGAAACTGACTTGATAATGCTTTGTTGTGTGTCTGCTTCTTGTGCCTTGTTCTTTTGTTTGCTGCACACTTAATAGCTCACTTCTTCCAAACCAAAAGTAGGGCTAACGTAGTTCCTGCTGGGGACTGGAGGAAACATGTTCGCCAGACTGTAAGACTCCCCCAAGGTCCCACACGAAGATGGAGACGAGACAGTGCTAGGAAGTTCACACAGGCTTAAAGACACCTAATTGCACTCAGCCCCAGTCCCTAGCTGCTATCAGCTCGTGGATCTCTGTGCTGTTTTGAAATAAAAATGGAAAATGGATGCCACTTTTAAAAGGTTGGAAAACCTTCATCTACAAAAATAGCCAAAGCCACTAAAGGCACATCACATCATTAGTACATTGTAACCACTCAGGGTAGAAAATAATGGATTCTAATACCAACATTAAAAGATTCACACACTCAGTCAAATTAAACATAGCACAGCCTTCAGGCTACTTAGTCTCTTGTGTTTGCCGTAGAAAGTAAATCCCATTTGGACTACCGTAACAAAAAAAGAAAAAAGTGTTAGGGGTAGAAAGTAAATCCCATTTGGACTACCGTAACAAAAAAAGAAAAAAGTGTTAGAGGATAAGAAGAAGTGCTGTAGTGCAGCATGTATCTGGAAGTGAGAGGCTGACCCCGGCTGTTTTGACACGTGACTCCTCTACCCGCCCCTCTGTGCGGCTTGTGCTAGGTGGTTCTGTCTGTACCACATCCACAGTACCTGGTGTCAGCAGTCACCCTGAAAACTGCCTTGGCATGTCGGTGACTCTCAGCTTCTTCCTCCATTCTGCGCATACTCTGACAGGAGCTTCCTGAACTGCGCTCTGTCTGCACCTTGAAACAGGCTGGAAGACGAAGGCCTATTCTAAAGGATGTGTGAGATGTGGGAGCACAAGGAGAAGAGGGGCTCTCCCCCCCCCCCCCGCCCCCCGCTCTAAACACACTCTCGCACATTTCCAAGTTGTCCATATGTGGGCCCAGAACCCACACGCCATTTGGCTTGTCTGTATGTGCTTTTTTCTTTGCGGGGGGGGGGGGGGGTCCTGTCAGTCTTGCTGGAAGTTTGTGAAGTCACTGGTATTTTAAAGAACCAGTTTTTTTTTTTTCTTTTTATTTCAATTTTTATTAAAGCTAAAAACTACAATACACAAGCCCACAATCCAGTCCTAGTAATTAAACTTGCATTTTAGACAACAATCAACATTATTGAAGAATTTTTCTTTTTATTACACATTTATTTTTGGCCTAATCATACAAGCTCAATAGGTACCCTCCTCCTCTTCCTCTCCCCTCCCCTCCTCATCTTCCCCCATTGTACTCTTCTCCCCCCTTCCTCCCCTCCTTTTTATCACCCTCTTTCCCTCTCTCTCTCCTGGGCCTACTGCTTCCTCCCTCCATTCCCCAGAGCATCCATTTATGTGGGGACCGAATCTCTCTCTGAGTCCTCTACCCTAGTAAGAGTTCAGGACTCAGCGGCATAAACTTGAGACCCCTTCTTGAGCTGACCGCATGGGAACTCTATTATGTCTGTGTAACCCCTTGCCTCTAAGGATCCTGCTACCTGAAGCCTTCTCCCCTGTGATCCGTGCTAGATTTGGGGGGAATCACTGACATGTTAGCATTGTGCAGGTCAGGCAAAGTCCAATCATATTGTGGCTATATCCTGGCTGCTGAAACCCTGACTTATGTGGATGGAGTATCTTGCATATCGTTGGTCCTCCCCATCTTTAGGCTCTTACAATTTGCTTCCCCCCTCCTCTGCAAGGTTCCCTGAGGAGAGATTTGGCTGGTCTGGTTCCAGGTGAATAATGTAGGGTCTTTGGTGATCTGAATATGAGAACCAGCTTTTGATTTCATCAGTTTCCCTATCGCTTTTTTCTTCTGAATTTAGTTAAATTTTAGTCTTGAATTATTTTTATTTTAAGCTATATATCTGCCGAGTTTTGTCTAATTTGAGTCAATAAGATTATGATATTCAATCAGAACACAGATTTGCCTTTGTCCTATGACTTTGATGTCTTATTTTCTTTTGTTCAGTGTGAGATGCATTTCACTTTTTCCTTAAAACTTCAGGCATGGGCTATTTAAAAAGTGCACTGTTGGGCTGGAGAGGTGTAGGGGTTAAGCCTCTGCTTTGCAGGCAGAAGGTCCTGAGTTTGGATCCTAGATCCATGTATAGACGCCAGGCAGAAGTGGGGGCGGCCTGCGTTTCTGGTCCTGGTAGGGCGGAGCCTATGAATCCTGGGGCAGAGTAACAAGGATGAGGTGGCGGCGGTCCCATGTGGTTCCCGAATTCGTCCGTGGTGGTTCTACACACACACATACATACACACACATTACATACACACATGCACACACCTTGCATACATGCACAATTTGAATAATAATAATAAAAATTTTAAAATAAAAAATAAAAAACAATAGAAGTGCACTGTTGGGTTTCTAAAAAGACAGATGACATATGTTTATTCTATTTGAAACCATATATGTTCAAATCCAATTGAATTATTGAAACTTGTTTTCTAACCCATAATGTTATCTGGCTTCATGAATAGCCCAAGCACATCTGAACGGAATGTATTTTGCTGTTTTAGGGGGGTGGTGGTAGATAGGCTTATAAAATGTCAATCTGGTCAAATTGGTCAATAATGATATTTCAGACTATATCTTTTTCTTACATATATTAAGTGTGCAAAATGATGGATTCCATGGTGACATTTCTATCAATGTATGTAATGTTCTTTGATTATAATTCATCCAGTTTCCCTCTTGTACCTCTCTCTCTTCTCCTGTTGGTCCCTTTCCCCTTCCCTAATAGTCTATTTTTTCCTTCATGTCTCTTATGTTCCTGTAGTCTAGATTCACATTTCCTAGAAAAAAAGTGACACTCATCTTTCTGAGTCTGCTTCATATCACTTACACCATTATCTCTAATTCCCTCCATTTTCCTGCAACATTATAATTTTGTTTTCTATTACTGCACAAAATTCCAGCATAAATATACATTACATTTTCATGGTATATTCCCCAATTTGATGGGGGTAATTTCATATTTGGGCTATTAAAACATTTTGCTAAGATTCACTTTAACTTCTTCTTAGTATATTTTACTGTATCTCTCATGCAAAGTATACTCTGGTGTCTGTGAGGACTACAGTACATACTTTGAGGTTCCACATAGCCAATTTATTAGTCAGCTATTTTACCTTCCATACAAAATATTGGAACATTTTATTTGTCTATTTTCCCTTTATAGAGTGTTGCTTGTGTTTGTGTCTATCAGAAGACCAATCAACCCCCAAATTCTATACTTTTAGATTCAATCCTAAGACATGACATTAGAGAACCAGGAGAAAAAAACAACTCTATTCCATTTCACCAGATGGTTCACATCTATATAGCTTTTATCAATTCTTGAGATGTTGTTCATCATCTTTTATTATAGCTCTTCTGCAACAATTCCCTTGATTTTTCTTTGTCTTTTATATTTTTAATCTGTCTTCCATTCTCCTATTTCTTCCTTCAATCTTTCTCCATCTCCTCTCCTCTTCCTCCTCCCCTTCTTCTTCGTCTTCTTCCTTCTCATCCTCTTCCTCTTCCACTTCCTCCTCTCTTTGGTTTTAGTTTAGATATAGGCTCTTCCCCTATCATCTGACCTCAACACTTTTGATTCTCCTGCCTCTAGCACCCACATATTGGAATTAAGAAATGTAGCATTCCTTGGGGCTTCTTTCAATCCTGAAAAATATTTTCACTAGATATCAAATTCTGGTGTGCAAGCCCTTTTCTCTCAGCATTTGAAAACTTAAGTCATTTCCTCCTGGTCTTCACAATTTCATGAACATCCTGATTCTTAGTGCATCACTGTTGGTCACTAGTGATCATTGTTTGGTTCATAATATATTGTATTTGCTTTAAAATCTCCAATCTTTAATTTTTGGTCAAGTATATAAGGTTTTCATTCACTTTTTCTTCAAGTGTTTTCTTTTCACTGCATATGCTCCTCTTTTGTGGATTCTGATGACGTCATTTTATTTTTACGTGATGCGAGACTCTCTTCTTTATCCTAATTGATCCTTCTAGTGTTTAAAGTAGAAAAAGATTTCCTTTACTGGCTCTTTTGTTTTCTTTTGCTGCTACTAAATCTACATATCAAGTTTGTGTTTTGATAACTTCCATTTGTTTGTTGTGACTTTCTATTTTCCCATTCATTTATAGAGTGGAGCATTTTTGTAATGAATACTTTATATTGTCAGATAACTCTATCATCTGCAAAACTATAATTTGTTGCATTACTCATGTGTCATAATTCATTTTTGTTGCTATAACAGGGTACCTTAATTGAGTACATTGCAAAAGTAAGAGATTTATTTATCCACATCTGCTTGGATTCTGTTGATGGTCTCACAATAGGAGAGTGAGTGAGAGCCAAAACTCACTCTCTCAAGAAAAGCAACAAGGTCTAATACAATAGCTTGGCAGGTAAGGTGCGTACTTGCAAACCTAGTAACCTGAGTTCAATTCCTGGAAGCCATAGAGTGGAAGGAGAGAACTGACTTCTTGACTTCTGACAGTTGATGCTTGACTTCCACACATGACATGCATGTGTATCTCTTTCTCTTTCTTTCTCTCTCTCGCTCTCTAAATCAATGATTTTAAAAAACCAAAAAGAAAGGAAAGCATCAGTCATCTTAATACACACAGACATACAGAAACATGTGCACAAAAAATAAATAAATAAAAGAAGTAATCTGAAAAGACAAAAATAGATACAATAAAATTATCACTGCCAAGGGTTGGAAATTTAGAGAGGAAATAAGTTGGTAAAGCACGTGGGGTTTGTGGGACAGTTAAAATATGTAGTGCAATACTGTGTAGTGGGTAGATATTATTAGGCATTTGTCAAAACCCACAGAATGTATAATACAAGGAACCTTCTCAGCATTTCAAGAAGATGATCACACGACAAAGTACACTCCAGAAAAGTGAAAGACAAATAAGGCAAAAATCATTGAGGAGCTGTCCAAGGTTGAAGACCAAAGTGGCAGATCATGATCAGGATATCGTTTAGATAGAGTCTACAGGGCAGATAGTGTTGTGCTATATTGAGTTTGTTGGTTTTGGTACCTGTATTATGGCCATATGAAGGAATATTCTTATTTTCAGGAAGTATCTAATGAAGTATTTAGGAGGCAAATGGGGCATACCAACCCTAGCTTACTTTAAGATGATTTGATTTTTATTATTTTGTTTATCTATCTATCTATCTATCATCTATTATCCGTCTATCTATGAGAGAGGGAGAGAGAGTAAGAGAGAAAAAGGGAGGGGGGATATGTACATGCCAAGGTACACTGGTGGTGGAAATCAGAGAGGATTAATTTTCAGAATTGAAGTTCTCCCCTTCTATCATATGGGCTTCCAGGAACCAAACTCAGGTCATCAGTCTTATGAGCAGGCACTTTACCCACTGAGCTACCTCAGTTAATTTAAATAGTTTTTCTATCTATCTATGTATCTATCTATCTATCTATCTATCTATCTATCTATCTATCTATCTATCTCTTTCTCTCTCTATGTCTCTCTCTTCTTCCACTCTATGCCTTTACAAAGAAGCAGTGTGTCTTCGAAATCTGTAAAAAAGAGATGATGTCAGCATGACTGAGATTGCAGCTGTGGAGATGTGGTGCTCATTCATTCATTCACCAAACATCACTGAGACATTAAGTGCAAGAAAGCAATGAAAATATTTCTTCAGAAAAAGACAACTTTCATGCCCTCCTGAAGAAAAAGAAAAAGAAAAAAAAACACCATCTTCAGAGGACAACCAGATAGGAATCAGAGGGAACTGCAGAGAGCAGAGAATCCCACAGAATTGCCTGAAAGAAGGAGCCAGGTTGATCCTGTCAGCCATTGTCAAACTAGTGCTAAGCTTGTCCCTGGGATGAAACAGTTGTACAAACTAAGGCCTCCTGAGATAACAGTATGGACTGGATGTAGCTCTGTGATGGTAAAGGTTAGAGCCCCAAGAAGGCATGGCAAAAAGGAAAGTCCAGGTCTTCAAGGGTTCTACACACCTGTGGAGGTGTTCAGCTGTTAATCGGGAGACTGGATGTATTTTAGACAATACAGTGAGATATACAACAGGATAATCTGCCTCTAACAAACCAAGCTCAAAATGTCCTTCATAATGTGGTCATTATAAACCTCACTTGGGATTTATAGTGTTTAATGGTGTCATATGTGAGTGTTTAGCGAATGTTACTGTGCAGGGGAAGTATCTGAGGCCCAGAGAAGGTAGTTTTTTGGTCCAATTTACACAGCTAGTGGCAGGACCAACATTTGGGAAAGGCAGAAGGCTCCGTACTAGGAATACCATGTGCCCAAACCTCCAGAACCTTAAGCTGCTTGCCCCTCCAATCTGTAAATCTCTTCTCTCTCTCTCTCTCTCTCTCTCTCTCTCTCTCTCTCTCTCTCTCTCTCTCTCTCTCTCTCTCTCTCCCTCTCTCTCTCTCGGACCTGTTTATACCAGCAGAAACTCTTCCTCTGGAACTTGACTCCAGCCCTTTACGTCAGTCTCCTTCAACATAAGCAATCATGTATTCTTTTTTTTTTTTTTTTGGCTTTCATGCTTTATTTTTTATTATTATTTCTGCTCATACAAACTTAATAGGTACACCGGTTCCCTCCATCCCTCCTCCTCCCCCGACCCCCTTGCTCCTCCTCCCCTCACCCTTCCCTCCCCATCCCCCAGTGCCCCTCCCCCCCAATCCCCGGAGAATCCTTTAATGTACATGCCAGACTTTCCTCTGGGCCCTCCTCTCCGATGACATACAAGGACCCAGTGGCATTTCCCTGAACCCTTTCCTGTGTTCCCCTTAAGCATAGGAACACTACTGTGGCTGCCAATCCCTTGCCTCCAAGGATCTTGGTGCCTTTAGCAAATGCTAGACTTTGTGGGGTCAATAGTGTGTTGGACATTGCACAGGGCATGCAAAGTCCAATTATGACTGCTTCGGCCCTAACTTGTGTGGAGTATCTTGCATATCATTGCTCCTCCCATCCTTGTGCTCTTAACAATCTTACCACTCCCTCTTCCGCAAATTTCCCTGAGCTTCAGGATGGGGAGAGATTAGGCTGGCTTAGTTCTAGGTGGTTGATATAGAGTCTCTAAAGTTCTGGATTATGGTGTGTTGGCAATTATGTATTCTGTCAACTCAGTTTTACTTGCTCACAAGCTCATGCACCTGGTTGAGGGATGGAGGCATAGAGTAAAAGTACAGCATAAAGGTTGGACTCATTCCTCTGGACACGACTACAGTAGGGTTGACTCAGGATGCCAACCATAGGAAGGACTGATTTAATGTCATATTGTAGAACTGAATCCTTTTACACCACAATAAAACTTTTATTAACAGTTCTTAAGAAGTTAACTTACGTTCAGAATGACCTAACTGAGACAGCAGAGTAGTTTATAAATGTTTCAGAAATATTTCCATTAATATAGCTAAGTCTGTCTTTATTCCTCCCAGGTGACATCCTATAAATGAAGTCCTTTTGTAGGCAATCAAGAGTAAAGTTGGACTGACTTTAACTTCTGACTCTGCTGCTTGCTGATTTGTGAACCCGAGTGCTCTGCCTAGCCCTCTGAGCCTTGGTTGTCATCTATGGAGTAGCCCTCTAGCTTCAGAGTCCTGCTGTGGCAATGAAGAGTGAACTGTATTTAGAGTACACAGCACCCAGAAAAGCTGCAACCCATAGAAAGATGGGAAATTAAACTTATGAGATAGAAGCTAAAGGATACATCATTCTGGAGAAGATATCCCACTACAACGGATAGGCTCAGAAATGTCTACTGTGGAGTGAGGGGGCAAGAGTATGACAGGTATGGAGTTCAGGGTTGAAAACGGGTGTGTGCCACTTCCTTCATAGAGGATGCTTTGAGAAGCTGAATTTAAGACTAGGGAAGAATATCAGCCATCATGCTGGTAAAGGCAAAAAGTTCTGCATTCATCCTTTTGGAGCAGAGTGAGATGAGCAGGAAGCATGAGAACCATGGAGATGCCCAGAAAAGCAGGGGAGATGGCTTCCTGATTACACGGCGGGGGTCAGCAAGCATTTCTATGAAGGTTCAGACAGTAAGTATTTCAGGCTTTGAGGGGTCTATGCTCCTCGTATCAACTATTCAGCTAGGGCTATGTGTCCCTTGTGTCTCTCTCAGATCCATCAGATAAGCATCTCTGAGGGAAGGAGCCAGAAATGCATCTGTGGACAAGTAAGCCTTGGCCTAGAAGGAATGAGGACAGATAGGGACCCATAGTCATCATTGATATTGTGTCAGAACCACACAAGTCTGCAGGTACCAATATATACAAGACGGAAGTGGAAATGTGGAACTGGAGTTGAAGGCAGGGGTAATAGTGGAGGTTTCAACTCAGACACCATCCATAGGCAGGAATTAAGAACTCCCAGCATTATACTGCTGATACCTCAATAAAGGCAGGTCCTGCAAGAAGGAAAAGGAGGCGCAAGGAAAATAGAGTGAGGGTGCTTCACACTCAGAGCAGTTTGGGGGAAGAAGACAAAAGCCCTCAACTCAACCTTCCTCATGTGAAAAATTAATTTCTCAGTGACCTGAACACATTCTGTGGTGATATCCATCTTAGGAGCAAGTTTTCAGCTTCACAATCATCCTGCATGATGAGACCCCCAAACACAGCATCCTGGGGTCTCACTGAGAATTGTATAAACAAGGAGGCCACATGGCAGCAGGACCCAACAGATCAAATCCACATTTGATAAACCCACTCG
>JALPQD010000664.1:27839-45001 GCA_023101885.1 Typhlomys cinereus
GAAGCTTCTGGAACAGCAACAGTGACCCTTGGGGTGAAGGATGAGCAATTGCTCAAAGAGGGAACTGAACATAATAAATATCTGGACCCCCTTCTCTTCTTCTCAACCCCTATAGCCTACCTTCTGTCCCTCTGTGATTCTTCATGTTTCAAGCCCAACTGGCAAGATTGTGGCTAGGCAGCCTTGATGACATAACCCACATAGATGCAGTTTCTAAGTTACAGAACAGGCGAAAGTAGGGCAAAGACAGGCAAACTGGATTGATGGACACAGTGCCCGTAGGGACAAGCTAAAAGACTGATCTCAGGTGGGATTTTGGTCAAGCCAGACCAAACCACAACAGTATGCCTCAGAAATGGTGATGACTTGCTCTCAGCATCCCACTTTCTCTTTGTCCTTGGGATCAATGCCAGTGTCATTTTAGAAACAGCCATATCTAGGAGTAGGAGCCAGTGAAGCACAGGCTAGAGAAAAAAAATGTTTTCTCTGTGGCTGCCAACAGGACCACAGAGAATAACAAATATCTTGAAGGAGGCAGGAAGTAGCTAAAGGTTGGAAGGGGGAGCTGAAGTGCTCATGAAGGAAAACAAGTAGTTGGAAGTTAAAAGGATAATAAGCACCAAAGTAGAGAGTGACTATCAGGGTGATCAGGGTCCTTAACAAAGAGGCCTTCCCCTGGGGAAATATAATATGGGGATGTGAGGGGTTATGTCATAAAGTCCAATTGAAAAATATCACATCTTTCCATATTGCAACGTTTACCTCCTTTCTTCTTCACCCCATCTCCTTCTGAATGTCTATAGACTTTCCCTAACACAGCAGTGTTTGTGTGTGTGTGTGTGGTGTGTGTGTGTGTGTGTGTTTCGCTTGTCACCAAAATAATCAGTATTCCAATGAAGCCACTTCTATTTGGGGACATAACATCTCTAAACAAGATGCAGACGAGTGGAGGGGGCAAGCTAGAGGCCTGCATTTAATTTCTCTAATTATTGCACTGTGAAGGAAACTGGGGAATGTGAAAACATAGTCATTTGGAAAAATGGTTGATGAGTCATGATTGGCACAGGGTGGAGAAAAAAAGAAGTCATTATTCCTTCAGAGTACGCCTGTCTTTAAAAATAGGCTCATCACTCTACTTGCAGGGGGTATCTGGACTTTAGAGACTGGGGGTGTGGGCAGAGGTTAAGAGTCAGGAAAGAAACTCCATATGGCAGGCAAAGCCTTCTAGATTCAGCCCAACCCTTGAAACCCCTCCAGCTTCAGAGGTAGAAAGACAGCTTAATGGGCCTTGTTCTTCATGTACCTTCTTCTTGAGACCTTAATGTTATCTTTGGGGGGAAGCCTTCAGCCTTGAGCGAAGCAGGCAAGTAGAAGAGATGCGCACTTTTTTTGTTTGTGACCATCATTTTGCCGAAAGACCCCAAGCTCATTACTCACAGGAATCCTTTTCCAGGTTCTGGACTACCTGGGTTTCCCTTGCTTTTGGCTCTGTGTTGTTTATTGGCGTTCTATAATTGCTCCAGTGGAGGTATGGGAGGAACATGTGTGAAATGTTTAAGGGAGGATAAATTAAAAGTCCTTGCTTGCATGCAAGAAGTTTGGAGATTTCTTCCACATCCTTCCCACTCCCAGCAAGTTGTGTCACAGGAAAACAGAACAAAAATAAAACAAAAACCTCTGCCTAGCAAAGGAGGCTGCTTTTTCCCTGATCTTTCTTCAGCTTCATCCTGCATTTCTTAGAAATGGGGGAGAAAGTGAACTGAAAAACAGTTCATTCCTTTCCAGTGGGAAGGTCAGCACATCGGCAACTTCAAGGAAGGGAAAGGAATAGACTTAGAAGGTAACATTGGCTGGACTGAACCCTAAGTATTTCACAGAAACGTGGGAAAGCGGAGGACAGCTGGGTGCTTGGTAATGAGTGGAGTTCCAAGGAGAAAGCCAAAGGGAAGCTACTGGAGACTGTGGCGTGGTGTGCCCTCTTACATTTTGTGGGAACTATAGGAAAAAACGTAAAGGTTTTTTAATTATTGTGAGATCGCCGAAGCAGTGCTTCTTTTTATGTGCACGGAACTGAGGTGGACCAGAAGGTGGCCCCGATTCAACATAGGTCGCAAAACATGGACTAATACCATTCATAGGGATTCATTTGCCTTCTCCCCAACTCACAGGCACCATGTAACACTTTTAATTATCTTTTGGCTTGTTGCTTAGCTATTGTCCATGCTCACACTGGGCTAAATTTACCTACTCTAAGTGGAGACAAAAACCAAGTCTGATATTAGACTACTTCCAGAAAGAAGAAAGAAAGATCCTCGATGCCAAAATTAATCTCTGCCTAGAATTTTAACCTTAATGGCACAGACAACCAGAGCTGAGTCTTCCAACTTTGGTTCCTTCATTCTTTGAGAAACAGCTAAGGTTCTAGAGGCAAAAAAACAGACAGGTAGCCTGCGGACTGAGGAATACTTCTATTTTGTTGCAAACTTCAAGTACTAGTTATTTTGACTATTGTATGTATGACACACATTTGACTAATAGGCTCTTATATTATTCTAGATGAAAAAATATATACTTGAGTTTATGTGCTTTTCGCCCATGAAAGTCCATGACTTTCAAAACACTTGCTCTCTTTGAATTCAACCCAAGATTTCACTCTTCTAGAAAAACAAATAAGGCAAAAAGAATTGTTGCATTCATAACTATAGGTATTTATTCCAGGAACGGAAGGCTTAAATCGATGTTTAAAAGGCATTTGACAAGTCAAAATGCCCACTCTGATAATTCTTACAACTGGAAATATAAGACATTCCTTAACAAGATAAAGAATTATCTCTCATAAACCCACAGTCAACAGCATGTTCAAAGTTTAATGATAACAAAACTATGCTCAAACAACCAAAAGCTTAAGCCATTCCATGAAAAATATGGGGAAATGCCAAAGATTTCCTGAATGTACATACTTGTTGTTTGGACGTTGCCCTTTGGTTCTAGTCACTCACAAGATTGTTAAACAACAATTAGCAAAAAGTTATCAACATCCCAGATGCTATATACTTGTTTGCCTGAAGAAATCAAAAGAATCTAATGAATACATCAATGGACCAATAATGAAATTCATTAAATGGACCAATTTATAAAGCAAATTCAGCATTTCATTAATGTATCTTTTCTAATAGCAATTCTTAGTTTTTAAAAATACATTGGGAAAAGATCATGTTTAGTACCAGTAGCATGTTGTTGTGGTCTGCCTGCATGTTGTGATAAATTCATAATCAAGAGCTTATGGAACAAGGAGGTTTTATTCTTTCTTATGATTCTGTTACAGTTCTTACGTCCCAGCCTTGCAAGGATGTCATATTAGCACCAGCAGGAAGAAAGAACTGGGACACACCCTACCACGGATGCTGAGAAAAGGGGCAAACCTCACTTCCCAGATAGCAAGAACGACAAAGTAGCGTAAAGAAGCCTACCTTGGTGTGTTGGGAGAATATTTTTTTTTTACATTTTTATTAGTATTTCCGATCATACCAAACTAATAGGTAGACCAGTTCCCTTCCCCACTCCTCCTCCCCCGAACCCCTGCTCCCCCTCCCCTTTTCCCCATCTCCCAGTGCCTCACCCCCAATTCCCAGAGAGTCCTTTATTGTTGTATGCCTCCTCTCCTCTTGGTCCTCCTTACCGGACATACCAGGACCCAGTGGCATTCCCTGAACCCTTTCTCGTGTTCCCTTTAGCTAAGAACACTAACTGTGGCTGTCAATCCCTTGCCTCCAAGGATCTTGGTGTCCTTTAGCCGATTGTTAGACTTTGTGAGGTTCACATAGTGTGATGGACATGGCGCAGGGCATGCAAGTCCTATTTGAATTGCTTCAGCCCAACTGGTGTGGAGACTCTTCAAATCATTGCTCCCCCATCCTTTTGCTCTTACAATCCAGAATGCCTTACTTCTTGAATCAGCTCCCACCATCATTTTTTTTTTTAATTTTATTATTATTATTAAATTGTGTGCTATGTGTGTGTATTTGTGCGCGCGTGTGTCTGTGTGTGTGTGTGTGTGTCTGTGTGTGTGTAGAACCACGGACGAACCCGCCAACCACCATGGACGCCTCACCCTCCTCTGCCCCGGGATTTCACAGGCTCCGCCTACCCCGGACCAGAAGCGCAGGCCGCCCCCGCTTCGCCTGGCGTCTATACGTGGGATCTGGATCCGAACTCAGGGCTTCGCCTGCAAAGGCGGAGGCTTAACCCCTGACCACCTCTCAGCCCCAGCTCACACCATAATTTTGACATCCAGAGAACATGCTTGCTTAAGACTTGCCTTAATTATCACTTTTCCCCTATACATGTGCCCACAAGTTCAGAATGCAATCGCCAAATTTCCACACACCCACACACACACACACACCACACAACACACCACACACAGAACTAACATTTAGGACTAGAAAGATGGCTCATGGGGTACCCTTGCCCTCCAAGCAGCTGATCCTGAGTTCAGACTCCAGGTCCAAATGAAAAACTCCAAGTGGGAAAGGCAGCCGTGTGTTACTATCCACTTTTAGAAAGGCCAGCGCATGGAAACCTCCAGAGAAAAGCAAATAGGAGATGAAGCAATCCAGGGTGATTCTCAAAGTCACCCTTTGAGCCTCTTACAGGACACACATGCCCTCTGATACACACAACATACACAGACACACAGTACAGACACATATGCCCAAAATAAAAAGAAACTAACACTTTACTGGTGATTACTAGGCTGCAGTTATGAACTGAGCAAAGCTCCTACAGCATACTACATTGTGCATGCTTTCTATTTTTCACATTCCCATGTGTATTTTTAAGAAAATAGCACATCCAAACCGTAATCTCATGGATTCCATAACTAGGATGGGGCTAAGAAGTTCTCCTTCCCAGCTGGAAAAATGGCTCAGGAGTTAAGATTCTGCTTTGCACGCAGAAGGTCTAAGTTTCAGATTCCACATCCCACATAAAAATTCCAGGTGGAAACAACTCCTCCCAGTGGGCGGAGTCTGGGAACTCCCAGAGCAAATCAAAAAAGGAGGTAGAAGCAATCCAGGGTGATTCCTGAAGTCACCCTTGGTCTTGCACAGTGACGCACAGTGCCCTCTGACACACACGGACGCACAGTGCCCTCTGACACACACACACACACACACACACACTAAAGTTCTGAAGGGCGGGGAAAGGGCTGTGGCAGTGAAGTGCTTGCTCACACAGGTCCTCAAGGATGAGGATCTGAGTTGAGCCCCAACCCCTAGCATGGAGTTGTGCACCTAAATCCCTAATACCTAGAAGGTGGAGACAATGAAGTCTTTGGGGGTTTGCTGGTCACCCAGCCTAGCCTATTATGATTTCCAGGCTAGTGAAAGAACCTGTCTTTTAAAAAAAAAAAAAAGAACCAAAGTGGAATAGCTGACCTCTGACCTTCACATGCATGTGCACATACATTAACATACAGGCATACCCCCCACTCCCACATACAGAAAAGTACTTTTCTTTTGAAAGTGGATTTACTGAGCTAAAAAGCAGGAGTTTGTTTCAAGGGGGAGATGGGCAAACAATAATTTAAGTGATGTCTTAATGAGGTTTTACCTGCTCCTTCCACACACCACATACTCCTCATGCTCCCTCCATCATACCAGGATGCTGGCCACATGGACTACATCATAGATGCACACCCTCCTGCTTCTGGATTTTTTCAGCCAGGGAGGAGCCCTAACATGAGAATGTCCAGGATGTGGTATTTCTTATGTCTGCTCTTCTGTCTTTGCAGACTGGGCCCTTTATTGATGGCCACAATCTTGAGTCATTCACTACTGGTTCTGTACATGCTTCCTCCTCTTGATTTCTTGCTTCCTTCAGGCCTGGCATGACACCCATGCCTTACCATTTCTAGACTTGGGTCCTGAACTTTTCCTTAGCTGGTTTCCTTGAACCCTGCCCATACCTGTGTTAACAATCCCTTTTCGGAGCTTTCCTCAGAATTACTCTGAGTGATAGGGTGATATGTGAGTGACTCAAGTTTGAGAAGCCACAGTGTGTTATTAAGCCATCATAACAGCCCTCTAAGATGAGTATCATTATCCCCAGTTCACACAGGAAAAAAATACAACCTAGTGTCTAGGTGACTTAGCCAGCTCCACTGAGCCAGTGAACAGTGGCCTGGATGGACCTGGTGTCTGCCTGAGACCACGAATTCTTTAGGCACAACACTTTGCCACATTGCCTGCCTGTAGGGTAAACTTAAAGCTATTTCAGACCTTGCTGTTATCCATCACATCCTCATTGTCATTCCTCCAAGTAAAACACAATAGTACTCTGGCCAACTGTGACCTAACTCCTCAGGTTTCTTTACTTTGGGCCAAATGTTTCAGAAGGCACTGTTCTGAGAAGGGAATGGCTATGTACCCTTATACCGAAAATCTCCCTGTGAAGTTCATGATGTGAGGATTCAAGGAGGAACTGGCTCCTATAATAATCTTTAAGATCCCAGAGTATCAACTGATGTGGTTAAGTTTCCTCTTTGGAGGAAAAAGGTCCAAAGCATAAGACGCCCATACCCACCCAAGGATGGCAGAGGAGATTCCAACTCTTTGTAGCCCATAGGAGTTCTCATAACATTTGAGCCAAATAATCATGACTCATGTTTTTCTCTTTCCTTCCACGGATTTTAAAGGTTTCATAAGCCAGAGCACATTTTATAAAATCAGTCTTTTCTGGAAGAGGACTTAGAATTTACTCTTTAAATACAGGAAGGTGATCAAAAGTTTAAATAATTTGACAACACCCATTTAAAATGTTGCTGTTTCTGGGAGACAGTTTATCTTATGGAGTCTTTAATTTTTATTTAAATAAAAACTCCCTGTTCAATATTTAACAACAGAATAGTAACTTCAGGTCTCTGAATGAAAGTGTTCATTCAGAAAAACGTGTTCCATTGTGGATAAGAACCTGAACTTTGACATCACAGACATCAAAGTCCTATGACTGTTTTACTTAGATAAGTTTCTTAATATCTCCATGTCCAAGCTTCTTCATGGAAAAATTCAGAGTAATAATGATACTTCTTTCATAAGGTTGTGTGAAGGAATAAAGAAGTCTGACTCTTTTAAAGATGGAGGAAGCAGTAAACACTCAATACTTTGTAAGTACTATTGTTGTGCTGAATTTCTTATGGTGGTCACTAAGGATGGTCAAAGATGAAACAAATCTTTGAATGAAAGGGGATCATGTTATACAATAACTGAGCATACCCCACTATAATATAAAGCATAATTGATGAATTGTCTAATAGAAATACAGAAGCTGGAGAAATTATTTCCACTTTTATGTTCCATGGGAAGTGGCATGCCAGGAATGCTACTGTGCTCACAATGAAGATGGGTGGGATTTTGAGAGATCTTGGAGAGGAGATAATAGCAGAATTTGGGACAAAGGATCAAGAGAAAACAGGATCATTACTATGCTCGGGAAGAAGGAATGCTGAGGCTTACCTGGAGCACACTATACACTGGAGATGAGGAGTTATCAAGAGACTGGAAAAACTTACATGAGGAGACAAAGCAGAAAACAGGCTGGGTAGACACATGCTCACCTAAGCAATGGAAACCAGTGGACTGGGGAGTTGGATCAGTGGTTAAAACACTTGCACACAGCGTGAGGCCTGGCGTCTAAATCCCTAGAACCTAAGTAAAGGCTGAGTGCATTTGGTGGCCTGTAATGCCAGCACGTGGGGGGCAGAAACAGGAGATCCTCAGAGCAAGTTGACTAGGTAGATAGCCAAATCCACAAGTTCTGGATACAAGTGAGAAACCTTGCCTAAGTACATAAGGTGGATGTCAAGAGTGGAGACACCAGATATCAACCTCAGTTTTCACATGCTGTGCACACATACGTACATTAGACGAGAGAGAGAGGAGAGAGAGACGAGGACGAGGAGAGAGAGGAGGAGGAAGAGAGAGAGAAGAGGAGGAGAGGGAGATGGAGATGGAGATAGAGACGGAGAGAACGAGACAGAGACAGAGAGAAGGGAAGGAAAAAGAAGGGACGAGAAGGCGAGAACGGGGAGGGTAAGGGGACAGAGAGGGCAGAAGGAGGGGAGGGAGAGGCCTAAGCGTAAAAAAAGGAGGTCCTGATTCTACTTCAGTTCAAGTTTTCATTCTTGGCTTCCATTTCCTCTTTTTTCCTTCCTTTTTTTCCTCTCCCCTCCCCTCTTCATTCATTAGGCCATGGACCTCTGAATTAGTTTTCTTCACTTAGAAATTATGGTCATTTCATGAGATCTTGACCAAGACCCTCTCTATGCATCTTACCATAAGACACAGAAACCAAGCTGTTTAGTGGCCCATTACAGCCTGAATCAGAATTCACAATGTGGTAACAGAGAATAGCACTAGTGCTAATGATGCTTGAGGTTGAGATGATGCCAGATGTCTTTCATGAACCCTCAAGCAGGAGATTAGTCCACTTTTCCTTCTACCAAGTTTGAAAGGGGAATACCCCACCACCACCACCGTGCAATGAGAAGTATATGTTTCTCTTAGCAAAATGGAAACATCTCAAGAAAGAGGACATTCCCATGATCCATCTTGGGAGCAAAAGCAGAGACTGCCAGGTTTGACTTTAGCAATGATGCCATGGATCCATGCAGCTACTATTTGAGCAACAATAATAATATTTGGGGGAGCTTCCAACTTTGATAACAAGAAAATAATAACTTAGATCAACACTCCCCCAGCATACAAATGAAAAACAAAGGGAATGAAATATCAATATCTAGTCAGGAAACAGAAATCATTAACTTGAGTAAAAAATAATCAATGTGAAGAATGGCTAACTAGGTATAAGTTTGCTCATCAAGTAATTACAAGAGCCAAAAGAGAACATGAGCATCCTGGGGTCAGCACCTAGAGGCAGCTTCTGCTGATGAGGTTAGGGAACAAAGGAAATGGGTTGAAATTATTAATTAAAACTTATAAATTCAGAGGAAGATCCCATTGGGCTGGGAGCCAAAGCTCTCAGGAAGTGGCATTAGTGGTATAGGTGTTTGGTAGAAAGAGGACTCAGGAAAAAGTTGATCTGGGGTGTTAGAAAAACTACAAACTAGATTTAACTACCATAGGAAAGAATCATATCTGCCAAGCTGCCCCATTGTTGATATGATTCTCCCAAGCACAGGATGGACAGCATCCCTCCTCCATTCTCCTGCCTTATAATCTTGTCTAGTGCCTCCTACTGGCAGAGCATAGTAAGTAGTCGGTCTGAGAAAGCAGAATAAGGTTTATACAATCTCAGCATCAGAGTATTTAGTATAGAGAGTTAGTGAATGGATGGCTTGAGTAACAGAAATATGCTAGGAACAGTCACGGAGACTAAAGGCCAGTAGCAAAAGTGTCAGAAAGATTGAATTCTTTGGAGGACTCTTCGTCAGGCTTGCAGATAGACGTCTTCTTACTGTATCCTTGGTTGGGCCTTTTCACTGTCCATTTACGTCTTCTTCTACAAGAACATCAATTATATTGGATTAGGATCCCACCCTGAAAACCTCTCTTCCTTTCAATTATTTTTCACAGAACCTATCTCCAAAGACAGTCACATAGAGAGTTAGAAATATAACATATGAGATGCAAGTTAAGCAGAGATGCATCTTCTCCAGAGATGTTTATCCATGTTCATTGTCTCTATATTCAACATAAACCAAGTTATGACACAAAAATAAAAAGTAAAGCAAGTTATAGAATCAGTCTACGTGCCCATCACCAGATGAATAGATAAAGAAAATCTAGCCTATGCACACAGTTAAGATATCAAGATGAATGAGAACATACTATTTGCAAGAAATTGATGGAGCTAGAGACCATTAGTGGTAAATAAAAACAACCGTAACTCGAGAAACAACATACTGAAAATTTTTGTCTCTCATTGTCCAATCTTGGCGGATAAAGGATAATGCAAACAGTAAAGAGGACTATTATTTGTAACAATGACCACAAGTGGGGAAGGGGAGGTGGTGACTCATTCTGATCCTATTTGGACATAACTATGCACGCCAAAGCACCTTATAGACCTTATGCAGAGCTCATAATGACCTTCACTATATTGGACACTGATCTCAGACTAATACCACAATAAAAACCCATATTGATCCTTCTCCTGTTTAATAAGAAACCCTACTGAAAACAATAATCGGCGCAGTTTAAAAATGATAGAAGACAAATGCCACTCAATATAAGCAAAAAAAAACCTGTTTTAGCTATATTTGTGTCAGACTAAAACAGACCCTAAAGCAAAAATTCCTTATAATAGTAATAATCAAATTCACCAGGATGACATAAGAATTTTAAGTTGATATCCAAATAGCATGGCCTCAAGTTAGATTAAGCAAAATTAACAGCACTTCAAGGAAAAAATAGTTCATTTCTATAGTCAAAGTTGGAGATTACAACATATGTCTCCCAATGATTGAAAGACTGCATGACAAAAAGTCAGTAACAGTATAAAAGAATTTACTAAAATCATCCAGTATATTTCGCGCAGTCTTATATAACTGCACATAAACGTTTTGTAATAAAAATAATGGTATGCTGGCGTACAGAAATCAACTACCCTCTAACATGTTTCTAAAGCTTCAAGTCTTGGAAAATATATTTTCTAATTAAAGGGAAAATACTTTACATCAACAACATGATTATTAAAGTATCTTATAATTAAAAATTAAAAGATACTTTTCTAAGTAGTCTATAGATTCAAAAGAAAATCACAATAAAACATTTATGCTGAAACAATGTCAAAGCTAGCGTTAAATTTGAAACGAATGGAAAACACGTGAAGTCCTACTTAATTCATAAGTTATTAGTTAATTATTCGCCAAGGATGGCCACTTTCATCTCCTGGAGTCCAGTGCCTCATCATGTTCCGGATGTGTCCCACCGTCTCTACCGGTGCTCTCCGTTGTGTAGTTAGTCGCTCTCCATATTTCTACTTCTGCTTTCTGTGTCTAATCAAAGTATATTGATGCATTTCCTCTTATTCAACTTCGTGAAAATTAATGTGGTTCTGTGAACCGGCCGACTCTGTTCAGCGCTTACGGGGGAAGGGCGACTGTGGGTCACAAGGCGGTAGCAAGAGGAACGGGGAGTGGCAAGCCCCAGACCAGAAAAAGGGTGGGGCGGGCGGGTTAGGGCACATCCAAAATAGGAGGAGCTCACGAAGCTGTTGCCGTTGCCGGTGACACGGCTTTGAAAAGCCATCCGCGGGGACACACACAGGCAATGCCACCCGAACTGGCGGGATGAGGTTGGTGATCTGCACTAGACTCAGTCCAACCACCAGACAGGTTGTGTGATACAAGAGCCTTGCTCTTACGTGTGAACTGTTTGTAGCTGGGATGGGTGGTCCACCAGGTCCAACAGATAGCTCCAACCCTGATGGCCTGACCGGAATTCAGTGGCCACAAGAAAAAAAAAAGATAAAAACATGAAGGTGGAGAAAAAGTAGTGAGGGGGAAGAGGGGAAGGACATGGTGGATAGTGAGGATAGGAGTAAGCGTGGTTGTGTGAGAGTAATGATATATGCACGAGGGAAATGTCGCAATAATAAGAAAGCTAAACTTATTTTGCTAAAGACAGGGCATAGCCATGCAGAGGCAAGGTAGCCGATTTTCTCGCTGCGAGGGGGTGGAGGGCGAGGAGCAGCACAAGGAATGTTTCTTGGCATTGTCACTAGCAAAGGCCTTGCTCCAGTTCAGGATGAACATAAGAGGACAGCGTATTTTTAAGGGAATAAGTTACATGAGAGTGATATAGAACAAGACATTTGATATCTTCCTTTGGCATGTGTGCACACACACAGGCACATATACCTCACACACAAGTGCACACCCAAATTCAACACTCTTACACATACTCATGCATACACATACAAAAATAAATTCCAGATATTACAATGCATATAAACTCTACACATACAGTGATTCCATTATAGAATAACGATACTATTATCACCTCCAGTAAATGTAATGTGACATGATTCAGTACACTGTAATACAGAATATATTCAGGTTTCTTCAGTTGTTTCAACGATAGCCTTTACAGCTACTTTTATTTGCTTCGTATTCAGGATCCAAATAAAATCTTGCATTTTTACATGTCATTTTTCTTTCACATCTTTAAACCAGAATAATCCCTTTCTGTTTTTTATTATCATCTCCTATGACATTGATGGTTTTGATGAGATGAGGCTAATTTTCATATAAAATAACCCTTGTCTGGCTATTTCCTCATTATGGGATTTAGGCTAAAACTTTTTTGGTGAGTGAACTACATAGTTCTCGCTGCCTCACATCAGGAGACATGTGTCTATCCCATTTCTGAGGAGGATAAGTTTGATCACTAGGTAAGGAGCGACATCAAAGACAGCAGCCCGACCTATTATCATAGTAGTAATTAATAGATAACCTCGCTAGTTTATAGTTGTGAGATCGTGTATACATACCGGCCTCAACTACACGATCCTTTACACACAGTAGAAATGATCTGAGCATAGGAAAAAAATACTCCCTATGTAAGTGTGGAAGAAACAGGCCTAGAGGAGTTGGACAGTCTTGAGAGTAATTTGAATCCTAAAATCTCTAGAGTATTAAGTGGGGCATGCTATTTTCACTGTAACAATTCTAGAACAGATAAACAGCAGTTGAGAAAAAGAAAAATCAAAGAACATGATTGTTTAAAAAACCTAATATTATTCAGTGAAACCTAAGCTAACAGACACGATGAAAAATCTGGTTAATCTCTAATAAAACCAATCTTGAAAAGGAGAGCAACAATTTCCTCAAAAGTCAGAGTAAAAATCTGTATCCATTTAAAATTAATGAGTCTAAATGATACTAGGTATCTATAGCCCCCCGCCAAAGAACATAATTTGCATGAAAGGGACAGTTCCTATACAAAGACAACTGACTAAAACTGAGATGAGTAAGAATAGATGCTGAAAACAATAACCTCCAATAGAGAAAAGACTCCAGATCAGGTGGGCTTCTTCTTGACTCAACACGGAAGGAAGAAGTTGCTCTTACCTTCAACTTTTCAGAGTCTTAGCAAAGACATCCCAGCTTTTAACTACGATCCTAGACAACAGAACTCTATAAGAAAAGAATGGAAGGGATATGAAAATTATTAAAGAAATACTAACAAACAAAACCTAGCACTGTTATTACAAAGTTGGCTACTCTAGGAAGTATAAGTCTGGTGTGTTATTATCGCAGGTGATTGATTTAGTTACGCAGAGTTAAGGAGGAAAAATGATGCACTCACTTCAAGAGATGCAGATAGGAACTTTAGTTTTATAATTTCTATTCATGATTTATGACTGTTTAGAACTTTCAAAGAGAGCAGGTGTAACATTTAGATTTTTACAATCCTGCTCATAATTTGGATATTTTACAGTTAGAAAGAAGATGAACAACTTCGTACTCCCACCAAAAACCAAAATCCCGTCCACACTATCCTTAAGATGAATAAGGGTGTTCAGAACTATCATAGTAAAATGTACTGTTTTTGCGCAGTCAGTTAATTGAAGTGTATGCCAACATATAGCAAACTAGTGAGAAAACCAGCCCCGCGTTTAGCGTGATAGGCCAAGTGTTAGCCAGCACCACAATGTTAGCATTCCCTGCTGAGATGGAGAAATAATGATGGTGTGCTATTATTATGAATTATCTGCGAGCCTATGTTATCCTGGAAGGCCTTGCGCATTTGCTTAAGAGCAGAAAAGTGAAAAAATCTTTGATTGGAAAGAAGCGAGCCCAGAGATCACAAGCTAAGGCCAGTTTTAGGAAATCACATCTGATATTCCACACTTAGAAGAGAACGGGAGGTATCTCGGAATTAAAGTGCGTCTAAAGACAGTCTTTAGCTGTCATGGAACCTTCCCCCCCCCAAAAATATAAACCAAACAATGAAAAATGTTGAAAGATAATTGAGAGTGAATTTCGTTATAATAAAGTGTAGCAAATTCTTCTGAAATATGTTCAATATATTTAAATAAGTCAACCATTTTTGTTATACGCACAAAAAGGAATGGATAGCTTGTCTAAAGCGCCCAACTATAAATAGTATGGAAATAAAAAAGCGGGTACCCTGGCTGATCACTTAACAAGACATACTATCGCAAGGTATCGCCCCCACTAGGACACGACAGCAAACTCCCCAAAATGCTTGCTGATTAAGAATACAAGAATGGGCGATGATTACATGACGACGGCCTCTCTTACCGCTAAATATAATAAAATTCCAACGCTAAGGGCCTCTCGACCTGTGCTTATAATCCAAACATTTGGGAGGTGGAGGAAAGAGGATTGAGAATCTCAGATCTGCCTAGGCTACACAGGGAGACCCTGTCTAAAAAAGTAAACAGCAACAAAATAAAATGAGAAAATTCAACATTATAAGGATGTGTGTTCTCGGCCCTACAGATTCTATGTAACTTCAGTACAAATTGTAAGAAATTTTGCTTGCTTGCTTTTGGAAAATAGCTTGACTGAAGCGGAATTGGACCCGCAACCATGCCTGCCCTGAACAGCAGGGTCTGAGACAGGTAAGGTCCACCCTCCAACTCTCCACAGGTCACCCCAAAGACCAAGCCCCCACCCACAATACAGGACCCATCCTGCCTCGCTACCTTGTCTCTAGACGTCCTCAGCTCTTTCCCCCCTCTAGCTTCCTTTTGTGTAATGATAAGGATTGTTTCCAAACTGTCATATTGCACCACAAAAATTCAGGGGCTTTTTGGAAAAGAAAAAAGACAGAAGTAGATCCAAAGAAATACCAAGAGTCTTACTAGGTCCACATAGTCTCAAAGGTATGAATTCAGCCAACAAATACCATACATATGTCTCTGGGAGCCATGGCTCTGATCAGCTTACCCATGCTCTTCTCATTCCCAGGACACACTAAGCATCTACTGTGTGCTCAGCACGCTGTGGCATAGAGATCTAAAGTATGAACATAGGCATATTCCTTGTGCGCAGGAATTCAGCAGCAGCCAAAGTCACATTTTTTAGTGGCTTTATTTCTTTCATATCTTTCCTTCTGCCTCCCTTTCTTAAATTGCAGCTCCTCTTTCTTCGCTGACTGGATTCCGTATCCACATGCTCAACATTATGATCCAATGCTGTCAGCAGATGGCATGTTTGTGACAAACAGATAAAATAATGGGCATATGCAACTGTAGATTCGCCAGCCCCCAATTGCCGCAGTTGGCTTCATTCTGCTCTAAGGCGTGGAACATTGGTAATTTCCAGCTAGGAAATTTGCAGAGCAGTACAGCAGGCCTTTGTATCCTCTGTATGGGAGTAAAGTAGGTTTCAACTCATTATTCAGAATCGAGTTCCAGAATTTGGGAAGGGTGGAAAGGTCAGAGGTACTTAATAGCAAAGGTTGTTTCCATTTCTTTTGAGCTATTTGGGATGTTTCTGAGCAAGAGGTCAAGGTTTACCCATTAAAAGTTTTTTGTGTTGTTTCCATTTGTGCAGTGACTTCATTATCTCCTCGGAGGCCGTGGTCAGCCTACTGGAACATGATAGGCCCACTCTTAATAGACATAGTCTATTTGACAGATCTATAAATAAAAATAGATTGGGAGGCCGTATATGTAAGATACTCTATACTAGTTAGGGCTGAAGCAATCATAATGGGACTTTGCATGCCCTGCGCATGTCCAACACACTGTTGACCTCACAAAGTCTAGCATCTGCTAAAGGCACCAAGATCCTGGAGGCAAAGAGTGGCAGCCACAGCAGTGCTCCTATACCTAAGGGGAACACGGGAAAGGGTTCGCAAAGGCCACGGGTCCTTGTACGTCATCGGAGAGGAGGGCCCAGAGGAAAATCAGTCATGCACAAGAAAGGACTCTCTGGGAATTGGGGTGGAGGCACGGGGGATGGGGAGGGAGAGGGATAGGGAGGGAGAGGGGTGGGGAGGGGGAGCAGGGGGTACGGGGGGAGGAGGAGGGAGGGAGGGAACTGGTGTACCTAATAAGTTTGTGTATGAGCTGAAATAAAAATAAATAAATGAAGACAAAAAGTGTTTAATGTGCCAAGTATATTATACATTGCCAAGCAATCTAAAATATGCAAGGAAGTAAGAGTAAGAAGTGACTTATGTGGCCACTAAGTCACTTTACTAAGGGACATCTTACAGGAACACACTTAGGAAAAATAGATGGAAAAATACACAAAACAATACCAGGTTCATGAGCTAGTTGATCTGATGTTAACCAAAGGCTTCAGGAGTTTTATGCAAAATACAAAGGAAAAGTACAAACAAATGAAGCTTTACTGACGAGCTGAAGACCTTCACTGATCTAAAAAATTCTCACAAGTACCTATGCAATTGACACCAAACAGGGAGCAGTAAAAGGTCAGCCCACACTCACACCCCTGGATAATAAATCTGGCCCATATCCTAAGGTTGACCTTCTGGCTATCCTTGATATGGTTTTCAGAGTGACCAGTTGGTAACCTCTATGGATGGATGGTACCATATTTGCTCACTTTTCTGTTCAGTGCAAGTCTCAGTTGTTGATAAACAAAAATCCTTCTGATGAACTCCAACATTTGCCTAAATGCTGCTGTTGTAGTAATTCTCTGCCCTCCCCAATCACAGCATTCAGAAGCTGTAATAAAACAAAGCATAATGGCTTAAAATGACAAGCACAATTCCGTGGTGGGGCAATTTGGGCGGGGCTCCCATGGATGAGTCTTCTGTTTGTCTTTGCTGGGTAATGACATACATTTGCAGGAAGCTGCTGGGTCAGTTGGGATATTGGCTGGCTATAAACTGAGGCAGTCATCTGAATTCCTGCTATGGATCTTGTCATTACCATCAGGCATCTTTGGCTGAGTTTCTCCACTTGTCAAGAAAGTCCCGAGAACAAGAGAGTGATAGATCCAATGTGCAAGTACTTCCCAATTGTTGCACACATCCATTTGTTTTTTATCGGCAAAATAAATCATATGGCTGAGACTAGAGTCAGTCCAGGAGACGTTGCAAGGTCATAGAATCAAAGAGACTTGAATAAATTAGGGGCCATTACTCCTACAATCTGCCAAAGATAGTTCTGACATCATAGCTATTTGTTATCAA
>JALPQD010000664.1:46653-176062 GCA_023101885.1 Typhlomys cinereus
GTCTTATTCAGAATCGAAGCCAGAATTGGAAGGGTGGGAAAATTCAGAGGTACTTAATATCAAAGGTTGTTTCCTTGCTGTTGACTATTTGGGATGTTCTGAGCAGAGGTCAAGTTACCCATTAAAGAGTTTTTTGTTGTTTTTCCATTTGGCAGTGACTCATTATCTCCTCTGAGCCAGTAGGTCAGCTCTACTGGAACATGGATAGGCCACACTCTTAAGAGACATAAGTCTATTTTGACAGCTCATAAATAAAAATAGATTTGTGTAGCAGAGTATAAGGGCCTCTCCTGTATCTCCTGTATCATCACTCATTTTTCTGAATTCTGGTCTAATTATCCAAACCTGGTTTTCTTTGTGGGCACACAGGCCCAGGGGGTTCCTGTATTCTCCTCCAGAACCCCTCAGATAATCACTGTGGGAAAACAACAGGTAAATATCCCAGCTCTGTCATCTTTAAGTGTGATAATTTGGGGGCAGTAGGTCTTGGAGCTCTCACTTACAAACTTGACAACATAGTCTGGCAGATTAAAAAGTAACCATTTTGCAAATGGGTGATTGACCCCTCCCATTGCCAAATGCCATATGACCCTGCGATTCCACTTTGGTATAAGTATTACATCTACCCTTGAATGTGCTCTTATAATAAGACTCCATTTAACAGCTTTTGTCTCTGGCCAGGGGGTGACATACAGTGCCCACACAATGGAGTGAAGGGCATTGCAAGGAGCAACAAAACTGCAAAAGAAATCAACACCACATCCAGAACTTCAGAGACTCTATATCAACCACCTAAACTAGGCCAGACTAGTCTCTCCCATCCTGAAGCTCAGGGAATTTGGAAGAGGGGCGTAAGAGTGTAAGAGCACAAGGATGGGAGGAGCAATGATTTGAAGATACTCCAACAGTTAGGGCAAGCAATCATAATTGGACTTGCATGCCCGCGCAATGTCCAACACACTTTGACCTCACAAAGTCTAGCATCTGCTAAAGGCACCAAGATCCTTGGAGGCAGATGCAGCCACAGCAGTGTCCTATCTTAAGGGGAACACGGAAAGGGTTCGGCAAAGCCACTGGGTCCTTGTACGTCATCGGAGAGGAGGCCAGAGGAAGTCAGGTGCACAAGAAAGGACTCTGGGAATTGGGGGGGAGGCACGGGGGATGGGGGGAGGGGAGGAGGGTGAGGGGAGGGAGAGGCAGGGTGTTCGGGGGGGGGAGGAGAGGGAGGGGAGGAACTGGTGTACCTATTAAGTTTGTATGAGCTGAAATAATAATAAAAAATGTATAAAAAAAACTTGACAGCTTGTCATTCATGCACTGCTTGTGCTTTCTTCTCTCCTCCCCAACACTTTCTGCTAGTGCTTCCTGAGATCATCCATCAGAAAACTAATTGCCTTCAAATCCCTATTTCAGGGCTTTTTTTGAGGAGTGGGACCAGAGGGGGAGAAATAATCTATAATTTGACTTTGGAAAGAAAAGATTATCAGTGATGTCAAAATATCTCCACAACCCTTAACTTTCAGAATTTTAAAATATTTATACATGTTAATTACAGCCAACAGTGACTCTCAATATGTTGAACATGCTACTCAAATTCTGCTTGTTTGTTTGGTCTGGTAAGAATTTGTCCCAGCATCAAAGTTCTGTGGCCAACTATGCAGAAATGTTCATGGTGGAAAAAGTGAGAAAATTGGATTCTGCCATTTTTTCCTATTAGAGTGTCACTTCTGGCCTCCTGCTTATTAAGGTCACATTTGTTTCTCTTCTTTATAAGGATTTAAAAGTACACACACAATCAGCTAAGAGGAAACAGTAATCAGAGGAATGTGAAGATGACTCTGGTTGATCTAATAGCACATCTGAAGGACCATGTTTATTAATTCTCAATTCACATTTAAATTCCCAAGTCCAAATTAACCAAGGAGTCAAGAGTCGTATAAGAAAATTAGCTATTGCTAGGATTTTTTTAAGTTAAGAAATTGTCTTTAATGTCCTTTAAAGAAAGGAATTAGAATGAGCAGTCCCTATGCATAAGAGCATAGAGTGAGGAAAACAGAAGGAAAAAAAGCCTTGAGTTAATCCACTTAGAAGTACATTAGAAGTAACAGGAATGTGGCACTTCCTGATTAAATGTTGGTCAGAGAAGTCTTAAAGACCCCCAAACATTATAGGCTTTTGCCAACGCTCTTGGTTGCTCTCCAAAAACTGTTAGTAAGACCCTATTACTGAAGATTCAACACAAATAGATTACTGTATATTGACAAAATATATCCACTGGAACTGTTCTGAGGACTTTCTCCTTGCTGAATAGCTTACACAGTTCCAAGTAATACTGTAGAAGCTGCTGGGAGAGAGGAATAATCACAAACTCCATCAATGGCATGAGATCTGTAAGTTGCAATATAAGTCACATGGTAACAGGTGACCTCCAGTGTAAAAGTGGCATGAATACCAAGGAAACAACCAGAAGCTTTCTGACTAGACTCAAGACCTGCTTATCAGAAGGGTACCCATCCTTGTTACTGTAAACTAGAACAAAAACCTTTTAGGAGAAGTAAATAGATCAGTAGGGAAGACAGACAATAAACTTACAGGTAGGAAGACAGTACATCAAACTGCTTTGTAGGCAGCTGTTATTATACCCATAGAATAGGAACTCACAGTGGAAACCTTTGGGTCTAAAGCTGGATGAGTGAAGAGAAATGCACATATCAGTGGGGCGGCTTGAAGAGAGGTAACTTGATATATCTCAGAGGCCTAAGCTCCCACAGGAATAGACAAGCTAGAGTGAAACCAGGGGTCTGTAGAATACAGGCAGAAGGATGGGAGGGTGTGGAATGGGAATGGTAAAAAGAAGGGATGGGAGGGAGGGAGAAGGGAGGGAAGCTGAGATGAATATTTAATATGCTTATAAAAGTAGAGAAAAAATAATAAAAAATACAAAATAAAATTTTTAAACTGTCTTTTGACTTATTGCTCCAAAGTTTTCAGGGAAATTCCAGTGGTAAAATTGGACTTGTAAACTTTATACGGAGAAGGAAACAAAAATTTGAGATGAAAGCCAGGCCCATTGCATCTCAACTCTTGATCTATGCAGCAAACTCTACACCAACACTAAGAGAGCTTTCCATAATCTTGGAATGTTCTGGAATTACCCTATCCAATACAATAGCTGTTAACTACACAAACCATTGAGTACTTCAAATGTGGGTAGTGTATTGACTGATCTACAGTCAATTAAATAGTTCATGTATTGTATTATCAGTTGTGATGCATAATATTGCTTTACAATTTTGTTATAATAATGGCTTTCAGGATGCTTTCAGGAGTGATTTTCGGTGATTATTCTCCATACATGTTTGTTGTCCATTACTTCCCAGCCTTTCAGGGTCTGATGCTGAAATTGCCCTCATGAGGGCATAGAGTCTGGCAAATAGATGGTAACCATCCTGCAAATAGGAAACTGACACACACACACCCTCACTGCGGTCTCTTACTCCTATTCCATCTACCTTTGAATCTACTCTTACAATAAGACTCCATTTAAACAGCCTTTTATCATTGGTTAGGAGGTGACCTCCAATACCAATCAGGATGAAGACAAGGGCAGTGCAGGAACAGCAAAACTGAAAACAACAACAAACCATAATTCAGAACATCAAAGATCCTACATCAGTCACCTAGAACCAAACCAGCCAAATCTCTCTCCCCATCCTAAAGCTCAGGGAAATTTGTGCAAGAGGGGGCAGTAAGATTGTAAGAGCCTAAAGATAGGGAGGAGCAACGATATGCAAGATACTCCTGACAAATTAGGGCCACAGTAGACATAATCGGACTTTGCATGACCTGTGCAATGACTGACATGTCAATGACTCCCCAAAGTCTAACATGGATCACAGGCACTAGAATCCTTAGAGGCAAGGGATTAACAGTCATAATAGTGTTCCGATACTAAAGGGGACCCAAAGAAAGGGCTCTGGGCAATGCCGCTGAGTCCTTACACCTCACTAGAGTGGAGGACACAGAGGGAAGATTGACATTCACACTAAAGGATGCTCCAGGGAATGGGAGGGAGGGAAGAGGGGGGGGACTGGGAGAAAGGGAGGGGGTGAAAGGAAGGGGAAAGGGGGGAGGGTGCAAGGGAAAAGAAAAAAAAATAAAATTAGAATGAAAACCAAAAAGAAAGAAAAGGGAGGGGAGGGAAGGGGAGGGGAGGGGGGAGGGAAGGAGAGAGGGGAGGGAAGGGGGAGGGGAGGGAGGGAGGGGGGAGGGAAGGGGAGGAGGGAGGGGGAAAGGGAGGGGGAGGGGAAGGGAGGGAGGGAGAGGGGAAGAGGGAGGGAGGGGGAGGGGGAGCGGGAGGGGAGGAGAAGGAAGGGGAGGGGGAGGAGAAGGAAAGGGAGGGGGAGGGGAAGGGAGGGGGGAAAGGAGGGGGGAGGGAGCGGAGGAGAGAGGGGAGGACGAGAAGGAGGGAGGGGGGGGGAAGGGGAGGGGAAGGGAGGGGGAGGGAGAGAGGGAGGGGAGCGGGAAGGGGAGGGGAGGCGAGGGGGAGGGGGGGGAGGGGAGGGGGGAGGGAAGGAGGGGACGGAAAGAGGAAGGGAGGGGAAGGGAGGGGAGGGGGGAGGGGGAAGGGGGAAGGAACGAGGGAGGGGTGAGGGGAGGGAAGGAGGGGGGGGAAGGGGGAGGGAGGTGAGGGGAGGGGACTATCTCTAGAACTGAGCTGCCTTATGGTGCCTTTGATACCAGTCAAATTCACAGCCAGATTGTGTTTTTGAAAACAAACCTGTTCATCTGTCTTTTCAACAAATGAGATGAATAGAAAAAGTTGATTAATAGAGAGGTTTAGGAAAGTGTATAAATGGTTCGTCAACAAAAATGTTAATCACAACCTAAAAATGGGGATGCTAGTAGAGAGAAATCATCATTACATCTCATTTGCCACAGAAATACAAAAGATAGGACTTTCCTGTTAAATTTCATTTCTCTTTGTTTAACAAAATCTGTTCTTTTTCTTTTTTAAAAAAGTGATTCTGTCCTGTTTCCAGTTTAACTTGCTGCAGACTTCAAATGATTATCCAGGACTGGACATATTAACTGTGTCTGTTGGAAGAGCCTGTGCGCTGGGTAATTAGGACTGTGGGAGTTGATCATGAAAAGGCAGAATAGGCCTAGGCCTGCTTTCTATTGTCCTTGGGAATTGACAGTCTATGACTGTGGCCATGCTAGGTTGGAAGGGGACTCACATTTCTGAGTCACAGCAGTATTTGGGTGCTGATTTCTCTCAGGGAATGGCAAGGACAATCCATGCACTCCAGATGGGATCATGGGTTTTGTTTTCACTGACCACCATCTTTTGTGGATTTTAAACTATTACAGCCACAAGAAAGGATTTTTACTGAGTATTTTTGATCTCAGTTCCATCTTACATGCATTTCTTTTCTTTGGATGGTATTGAACTCTATAGATAATTTGGGAGTTGGTGAAATCATAGTTTCTAAGCCTTTTGTTGGTAAGATGATTATGCACCTGATAGAGAGTAGCCACTGTTCACGAGTTCTTTTTTTTAATTTTTTTATTATTATTATTATTTATTCAACTGTGCGCATGTGCGTGTGTATGTGCATGCGCGTGTGTGTGTCTGTGTATATGTGAACCACGGACGAACTCGTGAACCACCATGGACGCCTCCACCTCCTTCTGCCCCGGGATTCACAGGCTCCGCCCTACCAGGACCAGAAGCGCAGGCCGCCCCCCGCTTCCGCCTGGTGTCTATACGTGGGATCTGGAATCCAAACTCAGGACCTTCCGCCTGCAAGGCCGAGGCTTAACCCGTGACCACCTCTCCAGCCCCTGTTCACGAGTTCTTGATGACTGTATTATTATTTAACTTTACCATAAAGCTGGGGTGGTACATATGTGGAGTCCTTGCACTTACGAGGCTGAGATTAGTGAATTGCTGTGAGTTCAAGGCTAGCCAGCCTGAGCGACAGAGTGAGACTTCACTAGTTCAAAACAATTTGTATAACAAAACTAATATGTATTTCACACTCGAAAAAAGTAAATAGGGTCACCAGAAGATTCCCTAACTTGCTCAAGGACTCGTAATTTAGAAATGATGGCACCAAGATTTAAACTATGGCTTAATCTTATTCTAAAGCTTTGCTTTTAACTTCTGAGCTATACTACTGTCATAGTTAGGCACAAGTGTCAACTTGACAGTTGAGGGTTTGAGCTCTGGGCACATTTGTAGAGAATTAGTGGTTGAGTTAAGTCCAGGACAAACCTATAGGAGATTGTTTAGCTGATAGGGAAGACTCAGTCTATGGTGAGCGGGAATAGGGCCTCAGAATAAAATACAGAGAGCTGGTTGAGAAAGTTGGCATCCTTGTGTACACTTGGCCAGGCATGCTGGTTTGGCAAGTAAGGATCATCCCTCTCTCAGCTGTTATGTGGTGATGTTATGGCCAGTTTCTTCAGTTCTGGTGTTGGTATGAGCTCTCCTATCAAGCTGGAATGAGAATTGTAATCAGACAATCCTAAGAGAAAATAAACACCTTGGTCCCTTAAGCCATTTGATGGTCATTTATCAGCAACCATACAGGCAAACTGCAGCAACTACCTCCTGTTGTAGGGTTTGGGTTATGTCTGAACATCATTGTCATTGTGATTTATACTTTGTTGGCACTGACTCTTTGTAATGTGTGCAGGACTGTGCTGGAACTATGGTCTAAAAATGTCTCTTGCACAGTAGAATGTGGAACAAACAAGCTTATAAATAACTGTCTCTCGTTGTTGGTCTTGGTAGAGCGGGAAAGCATAAATTATAAAACTCTTGTCAATTGACAAACCTGTTTTAAATTAGAGGTTTAGCACCCTCCACCCTCTTCAACAAATCTCTTCAAGGTAATCACTAGCAAATGGCAAAATGAAACCTCTAGAATTCTAACCTAACTTTCTATCACATCTACTCCAACAGCTCATGCAGTGTTATTGGGTGAAGTTAGGACATTCAAGACAGACCAAGTGACATCCTTGGGTAGTTTACAACTGTAACTTTGAGACACAAAGTGGTTGAGAAATGACCTTTAGTATTTCCCTATTGTACCAGCTAAAAGTAAGGTCAGGAAACAGATTACTCGGGATCAACCACAGATCTGCCCTTTTGTTAGATGTATGACTTTATATAAGTAACTTAACTTCTCCAGGCCTCAATTTCAAGCAGAAAATTGAAGTGATAACAATGATATCCGTGTTTGAATTACCGCGGAGGTTGAGATACCATATATATATATATATAAGATGCTCTCTCAACCAATTATATAAGCAAAAAGATTGTAAATTTCCATTTCTGATTAATACAAGAGAAAGTTGGAGTTTGTCTGTGGGGATTATGGATGTCTAAGCAGTAAAATGTATGCAAATATTTTTAAAATGTGAAAAACTATCCGAATCTGAAATCTGTCTGGTCCCAAGCATTTTGAATAAGAAATCCTCATCTCATAGTGTGTCTTTAGTCAAGTTAAATGTCTATGTATAGATTAAAGGGGGGAAGAAAAAAATTCACTTTAGGTGGAAAGAATACCAAAGACACAGCCCAAAGCCACTGGAAAGCACATGTAGGAAAAAATGTTAAGCTTTTTTTTTATATTTATGACACTTGAATATTCCTGAAAATTATTTATATTTGTGTCTATCTCACATACAGATACATGAAAAACTTTACACTTAAGCAAAAGAAATAATACTGAAGGCATGGTTTTTTTGTTAATTGTTCCCATTAAATGTATTAAGGCTATTTGAGTCATATTCCATTCCATCATATGGATTCATACAATGTTTCATCCTATGGGGATTGAATTTAGAGCTTGTTCATACTACACAAGTGCTCTGTCACTGAGTTACATCTCTTAGTTCTAACCAGTGTTTCTTGTATGGCTTTTGGGTTGTTGCCTCCCCCCCCCACACACATATGATACACACACACACACACACACACACACACACACACACACACACACGATATACACATACATACATACACACTTTTTGTGCACTTTTCTCATTAGTCCTCTATCTTTTACTGTCTGAACGTTTGCATAGAAATAGTAAGATTAATAATAAACCAAGACACATTCAAACTACTTAATATATGGATACTGACTTTAGTGCTGAGTCAAGTCTTTCTAGTTGTTGGGTTGGGAAGAGTTCAGGCTCTAGGAGAGAGGGCTCAGTAGCTAGAGAAGGAGGTAGTTATGGCATGACAGTCACTAATCTTTACAACCATACTGAGCATCAGTCATAGAGTAGTGTGTACAAATATTTGCCATAAGTTTTGACTATCTTTTTTATCTTTGCCAATATGACACATGGTGGTATATTTCTTATTTTGTAATTTCCTAATCATCAGCGAGCACACTTCATATTGTAAAAAATGTATTTGAGAAATGGGAAGGGAGGGAAGGAAGAAGAAGAAGAAGAAGAAGAAGAGGAGGAGGAGGAGGAGGAGGAGAAGGAGGAGAAGGAGGAGAAGGAGGAGAAGGAGGAGGAGGAAGAGGAGGAAGACAAGGAGGAGGAGGAGGAGAGAGGAGAGAGAGAGAGAGAGAGATGTTACAACACAAAGGGGACTACTTTTGGAAGTTGATTCTCTCCTTTCATCTTTATGTGGAATTCCAGAAATTGAATTCAGATCTCTAGGTTTGTGTGCTCATGCCATTTCCCACTGAGCTATCTCAATGGATCTCCTCATCTTTCATTACCATTTTATTACTACTTTATTTTTTATTCTTTGACAGCTTCATACATAATGAGTTGGTCATTTTCCATCACCATCCCCATCCTCCTAAAGATAGTTTTAGAATTACCTGAATTAAAATACATGTGCTTATGTCTCAGATCTACTGAATCAGAAACTCTACAATGAGACTAGACATGTATGTTCCTAAAGAAATGCCATAACTTCTAGTCCTGGAGGACTGGCATTCACATATTTACCTTATTACTTCCCATGACAAATAGCAAATTAAAATGCAAATGCAAAACTAATTCTAGATGGGTTAAAACATAGTCCTAACATCAGAACACCTAACTTTTAGAATACAGGGGAGTATTTTGTGTTAAGTTCTCTTAAAAAGGCTGAACCAAGAAGAATTGTGTTGGGGGAAGGGAGGGAAGGAGGAAGAGAGAGATTTTATTTTTGCAGGTATAGGTATGTAGAAGAGGGCACTGTGTATGCCTGTGTAGGTCCAAGGATGACTTTAAGAATCATCCTGGATTTCTATATTTCCTTATGGCTTTCTCTCTTGTTTTTTTTCCCAGGCTCTCGCCCCCAGGCTGGAAGTACCAGCCCACTAGTTTATTTAGATATAGGATCTGGAAACTCAGGTCTTTGCTTCTTGTGAGGTAGAGTTGTAACCGCCAGAGCCAAATCCTTTTCTTTCTTTTCTTTTCTTTCTTTGCTTTTCTTTTCATTTTCTTTCTCCTTTTCTTTTCTTTTCTTTCTTTTCTTTTCTTTCTGTTTCTTCTTTCTTTCTTTTTCTTTTCCTTTTTTTTCTTTTCTTTCTTTTCCCTTTCTTTTCTTTCTTCCCTCCCCGCCCCTCCCTCCACTCCCTCCCCCCTTCCCCTCCCCCTGTCCCCTGCCCTTCCCTCCCTCCCCCTCCCCTCCCCCTTCCCCCCCTCCCCTCCCGTCCCACTTCCCCCTCCCTCCCCCCGCCCCCCTCCTTCCCTCCCCTCAACCCCTCCCTTCCGCCCCGCTTCCCGCCCCCCTCCCCCCCTTCCCCTCCCCTTCCTCTGTGCCTCCCCTCCCTTCCCTCCCCCTCCCTCCCCTCCCCTCTCCTCCCCCTCCCTTCCCTCCCCTCTCCCTCCCCCTCCCTTCCCCTCCCTTCCCCTCCCCCCTCCCCTTCCTTCTCCTCCCCCTACCCTCTCCTCCCCCTCCTTTCCACCCATTCCCTCCCCCCCTCCCCTGTTCTTCTCTCCCCCTCCTCCCCTCCCCCTTCTTCTCCTGCCCCTCCCCGTCCCCCTCCCCATCCCCTCCTCGCTTCCCCTCTCCGCTCCCCCCCTCCCCCCTCCCTTTCCCCTCCCCCTCCCCTTCCCTCCCCTCACCTCCCCTCCTCCCCTCCCCCTTGCCCGCCCTCTCGCCTCCCCTCCCCCTCCCCTCCCCTTCCCTCCCCTCCCTTTCTTTCTGTTGTTTGGGTTTTCATCTCTTAATTTTATATTTTCTGTTTTGGTCCCTTGCAACCCCCCCCCTTTCACCTTCCTTTCACCCCTCCTTTCTCCCCAGGTCCCCCCCCTCTTCACCCCTCCCCATTCCCGGGAGCATCCTTTAGTGTGAATGTCAAATCTCCCTACTGGGGTGTCCTCCACCTCTAGTGAGGTGTAAGGAGCCTCAGCGGCATTGCCCAGAAGCCCTTCTTTGGGTCCCCCTTTATAGTCGGAACACTATATGACTTGGTTAATCCTTGCCTCTGAAGATTCTAGTGCCTGTGATCCAGTTAGAAGCTTTGGGGAGTCATTGACATTCAGATTCTGCACAGGTCATTAGCAAGTCCGATTATGTCGATCGGGCCCTATTTTGTCAGGAGTATGCGGGGTGTGCATAGCGTTGGCTCCTCCCTATCTTTAGGCTCTACATCTAACTGCCACCTCATTGCACAAATTCCCTGAGCTTAGGATGGGGAGAGAGATTTGGCTGGTTTTGGTTCTAGGTGACTGATGTAGGATCTTTGATGTTCTGAAGCTTAGTGGTTTGTTGTTGTTTTCAGTTTTTGGCTGTCCTACACGCCCACAATAAACTGTCTCATCCCTGATTGGTATTGGAGTCACCTCCTAACCAATGATAAAGGCTGTTTTAATGGGGATCTTATTGTAGAGTAGATCAAAAGGTTAGATGGAATAGGAGTAAGAGACCGCAGTAGGGTGTGTGCTGTGTCAGTTTCCTATTTGCGCAGATTGGGTACCATCTATATTGCAAGCTCTTAATCCCTCATGAGGGCAATTATTCAGCATCAGACCCTGAAAGGCTGGGAAGTATGGTACAAACAAACATGTATTGGAGAATAATCACGGAAATCCACTCCTGAAAGCACCTAAGCCATTATTTTGATAACAAATAGCTATGATGTCAGAACTATCTTTGGCAGATTGTAGGAGTAATGGCCCCTAATTTATTCAAGTCTCTTTGTATCTATGACCTTGCAACGTCTCCTGGACTGACTCTAGTCTCAGCCATATGATTTATTTTGCCGATAAAAAACAAATGGGATGTGTGCAACAATTTGGGAAGTACTTGCACATTGGATCTATCCACTCTCTTGTTCTCGGGACTTTCTTGACAAGTGGAGAAACTCAGCCAAAGATGCCTGATGGTTAATGACAAAGATCCATAGCAGGAATTCAGATGACTGCCTCAGTTAATAGCCAGCCAATATCCCAACTGACCCAGCAGCTGCCTGCAAATGTATGATCATTACCCAGCAAAGACAAACAGAAGACTCATCCATGGGAGCCCCGCCCAAATTGCCCCACCACGGAATTGTGCTTGTCATTTTAAGCCATTATGCTTTGTTATATTACAGCTTCTGAATGCTGTGATTGGGAGAGGGCAGAATTACTACAACAGCAGCATTTAGGCAAATGTTGGAGTTCATCAGAAGGATTTTTGTTTATCAACAACTGAGACTGGCACTGAACAGAAAAGTGAGCAAATATGGTACCCATCCATCCATAGAGAGTTACCAACATGGTCACTCTGAAAACCATATCAAGGATAGCCAGAAGGTCAACCTTAGGATATGGGCCAGATTTATTATCCAGGGGTGTGAGTGTGGGCTGACCTTTTACTGCTCCCTGTTTGGTGTCAATTGCATAGGTACTTGGTGAGAATTTTTAAGATCAGTGAAGGTCTTCAGCTCGTCAGTAAAGCTTCATTTGTTTGCTACTTTTCATTTTGTATTTTGCATAAAACTCCTGAAGCCTTTGGTTACATCAGATCAACTAGCTCATGAACCTGGTACTTGTTTTGTGATATTTTTCCATCTATTTTTCCTAAGTGTGTACTCTGTAAGATGTCCCTTAGTAAAGTGACTTAGTGGCCACATAAGTCACTTCTTACTCTTGACTTCCTTGCATATTTTAGATTGCTTGGCAATGTAAATAATATACTTGGCACATTAAACACTTTTTGTCTTCATTTATTTATTTTTTTTATTTCAGCTCATACAAACTTATTAGGTACACCAGTTCCCTCCCTCCCTCCTCCTCCCCCCGTACCCCCTGCTCCCCCTCCCCACCCCTCTCCCTCCCTATCCCTCTCCCTCCCCATCCCCCAGTGCCTCCCACCCCAATTCCCAGAGAGTCCTTTCTTGTGCATGACTGATTTTCCTCTGGGCCCTCCTCTCCGATGACGTACAAGGACCCAGTGGCCTTTGCCGAACCCTTTCCCGTGTTCCCCTTAGGTATAGGAGCACTGCTGTGGCTGCCAATTCTTTGCCTCCAAGGATCTTGGTGCCTTTAGCAGATGCTAGACTTTGTGAGGTCAACAGTGTGTTGGACAATGCGCAGGGCATGCAAAGTCCAATTATGATTGCTTCAGCCCTAACTAGTATAGAGTATCTTACATATCATTGCTCCTCCCATCCTTATGCTCTTACACTCTTACCGCCCCCTCTTCTGCAAATTTCCCTGAGCTTCAAGATGGGGAGAGACTAAGCTGGCCTAGTTCTAGGTGGTTGATATAGAGTCTCTGAAGTTCTGGATTGTGGTTTGTTGATTTTCTTTTGCAGTTTTGTTGCTCCTGCAATGCCCTTCACTCCATCCTGGTGGGCATTTTATGTTACCCCCTGGCCAGAGACAAAAAGCTGTTAGAGTCTTGTGATAAAAGCACATTCAAAGGTAGATGTAATAAAAGTGGGAAACCACAGTAAGGGAGGGGTCTATCACCCATTTGCAAAATGGTTACTTTTTATCTGCCAGACTATTTGCCCTCCTCTTCTGGTGAGATCACTCCCCCTCAGTAGTAAATGATCAGGAACAAAAGTCTGTGAACTTAATCAGATGTCTCATTACTTATTTGGGTCCTTGGTGGAGGCCTATTTTCCCTGCTGTAACATGGTCCCTTCTCTCCTTCTTTCTGGTGTGGCCCTCCTACCCCATCCCTCCTGTTCATAATCCTTGGAATTCCTGTCTCTAGGTGGGCTGGGTGGGTTTGGTACTAGGAGCCACCTATTAGGGAGTACATACAGCGCTTAATTTTCTGGGTCTGGGATACTTCACTTAATACAATTGTTTCTAATGACATCCATTTCCCGGCAAATTCCAGTAATTCATCATTTTTGATGGCTGAGTAGTACTCCATTGTATAGATGTACCAACGTTTCCTTATCCACTCGTCAACTGTTGGACATTTGGGCTGATTCCATGTCTTTGCTATTGTAAACAGTGCTGCTATGAACATGGTCGTGTTTGTGCTATCGAGGCGAACCTCTGCTGTATGGGGGGTTATTCCCAAAAGTGGAATAGCAGGGTCATATGGCATTTCAATCTTTAATTTCTTTAAGAATCTCCAGACGGCTCGCCAGAGTGGCTGTATGAGCCTGCATTCCCACCAGCAATGTAGGAGAGTTCCCCTCTCTCCACATCCTCTCCAGCATTTGTCGTTGTTAGTATTGTGGATTTTTGCCATCCTGACCGGGGTGAGATGATATCTCAGGGAAGTTTTGATTTGCATTTCCCTGATGGCTAAAGAAGTGGAGCATTTTTTCAGATATTTGTTAGACATTTTAATTTCATCCCTGGTAAAGTTTCTTTTAAGTTCCAGGGCCCATTTTTTAATTGGGCCATTGGTTTCCTTGGTGTTTAGTTTTCTAAGTTCTTTGTGCACTCTGGACAATAGAGCTCTATCAGATATGTGGTTAGTGAAGATTTTCTCCCATTCTGTGGGTTGCCTTTGAGCTTGCGTTACAATCTCTTTATCTGAACAGAAGCTCTTTAATTTCACAAGATCCCAACTGTTGAGAGTTGGTAGCAGTGACTGTGCCATTGGATGTCTGTTTAGGAACTGTTGGCCTAGCCCAATCAGCTCGAGGGAGTTCCCTATCCTTTCAACTATGGTTTTTATAGTCTCTGGCCTGATATCAAGGTCCTTGATCCATTTGGAATTAAGTCTTGTACATGGTGACAAGTACGGGTCCAGCTTTAATCTTCTGCATGTGGAGATCCAGTTTTGCCAGCACCATTTGTTGAAGATGCTGTTCCTTTTCCATTGGATTCTTTGGGCCCCTTTGTCAAAGACCAAATGGCTGTAACTTTGTGGGCTTATATCTGGGTCTTCAATCCTTATCCATTGATCTGTGTGTCTATTTTGGAGCCAATACCAGGCTGTCTTTAAAACTATGGATTTGTAGTATAGACTAAGGTTTGGTATAGTTATACCTCCAGCTGTGTTTTTGTTACTCAGGATTGTTTTTGCTATCCTGGGTCTTTTGTGCCTCCATATGAACTTTGAGATTGTTTGGTCAACTTCTTTGAAGAATTGCTTTGGGATTTTGATTGGTATAGCATTGAATCTGTATATTGCCTTTGGTAGGATGGTCATTTTCACGATGTTGATTCTGCCAATCCAGGAACAAGGGAGGTCTTTCCACCTTCTGGTGTCTTCGGCTATTTCTTTCTTTAGGGTTTTAAAGTTTTCATTGTAAAGGTCTTTTACCTCCTTAGTTAGGTTTATACCAAGGTATTTCATTTTTTTAGGGGCTATAATAAATGGTATTGTTTCTCTCAAGGCTTTTTCACTTCTTTCATTCTGGGCATATAGGAAGGCCTCTGATTTTTGCACATTTATTTTGTATCCTGCCACCCTGCTGAACTTCTCAATTAGTTCCAGGAGCTTCCTGGTGGAGTTTTTGGGATCCCTCAGGTATAAGATCATGTCATCTGCAAATAGGGATAGCTTGACTTCTTCCTTGCCGATTTGAATCCCTCTTATGTCCCTTTCTTGTCTTATGGCTTCAGCTAAGACTTCAAGTACAATATTGAATAGAAGTGGTGAGAGTGGACAGCCTTGTCTAGTTCCTGATCGAAGTGGGAATGCTTCCAATTGTTCCCCATTGAGCATAATCCTTGCTGTGGGCTTGTTGTATATAGCTTTTATTATATTGATAAAGGTTCCTTCCATTCCTACTGTCTCTAGCGTTTTGATCATAAAAGGCTGTTGGATCTTGTCAAAAGCTTTTTCTGCATCTATCGAGAGTATCATGTGGTCTTGGACTTTGGACTGGTTTACATGATGAATTACATTTATTGATTTGCGTATGTTGAACCAACCTTGTGTGCCGGGGATGAAGCCTACTTGGTCCCCATGAATGATCTTTTTAATATGTTTTTGAATCCGATTTGCTAAGACTTTGTTGAGAATCTTTGCGTCTGTGTTCATCAGGGAGATCGGCCTATAGTTTTCTTTTTTAAGCGAATCTTTATTAGGTTTTGGGATTAAAACGATATTAGCTTCATAGAAGGAATTTGGTAGTGTTCCTTCCTTTGCTATTTGATGGAACAGTTTAAGGAGTATTGGTGTTATTAACTCCTTAAATGTCTGGTAGAACTCTGTGCTGAATCCATCTGGTCCAGGACATTTTTTGGTGGGAAGATTCGAGATTACTTCCTCAATTTCCTTATATGTTATAGGACTATTTAAATAATTCACAACTTCCTGATTCAATTTAGGTAAGTTGTGTTTACTTAGAAATTCATCCATCTCCTTTGTGTTGTCAAACTTCACAGAGTATAAGTTTTTGAAATATGATGTTATAATTCTCTGGATTTCTTGGGTATCAGTAGTGATAACTCCATGTTCATTTCTAATTTTGTTAATTTGGGTTTTCTCTCTCTTGCTTTTGGTTAGTTTCGCTAGGGGTGTATCAATCTTATTGATTTTTTCAAAGAACCAGCTTTTTGACTGGTTGATTTTTTCTATCGTTTTCTTAATCTCGATTTCAGATATTTCTCCCCTTATTTTGCTAATCTCCTCTCTTCTACTACTTTTGGGATCAGATTGCTCTAGCTTCTCTAAAGCTTTAAGCTGCATTGTTAAGTTGTTTATTTCTGACGTTTCCATTTTTTTGACGTAGGCATTAAGAGCTACGAACTTCCCTCTTAGAACAGCTTTCATTGTGTCCCAGAGATTTTGGTAAGTTGTATTTTCGTTATCATTCACTTTCAGGAAATCTTGAATTTCCTTTTTAATTTCTTCCTGAATCCATGTCTCATTCAGCATCATAGTGTTAAGTTTCCAGGAGTTAGTGTATTTTCTCTTGTTTGATGTGTTGTGGATGTCCAGCTTTAGGCCGTGATGGTCTGATAGGGCACAGGTTAGAATTTCAACTTTCTTGTATATGTGTAGATTCATTTTGTGGCCCAATATGTGATCTATTTTGGAGAAAGTTCCGTGTGCTGCTGAGAAAAATGTGTATTCTTTGGTGTGTGGGTGAAAAGTTCGATAGAGATCTGTAAGGTCCATTTTTTTCAGGGTTTGATTAAGTTCCAAAGTGTCTCTGTTAAGCTTTTGACCTGTTGATCTATCCCATGTTGACAGGGCGGTGTTGAAGTCCCCAAGAATTATCGTTTGGGGATTGATTTCTTGCTTTAGACGCTGTAGGGTTTTCTTAATGAATGTGGAGGGGCCCGTATTGGGTGCATATATGTTCAGGATTGTGAGGTCTTCCTGGTGAATTGTGCCTGTGACTAAAATGTAGTATCCATCCGTGTCTCTTATAATTTTCTTTGGTTTGAAATCCACTTTGTCTGATAGCATAATGGCTACCCCTGCCTGTTTTCTGCTTCCATTAGCTTGTAGAATTGTTGACCAGCCTTTTATTTTTAGAGCGTGCCTATCTTTTGTGGTGAGATGGGTTTCCTGCAGGCAACAGATTGATGGATTGTGATTTTTAATCCATGTTTGTAGTCTGTGTCTCTTGATCGGTGAATTAATTCCATTAACATTTAGTGTTATAATGGAGAAACTATTGTTAATTCCAGACATTTATTATGTTTAGTAGCTTTTATAAGTATATTGCTTCTTTTTTAATGATGTTATACTTGCCTTCTGTTCTCCTGGATATGCCTGTTTTTTTCTTCACGCTTGAGTATCATTTCTAGCATTTTTTGAAGGCCTGGTTTGGTGGCCATGTATCCCTTAAAGTTGTCTTTGTGCTGGAAAATTTTTCTTTCTCCCTCGATCATGACTGATAGTTTTGCAGGGTAAATCAGCCTGGGTTGACATTTTTACTCATTCAATACTTGAAGTATGTCTCTCCAAGCTCTTCTTGCTTTTACTGTTTCGACTGAGAAGTCATTTGTTATTTTAATAGGTTTACCTTTAAAAGTGACTTGTTTTTTCTCCCTTGAAGCTCTCAGCACCAGTTCTTTATCTTGAATGTGGAGTGTTTTAACTATTATTTGCCGCGGCGTGCTTCTATTTTGGTCGTATCTGTTTGGGGTGCGGAATGCCTCTTGTATATGGATGGGCCTCTCTTTTTTTAGATGAGGAAAGTTTTCCTTGATGATCGTTTGAAAAATTTCCTCAGGGGTGGTATTTTGAGATTCTTGCTCTGGTATTCCATGAATACGCATGTTAGGCTTCTTCAGGGTGTCCCATATCTCTTGGATATTTCTCTCAAGTATCTTTTTGGCTTTAACAACCTCTTCCATTGAGCTGGTTAGTACTCCCACTTTATCTTCAAGGTCTGAAATTCTGTTTTCTGCTTCGTTAGTTCTGTTGGTAAGACTCTCTGTGGCGTTCTGGGTTGAAGATAACTTGTCTTTTAGCTCAGTTTTAAACTCTGCTTGAGTTTGTTTTAACTGCTCTATGCCACTTTTTGTTTCTTGCACTGTTTTTCTCAACTCCTCCAGATGTCTGTTGTGTTCCTCTTCAAAGCGATTGATTCGATTATTTAATTCCTCCCTGATTTCCTCTTTCATAGTATTGAACATGGTAATGATCATATTTTGAAAGTCTTTATCCTGGGTGGGGCTTTCTTGGCCTTTTTCCGTGGGTTTGTTCTTGTTGGAGTCTAACATTATGGGATTAATTTCTTCAGTGGGAAATTTGTTTACTTGATTGTTGCTTCTCATGGATTTGCACTTTGACTTTGGCATTGTCATTTTAACTCTTAAGATCTCTCAATTTCACTAAACTGAATTATTTGGCCTGTGGTCCTGGTGGGCGGGGCGGGAGGAGACTTACCTAGGTCGTGGGGTGAGGCCCGGCTGGACCGCGCGCGCGTCCCGACCGGTGGGGTGGGGCGGGGTGCAAAGGGGGGATGGGGGCGACCGCTTGGAGCTATTTAACCCGAGGGCAGCTGGGGCGGGGCTCGGACGCAGGGGGAGGTCCTCCTCGTCCCTCGGTCTCCCACGCGGCTCCGGCTGGATGGTGAGAGTCGGAGCCGGGTCCCTGTGGGCCGACCTGGGGTCCTGGTGGGCGGTGCGCGGGGGGCGGGGGTACTCACCAGCTAGGGCAAGGCGTTGAGGCCCGGCTGGACCGCGCGCGCGCGTCCCGACCGGCGGAGCGGGTTAGGGTGCAAAAGGGGGGATGGGGGCGATGGCGTGGAGCTATTTAACCCGAGGGCAGCTGGGGCGGGGCCCGGGCGCAGGGGGAGGTCCTCCTGGTCCCTGGGTCCCGCGCGCGGCTCCGGCTGGATGGTGGGAGGCGGAGCCGGGTCCCTGTGGGCCGACCTGGGGGTCTGGTGGGCGGTGCGCGGGGGGGCGGGGGTACTCACCAGCTAGGGCGCGGCGTTGAGGCCCGGCTGGACCGCGCGCACGTCCCGACCGGCGGAACAGGTTAGGGTGCAAAAGGGGGGGATGGGGGCGACGGCGTGGAGCTCTTTAACCCGAGGGCAGCTGGGGCGGGGCCCGGGCGCAGGGGGAGGTCCTCCTCTTTTGTCTTCATTTATTTCAGTGCTTCCAAAATGTGTTACAAGATGGAATAACGCTTGCTAAAATTTCAAAAATCAGGGTTTTCCAGAGAAGACTTTGAAAGATTATTTAAAAATGTCTTACAGTAGAATATAGCATTTATATGGAAAAGCACATGAAGCACAAACACCCAGCATCAAGGTTGACTGTAGATCAATTACTCATGTAACTTCCATCCAAGTCGAGAAATAGAACACTGTTAATTTCTCCACACATTCCCTATGGACTCCTGACCCATTATAACCTTCCTTGACCATGCTCTTAATTTTATGATGATATTTACTTGTTTTATTTTTGCCACAGAAGTATGCCTCTCTAACTTTGCACTAATTGTCTTAGTGACTTTTCTCATCTCTGTAGTGAAGTATGTGAAAGAAGAAACTAAGTTCTTGCTTTGGTCTACAGTATGATAAGGTACAGTCTATTATGGTGGAGAAGGCATGGTGACATTCATGGTGGCTTGTGCTGCAGCAGTGCAAGCATGAGGCTACATGCTTACCCTCAATTGATCAGGAAATGGACAAGCGTCAACCCAGGCTATCATATGTCTTAAAAAGGCTGTCTTGCAGTGACCCACTTCCTCTAGCAAGGCCACACCTCCTAAATGTCTCAAAGCACAGCATCATCTGACAATTGTTCAAACTCATGGGCTTATGGGAGACATTTTATATCCAAACTGTAATGCTCGTTTTGTCCCTTGTCTGATAAAACCACCATATAAATGGGAAAGAGACAATATCAAATTGTTTCCCAAATCAATGGCACCAATTGATACTCTTACCAGTTTCAATTGTCTCACATCCATTGTTATAGTAGATGATGTATGAAATGACCCTGGACGCCCTGAACCTTGGGAGAATGTGCTCCTCAATGTGATTCTGTTACAGGAGATTGTGGTGGTAAAATCAAGGAAATGCAATGAGAGAGGAAAAGGGTCAGTCACAGTGGCAGAAAATATTCTACCAAAGTGAAGCACTACTGCCATTTCACAATGCACCATTCGGTTTGTCATGTAGATCTATTTTATTGTCATGGTTGAATTCTCCCATCCCCAAAGGCCATTTAGCAACTCAGTTATCTTTAAAAGTTATCAAGGGAGACATAGTACAGGAAGTAACCATGCAAGCCTTTCTCACATCCCCATCAATACACCTCACCTCTGAGCTGGAGGGACCTATTCAAGAGCAGCCCATGCCATTCTAACCCGTAGCCACATTTGACCAAGCTGTCCCAGATGTTGAAGCAAATCTTGGTTTCCTATGATGCATGGCAGCATCTGATTACATGGCATTGCAATCCAGTCCCCCAACATAAAAGACTAATTAGGCAGGTTTGGATGCATCTGCTAGGCCTACTCATGAACTCATCACACCATGCATTTTAATTGGCTGCATGCATAATGAGGCATCAGGGTGCCAAAATCAACAAGGTCTACTAGATGTCTGGAGCGCAGATCAAAATTGCAAACCCAATGGAAATGTCTACCAATAGGCAGGTTGCAGTCATTGGATCGGCTGCCAGCCTGGGTCTGGCTCAGTATCTGTCAAGATTTCCTCAGAGACAAGTAGCAGGGGGAGCAACTAGAATGTTTAGATCCCCCATAATTCCTTTCAGCTGCTCACCACCCTGGATCCATCTGTAGTTTCTCAACACTCAGCAATTCCAGGCTTTAAATAGTCTGTAAATTTAAGTTTCTACACACTTTATCAACCACTTGTGGTTTTTAAATTATTTTAGTTTCTTCCGCAATTCAGCTGCTAGTGCTGAACTCCAGATTTAGTTTTAGAAGCCTCTCCCTGTTTTATACTTGGATTGTTTTACTCATGAATTCCTTGCTTGTCAGAGAGCTGCAAGAGTAGAATATTAATACAATTAAGTTTGTTCTATGATGCCAGAGATTATTTTTAATAATTAAACTGCTTGTAAATTATTTTAACTGGACAAGGTTTTCTTCACAGTTCCCTTTACTACTATTTTGCGATTAACATCAAGCTTTAGATCTTGATTTATACATGCTCTGGGTACCCATCTGTTTTACTCCCCCATGAAATGTTAGAAGGACAAGAACATTACATTCTACTAATAGTGGCCAACAAGTAACCTACTGGAAGTCAAGAATCTGGTATTTATTGAATCACTACAACATGTCAATCACTGCATTAGCTGTTGGCATACATTATGCAGTCAGTTCCCTTAACAGTTCTGAAGAGAGATTTTAAAATTCCTTACTTTGGAATTGGGGAATTCAAGACTTCCTGAGGCAAAATACCTTAAGCAAGGTCACAGGAATCAAACAGCTAGTCTATAACAAAGGCAAGATTTTAATTCAAAGTTGAATTTAACCTGAAAAAGATCTGTGACTACCCCCCCATGGACCACACTGTCTTCCTGTAGGGACAAGAGGTTTGGAAAATGCTTTGAACTGAATGTTTGTGTTATTGAGAATATGTTGAAATCATAACTTATGAAATGAAAGCACGGGGAACTTAGTTGCCAAATACATTAGGTTGTGTGTATAGTCCTCATGAGTGGGATTAGAGACCTTATAAAAATGACCCTAGAGCAATCCCTCATTCTTTTTACTATGAAATCACTCATGAGAAGAGGCTATTTATTAAGCAAACCCCTCAACTGACACCTAATATGCCAGCTCTTATTTTTTTAATGTTGAGGATTAAACCTGGGCCCTCATGCATGCTAAACAAGCACACTACCATTGAGCTGCACTCACAGCCATTTGCTCAAACTTTGATCTTGGACTTTCTAGAATCCAAGACTGTGAGAATTAGACATTTGATGTTTACACCGCCAAGTTATAGCATTCTGTTACAGCATCTAAAAATGCATGAGATAGTAAAGTTGTCCTATGAAAAAGAATGATGTAGAGTGTTTCTTTGAGGAACGATAATTGGTTAAAACCAATTTTAACATTTGCTTTCTGTTTTGATGTGGATTTTCCTAAAAGCAGAACCTGAAACACGGCTTTGCATGCGAGTTCTTTCTTTGAGTGATAATTCCAGGGAACATCAGAAGGGAAAGTGAGACAGGAAAGGAAGTCAGCCAATACCCGAAACATTATCAAACATTAGAAGCAACTGGAGCCCAATCCTGCTGGGAATTCCCAGAGCTTATTGTTTCCCATACCCTGGTTTTCCCACTTGCAGCTATTCCAATCAAGGGGAGGAGAAGCAGAATACTTATTTGCCAGCTTGCATCCATCCTTAGAGGAGGGCAACTTTTGCAGGGATTCATTTTTCAGCACTCTGGGTTTGCATAAGGACAGGGCTAGATGTTTCTAAGCTTAGTGAAGTTTGTATGGCAAAGCATGGCAAGTATTTGCAATTAAGAGCTTTTGGCATAGAGGTGGATACTGAGGAGATATGGAAGAAAACCAATATGATCTGCTACACCCTCCCCTAATGAAAGCTAATGAAACCAGAAATAAATATGAGCTTTGTTAAAGGAGAGAAGGCTATAGAAAACTTTAAAATCCCTCCAAAGAGCAGTGCAATGTAATATTCCTGAGACATTCCCACTGGCACCTTCCAATCTAATTTGCCATGCTAAGGAAGTGACACCCATCACGCTACAGTTTAATAATTTAGTTATTATTCAAGAGCTATTAACAGTCCATTCCTTTTCTCCATGGCAGTTCAGTCTTTGAAATTCGCCCACTGTATCTTGACACTATTAGTGATACTTTATAAAGTATTATTTATGAACATGTCCAAAAAAAGATTTGACAGATTTCCCATGGAAGCCGAAACTAAAGATATGATTTCCAAATCTGGCTGGCAAATTGGCTGGGTTTGGCTTGCTTTCAGAAGTTCTCTTACCGGAGTATTTGATCTTGCTTTTCCATTCAAAAACTGGGAAAAAAGATAGAAGGGGATGCTATTTAGTAATTTTAAATACTGACTGAAGGAAAGGACTTTAAATGCTAATAAATCTACACATTCTCTTTCTGAGATTAACACTTTAAATTGTTTTAATAAATGATGAGGAAGAAGAGTTGACTATTTAAGAACAACAAGCTAAATTAACTTACACTCCTTGATGGTATAGAGGGCTTGGTTACTGAATAGATGTTATATAGCAGTCCTATGAAATTGAAATAATTTTCAGTATTTGATGGATTTCTGGTTTGATAATGTACAACTAATGTCCCTTTTGTACAAATGTGCTATAATTTAACTCATTTCCTTTTATAAAAGTGGTTTTAGAACAAGGAATATAAATAAAACTGGGCTCCTTGGTTATCAAAGCAGTTCTTTCCTAACCCTCTACTTGTGTACATGAATACACACCTCATCTATTGAACTAAATTTTCTTCCTTAAAGGTGAAATAATTTCAAAAGAATTGTAGTAGTCACTGTCTATTTTAGCCTGAGAATTTTGTTTTTGTCGCTTGGACAAGTCAAGCTGCAACTTGCTCATAGCACTAATGAGGGAATCAGATTGACTTATGTTAGAATTTTAGTTCTGTCATGCATTGATCTTAGTTTCCCTACTTGTAAAATAGGGCTGGCTAATACTACTATATTCACATCAGAAATAGGTAAAAGACTATGGAGGGCAGTGAGAACATTTCTGTGTAGAGGCAGACAGGAAATATTTTGGGCTCATGTGACCTGCATGATCAATGTTGCAACTATTCAATTCAACAAAAGCAGATACAGACAACACACACATGAATGTTTTCCGTAAATATCAAGCAATGGATTGTACTTGGCCCACCAGCAGTAGTAAGCGACACATTTTTCTGAATCTTATGACTCTACCTTTTTGTTGCCATTGAGCTATTTTAAAATTCTATATTTGTAAAATAAGTTTGACTCATAATGAAGACATGCAAAGTCTGTCCAGTGGAACTTGAATTGACTTCCCTCTCCTACCATGGATGAGACCAATTTGCATATTTATTTCAATATTCCTTATCTCTAAGCATGTCTGTTCTTTGGATTCTCCCTTCAACTAATTATAACATCTTACCAATTCTTTCATGAATGAGTTAAATCCGCAATGCTAAGGAGGAAAAAAATCACTTGCTAAAATGGTAAGAGAGACTTTATTCAAGAGTGTTGTGACAGGTGTCAAGACTATTACAATAGGGGAGAAGGGTCAGGCTCAACTCCAAATGCAGCAAAGACAGCTGGGGATTTATATACCACAAGCACAGTGAATGGAAAATTACTAAAAGAAGCCATCTAGGGTGGGGGATTCTTGCTAAATCTACTTAACAGGATTTTTCCTGAAGGCAAGTAAGCATGATCAGTTGTTCAATGCATGTGAATTCTAACTAAACTGACATAGCAATTTGAGCAATCTTGCTCAAATTGGAGGGGGCAAGATGACAAAATCTTAAAATGAGGCTTGGTCCAAAAGAGTGCTCAGAGGAGTCTATGTAAAGTATGGTAAAGGAGAAATCTTTAGCAGTACCTTGTCTTTTCATTAAACAAAAGAATATTTCTCATTAGCTTTCCTTTCGTTCAACATGAACCAGCTGAACTACAGGTTGCCAGTCAGAAAGCCATTTGAGAATCTTCTAGATGTTGAGCTCAGAGAATCTTGAGTAGCTCCAACATCAGCAGTTCCAGCCATGAAGGCTACCCACTTCCAGCTTCGGCTTGCAGTGTTTCTTCAGATACCAGACTGGGAAGTGGGGGCAGTCAGCTACAAAGAGTTTCAAGAAGGATGCAAACAGTAAGGTTTTCATTTTCCATGATATCAGCTATGATAGTGGGAGGAAAATTGGAAATGGTAATTTGTAGCCAGAGTATTGGAGGAAACGAGAAGAGCTATGAATTTGGTAGAGAGCAAAGTGTGCTAAAGTTTTCCATTGAGACAAAAGTTCATTTCCTCTTTCTTGATCAAAAAGCACCAAATAAGGTCATACTTGTTTCATATAAGTCTGGTCTCCTTTGCACTTGGACTTACTGTTTATACAGGTGCAGCAAGAATGATAACTACATAGTCCTACCAAAGTTTGCTTTCCTAGAAATTTTCATAAGGCATCTCTGATTAGATTTCCAAATGCTTCTTGAGGTTAGCGAAATAAGCCACGAACTCACCCTCATGCTTCATTATCAATAACTATAAATTTGGGTAAACTCCCTTTATCCTATGGTATCTAAAATGTCCTAATGCCATTAGTAGTACTTACAACTTTCAGGATGTGTAGGTGTGGGGGTATGGATGTGGGGTATGGGGGGTGTTTGCATGTGGGATGGCTCAGTGGTTAAAGCTTTTACCTCACAAAGGACCCCAGATCTCACAGATCCCACATGAAAATGTCAAGTAGGTATGGTGATGCACCAGTAAATCCAGCCCCAGAAGGAAGAGCCTGGGAACCTCCAGAGCAAGCTGGTTAGCCAACTATTCCTACTGTCATGCTCTGGGTTTAATTAGAGACCCAGGCTTACAAGAATAAGGCAGAAAAGTGGTCAAGGATGATTCCTGACATCACCCTTGGGCCTCCACAAGTATAAGTGAGCATTCAAGTGCATACATGCACACACACACACAAAAATGTGGACCCATCCATATGCAAACACACACACACACACACACACACACACTAAATGTTAAAGAAAAAAAGAATCAGTCTGAATGTGTAACTCAGTGATCAAAAATTTGCCTAGCATTTGAAAAGTCCTGGGTTCTACCCTTACCACTGCAAGAATTAAGAATATGAAAAGCTATTACCTGGCCTAAGTTAGTAGAGTCCTCAAATAACATGCGCTAAGCCCTGGATTCCATTCCCATTACCACATTAATTGAGCATGATGATGTCTGAGGTCCAGGCAAGGAGACCAAGAATTCAAAGTCATCCTTACATAGTGAATTTAAGGCCAGTCTGGAATACAGGAACCCCTATCTCAAGAAAAAAGAATAAAATTATAGTGATTTTTAAAATGCTAAGGTAGAAAGTATAGAAGAAGGTTAAAAAAAAAACCCTAAAAACAGAACTGATAACATACTAGGATGGATCAGGGACAGTGAAGACAAATAAGAAATTCTAGGAAGTTTCTAAAATTTCTGAATGCTTTTACTAATGTTACCAATCTGCATGTGACCAAGAGAATAACATGCACTAAGCCCTGGATTCCATTCCCATTACCACATTAATTGAGCATGATGGTGTCTGAGGTCCAGGCAAGGAGACCAAGAATTCAAAGTCATCCTTACATAGTGAATTTAAGGCCAGTCTGGAATACAGGAACCCCTATCTCAAGAAAAAAAAGAATAAAATTATAGTGATTTTTAAAATGCTAAGGTAGAAAGTATAGAAGAAGGTAAATAAAAACCCTAAAAACAGAACTGATAACATACTAGGATGGATCAGGGACAGTGAAGACAAATAAGAAATTCTAGGAAGTTTCTAAAATTTCTGAATGCTTTTACTAATGTTACCAATATGCATGTGACCAAGAGAAGACTAAGCATTTCTTTTCAACTGGCCATGGTTTTCATCCAATTCAACATATCAAATAAACCTAACTTTTTTTCTTTCAATGCTAGAAATTCAATGTAGGACTTTGCACATATTAGGCAAGTGATCTATCATGGAGTCTTATCCCCAGCCTAACTTAATTACATTAAACTTTTCCACCAACTAAAAGAAAGATCTTTGAGATTTCCAAAAGTATTCTGGGAAATTTCAGGCTCAGTTTGAGATTATGAAGATTTTATTCAGAATATGTCATAAGGTTCAACATTGACAGATCACTATGAAGTAATACTTAGTTACCTATTTATTTAACAAATTGCAAAAATAACTATGAGGCACAACATGATTAAGGAAAACCTCAACTCTTGGTTTTGGGGTGTGAGTGTGTCTATGTGTTCTTTGTGTGTCTATGTGGCCTGTGGAGGCTCAAGGGTGACTTCCACAATCATCCTGGATTACTCATCGCCTTTTCGCTTTGCTTTGGGATTTCCCAGGCTCCACCTTGCAGAGCTGGAAGGGGAGACCATGGTCATTTTTTCCAGGCATTTTTACATGGGATGTAGGATCTGAACTCAGGTCCTTCTGAAGAGTCTAAACCCATGAGTCATCTTTCCAGTCTGAAAACTTCAACTTTTAAAGAGTAAAAACATGAAGTTCTCTTAAATAATCAAAACAAAATAAAAAGCATAACATATAAAATCTATCTATCTATCCATATATATATATATATATATATATATATATATATATATATATATGTATGTATATATCCCTGCTTATCTCCCTCTCTCCCTCAAGCTAAGTAGGTTCCTTGTAAGGAAGTCAATTGGTGAGTAGGTTTCATGTCTTCATCATTTTATAACATCTCTCCTTCATGTCTCCTTCACTTTTATAGACTAATTGTCTAGCAACAGTAATCTTTATTCTACTCTTACCATAGTCAAACTATCATCAAGAAAACAAACGGCAACAAACATTGGTGAAGATATAATTTGAAAAAGGAACTCTTATATACACTGTGGATAGGAATGTAAATTAGTAAACGACTATGGAAATCAGTATGAAGGTGCTAATTTTGACTGTCAACTTTATTGGATTAATATATACATAGAGTATTAGTGGATAATGTCTTTGAGTATCTTTGTGAGGGCATTTCCAGAGAGATTAATAAGGTAAGATCCACCCTAAATGTGGGTTGCTATCAGATACCATGGATTGGGGTCTTGGACTGAACAAAAAGGGGGACAAAAGAGAAGTATAGCTGAGCACTGGCATCCTCTCTCTCTCACTTCCACATTTGCCCAGATGAGCGTAAACTCCTGTTTCTATGCCTTCCCCGCCATAATAGACCATACTTCAAATTATAATCCAAAATAAATCCTTCACCCCTTTCTTCTTTTGGTCACCTCAACTAAAATTGTAAATAATACATGAGATCCTTCAAAACAACAAAAATAGAACAACCACATGATCCAACTATGCTACTTATAGGCATATAACTAAAGGAATGTAAGTCAGCATACTCATGTTTATCACAAGATTCCTCAAAATAGCCAAGTTATTAAATTAACCAAGGTGGCCACCAAAAAATTAAAGGAAAAGGAAAAGGTGTTACATATACACAATAAAATATTATTTAGCTGTTTGACAAAATCAAATCATGTCTATGGAACAATGAATGGAACTGTAGATCATCATGTTAAGTGAACTAAACCAGACTCAAAAAGACAAATATTACCTTTTACTCTCTTTGGCTGAATCTGGATTTGACGAAAGACTTTTGTCATGGAATTTTTGTTATGTATCAGGTAAACACTATTGGCAAACTACTGGTTTGTATAAAATAGTTGGCTCTCGTCTTTGCTGCACTTTATGTTTTTATCTGAATTTTGTTTCTGGCAGATGGAAAAAGTTAAGGTTACCAGCTTAGTGTGAAGGTTAATACTTTTGGCCAATATTTGCAAAAGAGATTTCTTCAGATCTTCTTTTGCTTGATTTGTAATATCATGGAGTTGTGAAGTAATCTTTGAGTAAAAGATCTTTTAGAAATACCAGTGGCTTTGTGGATATTTCAGTATATATTTGGGTGAAGAACATATCCAGTCTGTCATCAATTAACCTTCTTTTTTCCTTTTTAGCCCCAGATAGTCACCACTAGGAGTCCACGGGACCTTTGAAAACACCAATTTTCTTGTCAGTCAGGGGACCTAAAGTTCAATGATAATAAGGAGTTGAGGAGTTACAATGCAAAAAGAAATGTCTTAATAGAGACATCAAAGAGATGAGAGTTGACAGAGGTCATATCAGAAAATTTATGGGAACTGAGTTGAAAGTCAAAGGTTTTAAAAGGCAGGATAAACACAGGTGATAGAAAGGGAGAAGTCTTAGAGGAACTAGTTTGGGAAAACCACTGGAGTACCAAATTATCCTTAGAAATATCACATCAACAAGAAATGAAGTACACAATTAGTCCCATAGAGATATACGACATAGGGATCTAAGGGATCAACAGGGATCTAAGAAGGGTTGAATAAAGACATAACCTCCTCCCCTCCAAAAAAGTCAAGAAAACATTCCAGACCATAAGTTAGGAAATAATTCCCACCTGAAACAAAAAAACTGGGAAGAGGAACTTTCAGTCCATGTAAGAAGCTAGGAAAAAAAAACCTTTTAACTAGAAAGTATCTTCCAAATAAGAAACCTATCAACGTTTTACCATGATTGGAAGAAGATCTTGAGAGGTATTATGCTTCCCTTAGAGACTATTAAGGATTAATGTTGGGTGAGGGAAAGGAGAGCTACTTTCCTCAATGGTATACCCACTGATGTATCATCCACACTCTAGCAAGTGCTTGGGCACATCCTGGTACAGGTAATCCAAGTGAAATTCAGTGATACACACAAAAGAAGATATGAAAATAAGATAGGAGTAATAATTATCAGGAAGAAAAAAGGTGTGCCACAGGAGTAGACAAGCCAGAGGGAACCCTGGGGACCATAGAAGCAGACAGACAGGAGGGTGGGAGGGAGTGGGATGGACTGATGTAGGGGAGAGAAGAGAATGAGAGGGAGGGGGATGAAGAGAAGCAGGGATAAGTACTCAATATGTTTATAAAATTAGAAAACTAAAAATAAATTAAAAAATAAAAAGTTTTATTTTGCCACTAAAAAGAAAGAAAAAAGGGTTTACAGTGGGAAAAAGTGGGGTGAATGGAATGAGGAGTAAGGGGTGAAAATGAGGTAAATTCACTGTACTTGTATATTAAATTGTTAAGAATGACAAGAAACAAACAAAAGAAGGAAATCTAATCCAACCTTGACTTTATATTTAAGGGTCTTCAGAATCAGAATTTGTCCTTGGCATGCTTCAACAGATTACTGTCACAAGAGTCATATTTATCAATGATCTCTAGTAAGTCAGGAGTAAAGAAAAGAGCTGAAAGTGTGCACTTCTGGCCCTGGTATGAGGTCTAGAAGTCTGAGTATGAACCTGATCCTGTTCAAATCACAGCCAACATAATTGCAAAAGAAAACCTACTCTGACATTTTTAAAAACAGTACTAAAGATAGTATTCAGGTCTTTGTGTTAAGTGATAAGACTGTCAAAATGGGGGAGAGCATTCAGGCACAACTCCAAATCCAGAAAATGCAGCCGAGGACTCATAGCCAATGAGCACAGTGAGTACCACACTCCTGAAAGGAGTTATCAGGCTTAAGGGTTAACAGGATTGTTGTTGAAGCTGGGCCAAAATAATCCAATCAATGATAGAGGATACTAATCTGGTCCTATGCAGAGGATGATCAGATGTCAAAGGCAAGGAATCCTTCGCTAAACTAACTTAGCAGGATTCTTGCTCAAATTTGACCCAGCAGGCTGTAGACAAGGCCCTAAAAATAACTTAATCAAAATTAGGTCTCTGAAGAGCCTGTCTCAAGCTTGGTCAAGGAAGGAATCTTTCTTTTTCTTTTTTCTTTTTCTAGTTTACAAACATATGAGTGGTTGTCCCTGCCTTCCCTCCTTCTCCCTTATACCCTCAACCGCTCCTCCCACCTTCACCTTCCTGTACCAATCCATCCTTCTCCCTCCCACCCTCTTTCCTGTCTGCTTGTGGGATATCTTTGGGTTGTTTGCTCTATCAGGGGCTCAGGCCTCTGTGGCAGATTAAGTGGCCCTTCCTCAGGTAGACCCACTGACAGAGGCACTCCCCTTCACCTATCTAGCCTTAGTCCTTAAGGTTCCCCACTGCATGTAAATATTTCTCCTGAGTTCCTCAGTAGTTTATGGGAGAATGTTACTATATCAGCTATTATGAAGGTCTGGTGAGGATAAATCTCATTGCAGTGAGTTCTGGATGCAGCAGCCCTATCCTGAGTGGATATCCTGGCCAGCAGTGTCCCTCCCACCTTTAGGGTCTTACAATCTTACCACCCCCTCTTCTGCAAGTGTCATAGTTAGGCACAGGTGTCAACTTTGACAGTTGAGGGTTTAAGCTCTGGGCACATTTGTGGAGAATTAGTAGCTGAGTTAAGCCCAGAGCAAACCTGCAGGAGAATGTCTAGCTGATGGGGAAGTTCCAGCCCATGGTGGGTGGGACTAAGCCTGAACGGATGAATAAAATACTGAGTGCCCGATGAGGAAGTTGCCATCCTTCTGTATACTTGGCCAGACATGCTGGTCTGGCAAATAAGGATCGTCCCTCAGCCATTATGTGGTGATGGTGTGGCCAGTTCTCTTGGCTCTGGTGTTGGTGCATGCTCTCCCTTCAAGCTGGACTGAAGCCTGTAACCAGACTGTCGTAAAGGAAATAAACCTCTTGTTCCCTTAAGCTGTTTGATGGTCATTTATCAGCAACCATGCAGATGAACTGCAACAGAATTTGGTACTGGAGAAGTGGGGTGTCGTTGATAAATCTGACTGTGGTTTTGTGACTTTTGAATGTTTTTGCTGGGCAAAGTTTGAAATGTTTGAAGATTTTCACTTTGTGGATTACAAATACCGTCCTTTAGAGTTTAGTGGGTCGGTTGGATAGAGTTATGGATTGTTTGGGCCCAATTTGTGATGAGGGGAACAAGGACTTTGGTAAAGCCAAACTTAAAGACGATAGACTGGTTTGTTGGAAAGAGGAGAGCTGTGTTGATGACTGTGAAACTTTGGATGAGGAAAGGGCAGGCAGCTGAATAGCTGCCATTGTTGGAGAAATGAAAATCAGTGAAGGAAAACTTAGTGGGCAAGTTAAGGGAATCCACAAAGATGTTAAATCCCCAAAGAGCCTATGATAGGAAGCCATTACCACCTCTGTGCTAAAGGAGACAGGAGAAGAAATATCACCTTTGGGTTTCAGGGGAAGGTTGGGTCATAGAGGACTGGGCGTGTATCAGAATCTATGACCATGGAGCCACCCAGCTCTTTCCAGAGACAGAGTGCCTGTCATAGTTAGACACAGGTGTCAATTTGACAATTGAGGATTTGAACTCCAGGCACATTTGTAGAGAATTAATGGTTGAATTAAGCCCAGAACAAACCTACAAGAGATTGTCTAGCTGATGGGGAAGGCCCAGTCCATGGTGGGTGGGACTAGGCCCTGAACAGGTGAATAAAATACAGAGAGCTTAGTCAACATCCTTTTCTACACTTGGCCAGACATGATAGTTTGGCAAGTAAGGATCGTCCCTCTCTCAGCCATTATGTAGAGATAGTGTGGCCAGTTACCTCGGCCCTGGTGTTGATGCACTCCCATCAAGCTGAACTGAGAACTGTAACCAGACTATTAATCAGTAAGAAAATAAATCCCTTGTTCACTTAAGCTGTTTGATGGTCATTTATCAGCAACCATGCAGGCGAACTGCAGCAGTGCCGAAACAGGGAAGGACTGGTGAAGAAACAGCCCAAAGTCGTCCTCTTCCTGCCTTCTGATCACCTGCTTGGGCCCTTCCATTCCAACCAGAAATCAGCGAAGCAGGGGGCCAAGGTGACACTGTCTTTTCTTGCACAGATCAGGGGAAAGGATAGAGAATGAATTTTTGGAGGGTGAGTAATAATCAACACACTTATTTGCTTTACATTTTTATTTGCTCCAAACTCTATTCTAGAATGCATAGCTCAAAGAATAAGCACTAATGTAAATTGTAGACTTCAGATGATAATGATGTATCAATATGGATTTGTCTATTGTAACAAATGCACCATTATGATGGAGGATATTGGTAGTGGTAGAGGCTGTGGATGTGTGGGAGTAAGGTGTGCATGAAAAGACTCAGTTTTTTCTGTGAAACTAAAGCTGTTATAAAAAAAATAAAAATATATCTTTACAATGTATTTTGCACTATTTCATATTTTGCAAAACTTTTCCACAAAACTCATGAAGAAATAAGACAATTCGAGGGAACCTATATTACAAACAAAGAATGCACAGCTTCACATACTTCAGCAAGTGAGAGATCCTTCTAGTTCTAAGTTCGGTATGTAAATAACAGAAGCTAGTACTTTTTTTCCTGTTGCCTTTTCTTTGTATGATGAAATCCTAAGGAAGCCAGGAAAGAAAGCAAAAAAAAAAAAAAAAAAAAAAAAAAAAAGCTTTCACTTTTTACTCTCAATGGAAGTGCGAGTGTATCTTACCTACTTCTCATCTAAGTTTGATAATGATGTTAATCATGGGTGCCTGTCTAGGAAAGACAGCCTCATGTGCCTATTCTGCATAATTTCTCTCAGAATGCTTGTGTGTTGAAGTGGGTGCACCTTGACAGACCTTCCTTATAATTCAACTTCTCCCTTCTGTATGCCTGCTTGGCTGGCTGCCTGATGACACAGTGGCTCCCAAGGACATGTGCTTGAAGCTTTGTCCAAATCTAAAGGGTTCAGGGCCTTGCTAGCTGACTGTTCTGTCTCACCTCTTCCTCTGGCTAACTAAACTCCCTCTTTAAAGGCATCAATGTAAGGATTTATTTCTTGCAGATGTCTTTTTTTGACTCTCAATATAAATTAGATTTCCCCATTTGTTCCTATACCTTATTTTTTTCTTCACAGAGCTTATCACAGTGTGTTATTACTTAGATGTATGCCAAGTTTTATGATGTCTGTTGCAGTTCGCCTGCATGGTTGCTGATAAATCACCATCAAACGGCTTAAGGGAACAAGGGGTTTATTTTCTCTTACAATTTTCTGGTTACAGTGCTCAGTCCAACTTGAAAAAAGAGCATGCACCAACACCAGGTCCTAGGGAACTGGCCACACCATCACCACATAACAGCTGAGAGACGGACAATCCTTACTTGACAAACCAGTATGTCTGGCCAAGTGTACAGAAGGATGCCAACTCTCTCAACCAGCTCTCCATAATTTATTTCAGGGCCTAATCCCACCCACCATGGGCTGAGCCTTCCCCATCAGCTACACAATCTCCTGCAGGTTCGCTCTGGGCTCAACTCAACCACTAAATTCTCTACAAATGTGCCCAGAGCTCAAACCCACAACCATCAAGTTGACACCTGTGTCCAACTATGACAATGTCAGAATGCCTCTTTGTAGACAAAACCATTCATGACAACCGGTTAACATCATTTTCCACCAATGCCACAGCATTCACCATAGCTCCTCATGGGAAGGTAATAATCAATAAATTCTTGTCAGCAAGTAAATACATGATTAAACTAGATAACTTGAAATGCCTGAACAAAGCTTGTCTTTTAATGGAGCAGTATTCCCTACTTTCCAATCAGTAATTGGGAATATTGAGATACTTGATTACAGCACAGCAAAGGATTTTGCAGTCAGAACATTTCTTTCAGATGACTATAAGGACTTAGCTTGTATTTTGAGTGAGATGCGAAGCCATTAGAGGGTTTGAGGCAGTTTTCATCCCACATTGGACTTCATTTCTCATGCTTTCCTTCTCTAGTGAGTCACAGTGGGCAATCAGTAAATGTGTTAGACAAGTACATGAATAAACAAACAAATAAAAATGTGTCTAACTCTAAAGAACGCAGGAGAGTTGCAATGCAGTACAATTCACATTCATGAAATTATTACAGCATTCCAGAGATGGAAGGGATACTAGACACATTCCAGCCTTATAGTACATATCTGGTGCAAGAAAGTTGGTAACACATGCCAGGCTTACACTATGTATCTGATGAAATAAAGTTGGTAATCACTTTATATACATTGAATCGGTTTACTGTCTGGCTTGTTCTCACTATTTCAGTTAGAAACAGCTTCAGAACACAGCTTAAGTCCACAACTGATTCATATTCCTGAGGCCTAGTATGGATTTCAACATCATGAGTGTGTAGTAAAACCACTCTTCTGATTCTCCTACCATTTCAGCACATTGAATTAATTTTCAGTGTACAGTATTTTGCACACCAGGCCTTGAGTTCATCCCCGGGTAAGCCTACTGAGAAGCTACCAAATATGGGTTCTCTCCATTTTATATGGCTTCAAGAGTCAGCTCTGAGGGTTCTACAATGTGCCCCCTAGTTGTTCTGACTCTCCTGTTGTCCTTGGTGATGGGGGCAGGAACAGTGGTCATCTTACTCATTGCTATGAGAGTAGAGGGTGGGTATGGGAATTCTCAAGATCTTTCCTGCTCTTCTTAAACTGTAATCTCTGAGAATACATTAAAAATGATTTATTTAGTGGCCATAACATAGCTTCAACCTTATGGAACACTCCTAAATCTGTAGACTGTTTCCAGATAATTCACATTTTTTTCCTCCTGAACACTCTTTTTTCTTAAATACCAGACCGTAATCAGTTTAACAACTGGAGCTTATTTTTATTTTTTGGCACTAGAGTTCCAACATCTGGAACAACATCTTGTCTGATTCTGGAAGGTTCCCTCCCAGAGTGTCTTTAACAGCAGTAAATAATTTACACCTACCCAGGACCCATTACGTCTAAGATGTCTCGAGGCATCTTATTGCAATTAGGGGCAAATAAAACCAGGAGCTTGGTCTGATGAAAACTAAGATTGGAAATCAGTACTAAAATAGAAATCATCAATGCAGAAGAAAATGTAGCTGAAATGTACCAATTCATGTAAGATAGTGTATTGGGGAGAGTAAGAAGAGAGTGATGAGTAGTTATGCCTGCAGCTTTGTGGGACAGGACAAACTCAAGAACATTATTAGACACCTACTTGTTAGCTAATATAACAGAAATCCTGATGAGCTAAGAAAACAGGAGAAGTTATTCAGATATTCACAGAACGGTATGTACAACCACCACCAAATTGGGGGCATAGTAACCATCTATTTGGGGTCACGTTCATCCACAATTGGAGAACATGGGAGCATAGTGGTTTATTTAAGATGTGATCCTAGGAAATGTTTGTAAGGAAAATTGAGATAAGGGAGTAAAGGACACTGGTGAATGGACTACAGGATACCACTGCAAGTGATTCAAGCTCAGTCCTGTTGGGGAATTTTGAGGAAATGGATAGAACATGCCTGATGAACACCATTTGTGGGGCAAGAAAACTAGGGTATTTATATTCCAAATTCCATCAATCATAGCTGAGTGCCATCCCTGGAGGCATTGTTGCCCCCTACTGAAAAATGACAGAGAATCGAAAAAGGAAGGGCTATATGCATGTGAAATAGGATGCATTCAGAATATACTAGAGAGGTAAATGTGAGAAGGCACTAACAACACCTGCTACATTAGCCCTGATGAAAGTTCACATTGTTGGCGAGTCAACCCATTATGGGTAGAAACTGCAGCATTTTTGAGATAAGTATCCTTTCCTCCATCTCTAACTTGTTTTCTCATCTTTCAGATAAGAAAACCAAAATTTAAGACAGCACTGTCCAGTGGAAATATAATACATTACACATAGACTAATTTTAAAAATCTCTGGTGCCATATATAAAAAGTAAAATTAAGTAAGTACCATTAATTTTAATGACATATGTAAGCTAATTCAGTATATCTAAATGATTATACTTTTAATATGCAATCAACACAAAGCCATTAATAAATTATTTTACATTATTTGGGGATTACAATAGCTTTAAAACACAGTATTTATTTTCTACTTGTACATCATCTCAATTCCAATTTGCCATATTTCAAGTACATAACAGTCACTTGACTCTTGACCATACTGGACAGTGCAGATATATAGCATCTCTATTAGTACAGTTTTATTGAACAGTATTGGTCTACTTAGTTTGTATCAATTGCTTGTCAGTGTCAGGGGTAGGTTTCAAGAAGCCAGAAGAGAACCTTAAGGTAGCTGAGCATGTGAGAATCCTAAACTTAAACTTTACCAAAAATAGGAGAAGGACAGGAGCTCTTGGTGGCAGGGGGACAGGGAGGGGGGGGAAGAAAACTGCAATTGTTGATGACAATATGAGCTTGACTATTGGCACATACCCATAGTGAAGAAGGTCCAGAAGTCAAGCTCAGGTAGACCTGTTGAAGGAGAGACCCAGATCTCTCTTGGTCAGCACTGTGCTCCCAGCCAGGTCCTAACCTGCAGAAAGTCCTCAGCACAGCTCTGATGAATGTTGGTCAGAGTTATGCAGCATTATGACTCCATGGCCATCTTGGAGCTCACCCAAGTGAAGAAGTCACGAGTAAACTGACAAAAGGACATGGAACCAAGGAACCCAAAGAAGAATGAAGTTCCTTTCCCCTCATCAATCTTTTCTTAACTTACCACTTGAGATGTTGTCCTAAAATAGAGAAATAAAGGTACAGAGCAATACGAAGAATTTTTCAGAAAGACCATTGTGTTTGCCTGGAGTAAACTTCTTTAACCAGCACCCACATTTAGCAAGAGGCAATTTGCTCAGGGGTTTATTCCCACCATAAATCTTATCATTTTCAACTCCTTACATGATTTTTCTTCTCTGCATTACACTAAGAGCTCCTTTTCCCAGCAATAGTGGTAATAAATGGTGTGTTCACTATGTAGGAGTTAAAGTTTCAGAGTGAACCCTTTGGAAGCTATTCTTTTGTAGTTTCATTTATGACCATGACATATTTCATGGTGCAATTTACTAAGCACTCTGTGGGTGTTCCAGAAAAAGGGAAAGTAAGGCATATCCCTACACTTCAATTCTCATACACCCCTCCCATCCTGATAGAATCTGTTAGTTAAAGTACCTCCTGAGTTTGTAAAGGGAGGCATTAACTGTGTTTGATTTTCATGTTTGCTATATGCCTCCCATGACAAATGATGTTGTACATGTCACTGTTCTAGAGAGCATCCCACAATCTTTGCAGGACCCTGTGAATCCTTTCTCTAGAACCTTTATGATAACTGATTGTTGATCTAGGTCTATATCTACTATCCACAATTAGACAACAATTTCTTTGAGTGGGAACTATGGAGAAATGTTATGTTGTTTGTATTAGTTAGGGTTCTCTAGAGTCACTGAATTCACAGAATGAATATATATATATATATATAGGAAATTTATTGGGTTGGCTTACAGAAATGGCTGAGGTAGTCCAGCGAAGGCTGTCAGCAGCTGAGGTAGTCCAACGATGGCTTCCAGTAGCCGAGGTAGTTCCAACGATGGCTGCCAACAGCTAGTTGCTCAGTTCGGTAGTCAAGTAGGTGCTGGCTGAAGGCTGGAGAACTCCTGGAGTCTTGGAAGGTCGAAGGAACCGGGCGGCCGGAAGGAAGAACGATTCCTAGCACAGCTGCAAGAAGGCGTCAGTTCTCCTTGGTGGCTCCTTTTTATATGATGCAGTACTGGGAGGATCCTTTGAAAGCTTTGGAGGTCCTGATAGGATCTAGGGTGGGTATCCTTCAAGTAGTCTCAGTTGATCCTCTCCAGACGTGGTCTCAGCCCAGCTTAGTTAATACCGGGTGTGTCAAGTTGACATCCAGGCTTAACTATCACAAGTCCACCCCTTGTCAACTTGACACCAAATCACATTTCCTTAGGCCATTAAAAATTCTCCAAATAGAACAGTAAGATTCATAGTTCCGCCTAACATAATATAGCTATCCACGTACAACCGCACACGCATTATTTTTACAAGATTAATGACAATGCCCCTTAAGAAATGCTTAGTCTTGGTGTCCCATAACACAATATCGTAATGTAGATCACAGCATTTCATCTCATAACTACAGATTAACATATTACATTACATAAATATCTTCTTAGAGTATGTGCACATGCACAAGTCTATTCTTGACAGTCTAGACCAGAGGCACTCATGGCAATTATAATCCTCGTTTCTGTAACTGGTTTCGTGGCCTTAGGTGGTATTTATAACTACCTTCTTCTACTACCCATTCTGTATTTCCTCCACCTTCAGCAAGTACTTCTGCAGGTCTTGGCTCTTTACCTGGAGGGGTTATCCATACCTTCATTCCTGAAGGATCTGGACCATTTACTGTCTTTCCTGTGTTGGGTTGCTGTAAATTCCCATTGACCTTAATCACAGGACATGGTAATACCAAGAGACGCCCTAGTGGGTCTCCTATACTCCAGACATATTCTTCCTTACCACCATTGTGGAGAACCAGTCCAATTTCTTCTTGGTGGTCTGGGTCAATCACCCCTCCTAACACTGTTATTCCTTTCTTGGTCTGTTGGCTCAAGGGCATCAGAAGTCCAAAATAACCAGGAGGAAGCCTTAGCTTCCAGTTCAAAGGAATAGTTGCTGTGTCTCCTGGCAGAAGCATTCCCTGCTTTGGACTCAAAACTTCTAAGCCAGTAGAATACAGGCTTGCGGGAACAGGAAGCAAAAATTTTCCTAATGGGTCACTAGGAGTGATAGTAAGAGGAGCTATTCCTGTTTCCACCCCTTGATTCCTGGACCCGTGAATCCTGGCTATAGGAGACACAGTACCATATATTGGACGCTGGTTTAAGGCATATACCGCCTTCTGGAGAATTCTGCCCCATCCCTCCAGACTATTACCACCTAATTGACGCTGTAATTGTGCCTTTAAAAGGCCATTCCACCGTTCTATCAAGCCAGCTGCTTCAGGATGGTGGGGAACATGGTAAGACCAATGAATCCCATGGTCATGTGCCCACTGCCGTACTTCTTTAGCTGTGAAATGAGTTCCCTGGTCAGAAGCAATGCTGTGTGGAATTCCATGACGGTGGATAAGGCATTCTGTAAGTCCCTGGATGGTAGTCTTGGCGGAAGCATGACCCGAGGCCTCTCCAGTCCGCCGAGGGCGCACCACCGGCCCGTCTCGCCCGCCGCGCCGGGGAGGTGGAGCAGGAGCGCACGCGTTAGGACCCGAAAGATGGTGAACTATGCCTGGGCAGGGCGAAGCCAGAGGAAACTCTGGTGGAGGTCCGTAGCGGTCCTGACGTGCAAATCGGTCGTCCGACCTGGGTATAGGGGCGAAAGACTAATCGAACCATCTAGTAGCTGGTTCCCTCCGAAGTTTCCCTCAGGATAGCTGGCGCTCTCGCAGAACCCAAGTCCGCAGTTTTATCCGGTAAAGCGAATGATTAGAGGTCTTGGGGCCGAAACGATCTCAACCTATTCTCAAACTTTAAATGGGTAAGAAGCCCGGCTCGCTGGCGTGGAGCCGGGCGTGGAATGCGAGTGCCTAGTGGGCCACTTTTGGTAAGCAGAACTGGCGCTGCGGGATGAACCGAACGCCGGGTTAAGGCGCCCGATGCCGACGCTCATCAGACCCCACTTCTGGTACCAATTTCTGTATTAGTTAGGGTTCTCTAGAGTCACTGAATTCACAGAATGAATATATATATATATATATAGGAAATTTATTGGGTTGGCTTACAGAAATGGCTGAGGTAGTCCAGCGAAGGCTGTCAGCAGCTGAGGTAGTCCAACGATGGCTTCCAGTAGCCGAGGTAGTTCCAACGATGGCTGCCAACAGCTAGTTGCTCAGTTCGGTAGTCAAGTAGGTGCTGGCTGAAGGCTGGAGAACTCCTGGAGTCTTGGAAGGTCGAAGGAACCGGGCGGCCGGAAGGAAGAACGATTCCTAGCACAGCTGCAAGAAGGCGTCAGTTCTCCTTGGTGGCTCCTTTTTATATGATGCAGTACTGGGAGGATCCTTTGAAAGCTTTGGAGGTCCTGATAGGATCTAGGGTGGGTATCCTTCAAGTAGTCTCAGTTGATCCTCTCCAGACGTGGTCTCAGCCCAGCTTAGTTAATACCGGGTGTGTCAAGTTGACATCCAGGCTTAACTATCACATTGTTATTTCTTTAATGATGCATACTCATAGCCCGGTACCACTGGATCAGTGATAACGGCTGATGGATTTAATAAATGATTATTAATCTTCATATTAGGAAATATGAAGCCATACAATTAGTGGTCAAATAATGCAACATGATTGGTTCATGGTCTCCAAGACTAAGAATCCTACAACCAGTAAGTAATTCAATAAATGTTTGTGACCTACAGCAGTTTCAAGTTTTGTTTAAAGTCAAAATAGTAACTGACTCTACACACACACACACACACACACACACGCACACACACACACACACACAGGGAGTTATAGATTGTTTGAGGACACTGTCAATAAATTTTTTACCTGGCACAATATAGATGCCCATTAACTATTTGTTAAATAAATGAATGTGACTACCAAGACTGTGTTTTCCTGTACAGTGGGAAAAACGCAGGGGACAGGGCTCAAAGTATGTGAACAGGTAAATGCTGTTCCTATTCACCTGGCTAACTCTCTGGCATCCTCTGAGGTGCACCTAAAATGTAAGGCCAAGGAAAAGTGACCACTCCTCTCCCTTGCTTTCCTACACGCTTTCAGGTGGCAATCATCTCACCTCACTACATACATCAAGGACGTGAGTTGTTTTCCATCTTTGAGGTAGAGAACAATTTTTTACCATTCTGTGTCCTCAATGCTTAGCATTCTGCGTGGCACAGAAGGTGCATTCAATAAAATCCTTCCTTTTCTGTGCAGCAAAAAAAAAAAAAAAAAAAAAAAAAAGGCACAGGAGGAAAACATGGAAACTGCACAAAAGTTTTACTTATAGTTATGAGACTTCAGGTGATTTTCTTCTTTTCAAAAAGTAGTTCATCTATTTTTAAATACATTTTTATAAGGATCATATTTTGAGCAACACAAGGATTCTGTAATACTCTGCAAATATATGTTCAATGGGTAGGTGGACATACGAGCAGATAGAAGGATAGACATATATTCAAGAAACTTCCATTCCACAAGATTCTCAGTATCTGAGTCTGGGTCTGCTATGAGATAAGAAAAACCATTTCTTCCCACCATAAGGTTGCTCCCTCTCTCCTATCAAATGACTTCTATCAAATTCACATTCCCTGAAAATTAAGTACAGTGAAGAAAATTCATTACCACTTTTTCTATTGCTTATGGTCAAGACTTAGGAAGTATTTAGATATCACTAAATATTGTAGTGCTTGGAGCTATATAGTCTCTGTCACAACTACTCCCACTCTAATGTACCAGTTGTGGAAAATACACAAATGGGAGCCAGCCATGATAGTTCATGTCTATAATCTTGGCACTAAAGATGATGAAGGAGGAGGATCACCATGACTTCAATGCCAGCCTGGGCTAAAGAGTTATCTCAAAACAAACAAACAAACAAACAAACAAACAAACAAACAAACACATATATGAATGAGCACAACTGTGTACAAAAGAGGTCTATTACAAAAGCGTGACAGTCTGGATTTAGCTCTTGTGCCTTAGTTTGCCATCCCCCGATCTATGATTTCACCCATGTCAATCTCCTTGTAAGGCCCTTTCTCTTGTTGTCCTACACATTTTCTGCCTTTCAACTATAATGTTACTTTTATCTGTGGCCTTAGTCCACTCTTACTGGACAATAATGGCATATATTCTAGTAGAAGTTGGATAAATGTTATAGCTACCTGTGTAGTTTTCTACTTCTGTGAAGATTTTTTTTAAAAGAGGTGTGCTTCAGAATTATTCTTGGAAAAGCCTCGGACAAGAAAAAGTAAATGATAAATATTCATAATGGCAATGTACAGGGCATCCATTTTCTAATGAAGTAGCTCGTAAAGTGATTAGAAGAAAAACACATAACAACAACAACAAAAAATAAGTAACAGCTCAGGAAGACCCTATTGGCAAAACAAGAAAGAGCAGCCAGATGTTGTGATATATGGACCCATTTCTTAAGGAGTATACTTATAGTTTTTCTAAAAAAAACTGTAAGAAAGATGAGAACAGTGAGTTTGAGTTTCACGGAGGAATTTAAGACCCCGGGGCCAAAGATTTTAGGTGTCTCCATACAAATGAGGGATGAGAAATTGAACCCTGACAACTAGAGATGTCAAATTAGCCACCATTAGAAGATTCCGCAGAACTCTGGCTTCAACTTCCATGGTTACCCTTTAATTTTCCTGGTTTCACATATATGATGTCTGCGTTCTTGACTCTGTGAGAGTTATGCTTAGAATTACATGGCAGTCTCAGCAGGTCTCAGCAATTATGAGTGAGTGGTTCATCAATAGTCCTTGTATTGATGACAAAATATTTGCCTCCGTTTCCTTAAGAAGGAAATAATGTAGAAAAATGTGTATTAACAGTCAATGTGCCAGATAACATGTTTTCCTGACCTTAAGAGTCACTTGTGAACAAAGCCTAGAGATTAGAGAAGCAAAGCCTGTTCCCCATTTTGGGCCTTTCTGAACATGTAATAACCCCAAACTTTTCCCCAGCAGCAGCTCTGCTTGTGAGCATACACCACCTGGTCCTAGAGTCACTGATGCTCAATGAAGGAATACATTTGAATAGAACCACTAACCTGGGGCCTCCTAAGGCTCCTTGCACCAGTTACTCTTCTCTGCTGCTGCTGCAAGACACCACTTAGGCTCAAATAACATAAAGTGAGAAAGGGAAGATTTATTTGGCTTACGGTTCCAGAGGAAAGATGCTTTTATGGTGGAAAAGGTATGGTTGGTTGGCAGGCTAGAGGCAGCTTAAGTCATGTCCCTCATGGAGGCTGAGAAAGCAAACCGCAAACTGTAACAGCTAGCTTCCTGGAAGCTAGGCCCACCCCCTGTGACATGTCCTCCCCCAGCAAGACTCCATCTCCCAAGGTGCCATGACCTTCTCAAACAACAACTAAGCATTCAAACACAGAAGCTTGTGGGAGACAGATCATATTCAAACTATGACAAGACATTTCTATCCCTTCCATTCATTATAATCATGCCACAGCTTTGAAAACAGTGTATTTTATTCATCAATTCAATTACTCATTCCTTCAGCAAGTAAAGTCTGGATTGACCACATCAATGCCAATACTTTAGGTAGAATAAGGTAAAAGACAAGCATGGTTCCTGTTCTCCCATATATTACAGCATAGCAGACAGGACAGACTTTAAAGATCTACCACTGATTGTGAGGAAGGCTGTTTGGGGCAGTACAGGGTGTTTGGGGTAAAACAAGCAAGGAATTTCCCACCCAAACCTGAAGGACTTTGATAGTAAAGAGAGATACTTAGAGTAGCTATTTCAGAACAAAGTTAATCCAGGATTGTCTTGGGCCTGCAAGGACACATAATCCCTTTGCTTTGATTATTAAACAAGGGCCTTTTCCCTCTCCTCCCCAAGTGGATGCTCACTTCCTTCCCCCTTCTACTCCTTCTTTCACTCCTTTATGGATGACAGAATTAGTTCACCCGAGTGATGGATCTCACTGATGTCAGTATTTTAAATTCAGTGCTGGGTGGTACTGCCAGACATTGATCTCTCATCATTTCCTCTTACTCCAGGTTACCTTGAGGACAACCTTTCCCACACTGACACTCTAAATCTTGACTCCTACCTTCGATTCCAGCAGTTTTCCCATATTTCAAGAATGTGACTGGACCTCTGCCCAGAGTTGGGCTGTGATTTTATACTTTTTAGCAAGATGAGAAACAGGCTGGCTTTGGTATTCTAGGAGCTTCCTCTTTGGGGACAAGGAACTTCTAAAGTTCAAAGCTCAATCTGCTGCAGGTGTCACCAGAGGGCATTCCAAAGGCATAAATACCTGGCTACTAACCTATCATTTTTGTCTCACCTGTATGTCTGCACTGCCAAGATTTCTCTTTTCATTCTCAGGTGCAGAGCAGAAAAACTGTCTGATCCTGGGACAAGTGACAGTTATGAGTGAAGCTCCATGTGAAAGCCCTTAGGCTATTTTTCAGGTTCACTTGCAGCCACAAGGATTGATTCCCAGTATGTTGGCAACCCTTCCCCTCAAGAACCTGTAACCACTCCACCTAAGGTTTTCTTCAGGGTCTCCTGGAGCTTTCTCAACCCATGCAGGGCAACCTTTAACCACTATGGACAGTACTCAACAGATGTGGTACACAGTCTCCAAGCTGATATTGATGATGCTTGCCTCTCAGCATTCAAGTCACTAGGTAGTAATTACCCACACAAAACAGGGCTGACCTTTGCAATAGTATGACATAGTAGAAATAATAATGGGTGTGGCTTGGGGGAAAGCTAGATCAGAAAGGACATTGCTGCTTCTATCTTGCTCTCTTTCAGATAATATATCCTTGGGGAAAACCTGCTGCCATGATTTGAGGACCCTCAAGTGGCCTTAGGATAGAGGCATGAAGTAAGGAACAGAGCCCCCTCTTGCAACAACTAGCACTGAATTGTCAGCTTAGTGTGTGCATCATCTCTCTGCCCTATCAAGTCTTCTAGTGTTGTAGCCCCAAACAACATCTTTGCTGTCACCTTCAAGGCAAACCTCAAGCTGCAACAACCCAGCTCAGCCAACTTCAAGTTCCTGACTCCTAAGAGTGAAAAATAATAACAATAATAAATGGCCTTTATGGCTTTTAAAATGTTGAGAGTGAGGTAATTTTTTATACAGCACCAGGGAACTAAAATGATGGATAAATATACAAATGCATATGATACATATATGATATATATACATGCATATGTGATACACAGTCAGGAAGTGCATTTCGCATGGTCCTGGAAGGAAACATCTAGAAGAGGGAAATTTATGGAGACAGGAAACAGACCTTGAATTGAGGGTATGAGGGGAGACTGATTGAAAAGACGTTTGGATGTCCTAAAATTGGATTGCAGTGATGACTATATGACTCCATATAATTACTAAATAGCATTGAATTATATATTAATATATAATAATATATTAATCAGAGAGATTGACATTCAGCTGTCCAAAGCAGTAATTTTCTCATTGCATGCTTTTAATTCTTATTTTTCTTCTGTTTCCCTCTGTATCTTATCCTCTTCACTCTTTCTTCATGATAATCACTTGAACAAATCATATGCCTCCAAGTCCTCTCCTTGACATCTCCTCTAAAGGAACCAAAACCAATATAGGCTATCTTGTTCATATTCATGGATTAAACTGTCAAAGGAAGAGTAGATTTTTTGCAAATAATTTTCCATCTTTAAAAATATAGTATATGAGGAGAGTGGTCTTTATAAGAAATCTTTCCCCTAGGTCTCATGATTCCACTTACGGAAAACATCTAGAAGAGGGAAATTTATGGAGACAGGAAACAGACCTTGGATTGAGGTAGGAGTAGACATTGATTGAAAAAAGTATTTGGATGTCCTAAAATTGGATTGCAGTTATGACTATATGACTCTATATAATTACTAAGTACCATTGCATTATATATATTAAACAAATGACTTTTATAGTATATAAATTATGCCTCAATGAAGCTGTTTTAAAGAAGGAAGATTTATTTTCATAGCTCATATATAAAAGTGAGAAAGAAGCAGGGTAGAAAGATAAAAGAAAGGGACCCCGGAGGCCCACGCGTCCCGGGGGCGAGCACCCAGGCCGACTGCGGCTTGGCCTGTGCCCCGGCCCGGACGACCCCAGCCCCCCTCCAGGCCGCCGCGCCCCCGCCCGCCGCCCGCTGCCCAAGGTGAGTGAGAGAGAGAGAGCCTAGCCCAGCCCCAACCACCCCGGAGCCCCGGCTGACTGCGGCTTAGCCTGGGCCCCGCCCCGGACCCAAGCCCCTCGCATCCTCCCGCCCCGTGCGCCTAGCCACCCCCCTGTGTCTAAGAAAACAATAGAAAAAATCAACCAGTCAAAAAGCTGGTTCTTGGGCTGGAGAGGTGGCTCAGGGGTTAAGCCTCCGCCTTGCAGGCGGAAGGTCCTGAGTTCGGATCCCAGATCCCACGTATAGACGCCAGGTGGAAGCGGGGGCAGGCTGCGCTTCTGGTCCTGGTAGGGCGGAGCCTGTGAATCCCGGGGCAGAAGGAGGTGGAGGCGTCCATGGTGGTTCGCGAATTCGTCCGTGGTTCTACACACACACACACACACACACACACACACACACACACACACACGCAGACGCGCGCGCACATACACACGCATATGCACACAGTTGAATAAATAATAATAAAAATTTTTTTAAAAAAGCTGGTTCTTTGAAAAAATCAATAAGATAGATACACCCCTAGCTAAATTAACCAAAAGCAAGAGAGAGAAAACCCAAATTAACAAAATTAGAAATGAACATGGAGTAATCACTACTGATACCCAAGAAATCCAGAGAATTATAACATCATATTTCAAAAACTTACACTCAGTGAAGTTTGACAACACACAAGAGATGGATGAATTTCTAAGTAAACACATCTTACCTAAATTGGATCAGGAAGTTGTGAATTACTTAAATGGCCCTATAACATATAAGGAAATTGAAGAAGTAATCTCGAATCTTCCCACCAAGGAGGGGGATCAGGGGGTTTGGGGGGAGGAGGAGGGGGGGAGGGAACTGAAATAATAATAATAAATGTTAAAAAAAGAAAGATAAAAGAAATGATTTCTATTGCCAGAAACTTTAGATACAACAGAACTAGATAACTCCATATCTGTAGCTGTCAAGAAATAGTTAGGCCACATAAGCCTACTCAAATATGGAAAACTAGAGTGTTGTGCAGGTTTTATCTGAACAAAGAAAGACTATCTTCCCTGACACCTCCACCTGTGGTTTTAAAAATCAAAAGTCATATCTGATGTATAAGAATACTCTTAGGGAACTTATTTTAGGAAAGCCATCATCAATAGCCAGTCCAAGAAGTAGGGCCAAGAAGTGCAAGAGAGGAACTGGTAAGATGCTAATACATAAACACCAAGACAATGAAAAATAAAGTAGCTATAGGAAAGGTAAGTTCCATAATGAGAAGGAAGAATAAACTGATGGCTACTCATTTCCCCATGACTGGAAGGACATAAAGAAACATTATACCTTCCTTCATCCCTGTGGCTGTAGTGACTAGGAGAAGCGATGTCCTAAGGAATTGAGTGGTATGGTATGTTCTAGAGAATGTCTTCCTTCAGATAGACTAGGCATCTGCCTAGCTGAGATTCAAAGGGAGCTTGAGGTCAGGTAGCAAAAGAGAAAGAGGAGACTAATCACCTACCATATCTTATGCACTTTTTGGGGAAATTTTGAGTTACTCCAGTGTGTTCACATAAGAGCTTACCTGAGTGCTTATTTCAAGATACATGGGGAACAACTGTTATGGATATGAGAAGCGATGTGAGAGGGACATTCATAGGCACGCATACCCACATACTTGCAGTATCTGCTCAGTTTGGACTACAGAAAAGTCACTACAAAATTTAGCAGCTTAAAACAACCACTATCTCTGTGTTTAGAACATAATCTGACATTTGTCCATGTAGTTCATTGGATATGGCTTGAGATTTGTCATTTCAGACAGTTCATGAGTTATCCAGAAATGGGAGATCTTGGAAGGCCTTACTTACATATCTAGCATTGCCAAGCTATTGACTAGAATAGTAAGGACAAGTACACATTTGCAACTATCCAGAAATCTAGCTTGGCCCTTTGGGGCCCAAGAGTCACAAGAGAGAAAACTCCCATACATAATTATGTCTGAAGCCTTTGCTTACTTTATGTTCATGAATATTCCACTGACCAAAGCAGGTCACATGACCAGTTTAGAACTAAAGAAGTAGAGAAACAGATTCTATTTTTTCATAACAATAGTCACAATGCCACCGAAAGGGAGAGCATGTGGGTTCCATGATTCATGAAATCTACCATACCTGTTTGGTTTTGTATTTTAACTTTCATTTAATACCTTCAGGTTGTTAACTTTCCCCCACTTGCTGGAAAATATGTTTTCAACAGCTGCTCTGGCATCTAGAGAACATCATTTATTTTAAGATGAACTACTCTGCCCTGAGATTAATTAAACTCTAGCTCTTTCTCTTGAAAAAGAAATTCTCTTTTGTCCTAGTCAGCTATGAGTGCTGTCAATTGCCATGGAGATATCCCCCAGAGCTTGATTATAAGCCAAATGCAGGATTTTGTTGCAAGGGACCTGTTGACAGTGTGAAGTTAGCTCACAGATCATGGTGGGCCTGAGGTTAAAAAAAAAATCCTAAAGTCATGAAAGAGGAGAGGGGAGAGGGAGAGAAAGTGGCTCAATTAATATAACTGGCATTGGTGTCATCATAGAGGAATACCCAAGCACATACCACTCAGCACCTCTGAAGGAATCTGTAGCCTAGAGACTTGAGCTTCATATTCTTAAGGAGATTCAACTACATATGAGATGAAGTTTGACTAATCACAGTGGAGGGAAAATGCCCTGCATTCAATTACATACTGTCATAGCCAGTCAACACTATTAGAAACTGTGACGAGAGAGAGGGGAGGGGAAAAATGTTAGATAATAGTGGTGGGTGGGAAAGTGCACGTCTGGTTTGAGAGGAATTTCCAGAAAAGGAGAGAGACCAGAGACTTTATTCTCAGTTTCCTACTGGGAGATAAATGGGGGCGGGGGGAATCACTCACTCCTCTGCTGTTCTTCTGTGCTTCTCAATTCTTGCCTACGTTGATATTTAGTAAAGGTTCAAGAATGGTAAATAATCCCCTTGCCCAAAATCCATCATGCTTTAGTATGAGAATACACACACAGAGCAAACTCAGATTAGTGGCAATGGAGGAGAAACCTCTACTGAGGTCTGAAAAATATTGTTTCCCCTTCAAAGCATGGATGGGAATAGTCCATAAGCAGAATTTTAAGTGATTTCAGGACTTGTTCATTGGGGGTAAATACTAACAGATATACATTATGATACATTCCCCAGTCTTTGATGAGATAAGACTTGGTCAGGTGGCTGAATTCTGAATATGAAAGCAAATGACTATGTTATTTCCAGAATTAGGATTTACCATAGTAAACATGCCTTCTTCTTCACGTTACCTTTCTCCTTGTTACCATGGGGGATTATATAGCCACCCACACAGAGAATGACAAAGCCACATAATATAAGGATATTGAGTCTCTAACTATGGAATGTAGCTGCTTCTCCAGGCTGGACGGCACTTTCTCCTGTAAGGTACTATACTGTCAAGTGTCTTGGTTACAGCAATTTGCTTTTTACTCTATTTAATGCTTTCCTTTTATTCAACCTAATTTTTTAAAAAAATAAATGAGTACATGAGTAAGCAAGTTAAATTATTTAAATTAACTGATTGAAACTGATCTTCTGATGTAGTAGTCTTCCTTACCCCATCTTTGGGAGAGTTCTATCAGGTATTGAAGGTGCTATAAGTACATGTTCAACCCTGAAAATAATGTACAATGATAGGTGTTTTCCTGTGATTTTCTTGGTGAGAGGGAGCAGAACTGGTAAAATTACAATGACTCAGCAACATTACTTCAAAGTAATTTTCTCTCCCAAAAGTTTATTCCCTGTGACAAACGTCATCTTCTGAGTTTCTAGTTTTTTCCAGCTTTTTTGCATTCTCTCTTTCTCTCTCTTTCATCCCTTCCTTCCTTTTATTTGCTAACACTAATCTCCTCCTCCTTCTAGTATTATCCTTATCTACTTTCCAGGTCACCAAAGTAACATAGACTTAGCAGATGGTTTCATTAACAAGCAGGAAAACTAGTGGAATATTAACCATTTAATATTTTTGAAGCTAAGGGAAATGCACATAATTTAATTTGGTTAATAAATTCTAATTTAGTATCTATCATGAAGTCACAAGCATAGAACCATCTAGAATGAACCTCAGAGAGCAACCCATGAGAACATGACCCTTGTCATTACTTGCTGCACAATTATTAAAGGAAGAACAAGATTAGCCCCCGTTCTACTCATTCATGCCCAAAGTAGCCCATATTCTTTCTTTCTTTTTTTTTTAATTTTTTTATTATTATTTATTCAACTGTGTGCATATGCGTGTGTATGTGCGCGCACGTCTGTGTGTGTGTGTGTGCCTGTGTGTGTGTGTAGAACCACGGACGAATCGGGAACCACCATGGCCGCCTCCACCTCCTCCTTGTTTACTCTGCCCCGGGATTCACAGGCTCCGCCCTACCAGGACCAGAAGCGCAGGCCGCCCCCGCTTCCGCCTGGCGTCTATACGTGGGATCTGGGATCCGAACTCAGGACCTTCCGCCTGCAAGGCAGAGGCTTAACCCCTGAGCCACCTCTCCAGCCCCCATATTCTTTCTTGACCATATGTCCACTCCCTGCTCTGAAACTTTCAAGAAAATGTGTAAGACCCATACATACAATTGCTGCTGGAATCTCAATGTTCTAGATCTAACAGGAAGGCAGGCCCTGTAGAGAACTTGGGAGGCTAAGTTAGTGAAAGCTTCACATCTATTCAGTGATTCAACATTCACTCTCAGGTATAGAGTCAAGAGACATGAAAGCATATTCCCATAAAAAGATGAACACATAAATGTTCATAACAGCTTTGTCCAGCATAGATAAAACTAGGAAACCCCACAAATAGAGAACTTGATGAGAATTGATAAATCACAGTAGAGTTATAAAATGGAACATGATCCAACAGCAAAACGGACTGGACCACAGGCATATATAACAGCATGGATAATCTCAAAAGCTAGTATACTGGCCAAAGAAGCAAATATAAACAAGTACATGCTGCATGACTTCATTTTTGTGAAATTTTAGGATATCCATGCTTACTTAATATGTAATGACCAAAATCATAGCAGTAATTAACTCTATGGAGGGGAGACTTGAAGGAATGACTGCAAAGGACCACAAGGGAATACTGTAGAGGTTGATATGTTCTATGTATTGATTTATGAGATGGTTATATGGGTTCTTTTTTGTTAAAGCTCACTGATGAGTACACTGAAGATATTTGTATTTCACTATATGTAAAATATATCTTAAAATATATATCAAAATATAGTATTGGAAGAAATAAATGGTACTATAAAAAGGATCACATGAAACTGGTAGCTTTCATTTATTGATATAAAATGTATACAACAGATAGCTCTGTTTCTGTTCTCATTCTTTTCTCTTGTCTTTCATCTTTATCTTGACCTTGACTTTCATTCCATCTTTGATAATTATATCAATAGCTTTCCCCTCTCCTCCATCAACACCATCCTGCCAAAATGTGTTAGATGCAAATGTCCTGCAACAGAATCTAAATGAGAACCTAGGCTCATCTGTCAGCCTTATGTTTGTGGTGAGGCATCAGATGAGAGAGATATGAGCGTGGAGGAGATGGGAGTCTTTACCAAGTCCCTGAACACAGTACTACTGGACAACTCTAGAAAACAGCTTGGAAAAAACTGTTCGTTTCACAGCATGACGGTTCATTAGCAAACCAACTCTCAGTAGCCATGGGTTAAAGATTGCTCATAATAAACATGAAGACTCCAGAACTCCTGGGCTACTATGTGTCTAGTCAGGACAAGCTTTGGTGGCCAAAGAAATCCCTCAAGCAAAAAATGCAGAAATTGGCACCTGGAAGTCATAGCCAGTGATGGAAACCCCCTGACAGGCATTAACATTGTCTGTTCCAGGACCTAACCATGAGTATATATTCTTCCTTGACTGTATGTGGTCTCTTAATCCAGGCTCTCCACATTGTCTTGCCTTTGTTATGCATTAAGCCATATTAACTTAAAGCGTTAAATTTTCCATTTAGCTGAAAATTCTGTGATTGACCAGGTAATCTTCTAATCTGCATTAGTTCAGCTGACATCTCCATGCTCATGTACCATGGAGCTAATGCATATTAGATTAACCTTCCATAAGCTAGTGGTTCAGGGTGATTCCACTCACAGGTTCAAGGGTTAGGAAACTATCAGCTCAGGCACCTTCAGTCTCTCCCCTGTAATCACTTTCTTGAGTTGGTTAGCCCAGGCTCATCCTCCAAGAGCTTCAGGATTCCAAGCACAGTATGAGAACACACTCCAACATGCAAGTGGTTTTCAAGCTCATTTTTATATTCTCTTTGTTCATGTCCTAATTTCCACAGATTCAGCTACAAATTCTTCCACTCTTAGTATCCATACCCCTGCAATGTGGCTTTGGAACTCTTCCCATCAAGAGATGGAGTCTTCCTTGTCCACTTCAATCTAGTAGGATCTTGGGTCAATGGAAGAGTAACAAAATGTGATAGAAATCTGAAGAATGCACACAGTTAAGGACCTAACTTTTGATGTGCTTAGAACCCTAAGTGTCCTTACAAACAGACCTGTTAGACTTCTGGAGAATGAGTAATACAAGGTTTTATGATTCCCATAACCCCAAGTGAGAGATAGCCAACCACCAAACATTCGAGTGAGGTCACCCTCCAGATAATCTATTAACTGAGTTTAGATACACAAGTGGACTCAGCTGGAATGAGCTGTAGCCTGGGCCCTGTTTCTAGCCTTGCAGTCTGTGTCCTGATTTGCTACTATGGTGAATAAACAGCCTCTACCCCAGCTTCTGCCACCGCAAACTGAGCTGTTCTGCTATGTCTTCCTAAAAACGATGGACTGAATACTATTGAACTGTGAGTCAAAACAGGCTGGAGTCATGCCTCAGGAATTATGTCTCTACCTTGCAAGCAGAACGACCTGATATCAGATGCCAGATCCTGTGTAAAAATGCTGAATAGAAATGGCAGTGGCCTGCACGTCTGGCCCTGGAAGGCCAAGCCTAGGAAACCCCAGAGCAAAAAAGAAATGAGCAATCCAAGATGATTCCTGACGTCATCCTTGGGTCTACACAGTAACATACAATGTCCTCTGATACATACATACATACATACATACATACATACACACACACACACACACACACACACGCACACACACACAAAACCATTGGCCGTCTCTTTTTTTTTACTTTTTTTAATTTTTCAATTGTTTTATTTATTTATTTATTTTTTCCACTCATACAAACTTGATAAGTACCCCATTCCCCTCCCTCCCTCTATCCCTCCTTGGATCCCCTTGCTCCCTCCCCCCTTTTCCCCTTCTTTCACCTCCCTTTCTTCCATTGTTCCCCCCGCCCCCTGCATCCCTGGAGCATTCTTTAGTGTGCATGTAGATGTTTCTGTTAGAGGTTTTGTCACAGCAAAGCAAAATAGAGGGAGACTGGAAAAAAAGCAAGTGAAATAAGAAAGGACTTGATATTTTGAAGAACCTGAGAGAAGATAAAGAAGAAATTCTGCAAAGATGAAGGAAAAGCAAAGGAGAGATTGAGGGCTGCAAGCTAAATCTATTTATATTCTTGACTTATTAGAGGAATGAGGTCATATAAAGTATCCTGTTTTACTATCTTTTACTAACTGAGTCCATTCTGAATATACATGTATCATTTTCTTCTATATTATTAGTAGATAAGATATTAATAAAAGTTGTTCATATTCCTTAGACAGTCTTTTAATGTTCTTCATACTCCTTAAACTCAGCTGCAATGGAAGGAAATAGTATAGAAACAAACTCAATATCCCTTAAAATGAAAGCAAAATGAAAATCTATCAAATGGACAAAAGAATTCACAAAAGTAAGATTGTGGTATGAATTGGCCATTCAGCAACCTGGCTATTTTTGCACATTGGATTCTGGAAAACTGGTTTCCAGTTCTGCAAACTCAGAAAAAATCTAACTGTCTTTTTGAACTTTAGTTTCCTCACAAGATACATGAGATGAAGCTAAAGTCTACTCTACCTCTAGTGAGCATAGGTTTAGTAGGAACCACAAGTTTCATGGATTTAAAGATTTCAGGTATTCATATAAGTAAGCAAACTGATTAATCTCAGATGCCTGAAAAACATTAATGTGAAAGGGGATTGACAAAGTACATTATATACATGTGTGAAATGCATACTGAAATCCATTATTTTCTACAATTCATATATGCAAATAAAATGAACAGAAAATATTGAAAAGGATTGAGAGACCTTAGGATAAAAGGCTTTCACCTAGTGTTGAATTGTACCAGATGTTAGTTCAATAATGAACTATTCCTCCAATACCAAAGTCTGAAGCTTGGGCACAAGTGTTCTATAACAGAAGAGTGAACAAAGAAATGGAGCAAAATTGAAATGCTTATCTCAATTCACCAGATAAATCCTAAAATAAGTTTTAAGTTCACTTTTTTAATTCAATGAAGGAAACTTTACCATGTCTGACACAGAAAGCAGATTTCTAGGAAGATTTAAAAAAAAAAAGCAACGTGGAAAGAAAATTGAAAAGTAACTCATGCTTGGGCATAAATGTCAAAATAAATTTCTTTGTAAATGGATTCACTGTTGTGGAAAACACTATCAGCCCATCAGGGATGTGGACCTCCTCCTGCTAATAACTGTGCCATGGCAGGGAGTTTGTCACGTGATCTTTCTTATTCTCTTACAAAGATATGACTGGATCAGAGATAGCATACATACTCTGTAACCCTGAAAAATGATAACCCTGTCTCTCTGGATCTCAGTCTCTTCAAAAGACACATGGCATGAAGATTAAGTTCATTCTAGCTCTATTGAATATAGTTTTAATTACTATTCATTTTATTTGTGTACATCCATTCTATATAGTACTGTGATGCATTAAAGATATTTTTATATAAGTATATATTGTATCTTGATCATATTCCCCTCCATACATCCCTGCTCTCCTCTGTCTCCCCTCTCCTGTCTCAGGAATACTATTTGAACAGAAGTTTTGTGGGATTCACAAATTTTATGGACTTGTGGGTGGTAGTTCTAGACATGAATGAGCACAAAGTAATCTCCTGGAAAACACTGAAATAGAAAGACAGCTCTCCAAATTTTTGGGCTATACCCAATTATTACTTATAGTAATCTTTGCATGTGATATCTATGCATGTCCTGAGAATCTGTCTCAACATAGTACTTCCACTAATACTCCCAAATTAATAGAATTACCTTTCAAAATTAAGTCTATCTATTCTTCTACATTAGATAAATTGTTTCCAGTCTGTGGGCCACAGACTGATAAGAGACTGGAGGTTCCAAAAAAAGTTTACTAGGCTACATGCTCCAAAAGTTTATCTGTGGGATCAATAAAATGCTATCTTATCTGAGTCCTCATTCCTGAGAGAGTCTGGGAATATCTGGCTAAGGGATTTCAAATGCTTCTTCTGTTCTGGTATTTTCTGCAGCTAAGATAAATGTCTGTCCTCTGTTCACTTCCTTTCTCTCTCTTTACACCCACCCAAGATCTTCTAACTTTAACAGGGACATTTTGATTGACAAAGGAATTTCCCCATCCCTTGTGAAAGAGAAAAAAAACAAGCCTTCATGGTGAAATGAGACATAGTAATCAAGATTGATATGTCCTTGAGATGATCTGTAACAATGTGAGGATGGTCTGCCAAAACTGGCTCTAGGCTCCCTCCTCATATTTCAGGTCAGAAGGCCAGGGTCACATTCTGAATCATTTCTCAGACTTTCCCACATTTGGCTTTTCTTTTTTTGTTGTTAAGTAGCTTAAGCTTAGTTTATGTCTTCAAATCCAAAGTAATATGGAATAGATACATTGGTACTGTCACTACTTAAATGATTTTGTGTAGTTTTCTTCAGCTCCTGTAGCCTTGATTCCCTTACCTCTCAAGCAGGACAGTTGTAATTAAATAAGATAATGGATGTAAATTGCCTAGTACCGAGTTTGGTATATACAAGTGGTCAATAAATTATAATTATAGTGTATTACAACAGATAGGTCTGTTGGGAAGTTACTATGATGACAAGAGTCTGTTAGGCTTGTTACAGGCTGGGAGGGATATAATTTGGTAATACAGCATTTGTTTAGTATATGAAAGACCCTGGGATGGGGAAGCAAGGGAAAAGAAGGGGGAGAGGAGAAAGAGAGGAAAGGGGAGAGGAGAAAGAGAGGGAAAAGGGAAGAAGAAGAAAAAGAGGGAGAAGACAAAAAGGAAGAGGAGAAGGAGGAAGAGAAGGAAGAGGAGGGAAGCTAGAAAGTGGAAGGCAGAAGATGGAGAAAGAAGAGGAGGAGGAGCAGGAACAGGATTGGGCTAACTCTCATGTAAATAAGTCTGCCTTGGTCCTCTGTGGAGAAATAGACACAGTAAAGATATGCTTATCCCAGTCACCATAACAGCTGACCACATTTTCAAGAATTAACTCATCTGAATTCAAGTGAACCTGACTCAGATCAGTTGAACTGCCTAGCTGACCTCAGTCCAAACTGCTGTGCCACAGAACTTTGGGCTACATAAAGGGTTGGTTTACAGGAGGACCTGCCCCTGCGCCCGGGCCCCGCCCCAGCTGCCCTCCGGTTAAATAGCTCCACGCCGTCGCCCCCATCCCCCCTTTCGCACCCTAAACCCGCTCCGCCGGTCGGGACGCACGCGCGCGGTCCAGCCGGGCGTCCACGCCGCGCCCTAGCTGGTGAGTACCCCCACCCGCCCCCGCCCCCCCCCCGCGCACCGCCCACCAGGACCCCCCAGGTCGGCCCACGGGGACCCGGCTCCGCCTCCCACCATCCAGCCGGAGCCGCGCGCGGGACCCAGGGACCAGGAGGACCTGCCCCTGCGCCCGGCCCCGCCCCAGCTGCCCTCGGGTTAAATAGCTCCACGCCGTCGCCCCCATCCCCCCTTTCGCACCCTAAACCCGCTCCGCCGGTCGGGACGCACGCGCGCGGTCCAGCCGGGCGTCCACGCCGCGCCCTAGCTGGTGAGTACCCCCGCCCGCCCCCCCCCGCCCCCCCCCCGCGCACCGCCCACCAGGACCCCCCAGGTCGGCCCACGGGGACCCGGCTCCGCCTCCCACCATCCAGCCGGAGCCGCGCGCGGGACCCAGGGACCAGGAGGACCTGCCCCTGCGCCCGGGCCCCGCCCCAGCTGCCCTCGGGTTAAATAGCTCCACGCCGTCGCCCCCATCCCCCCTTTGCACCCCGACCCGCTCCGCCGGTCGGGACGCGCGCGCGCGGTCCAGCCGGGCCTCACCCCACGACCTAGGTAAGTCTCCGCCCGCCCCGCCCACCAGGACCACAGGCCAAATAATTCAGTTTAGTGAAATTGAGAGATCTTAAGAGTTAAAATGACAATGCCAAAGTCGAAGTGCAAATCCATGAGAAGCAACAATCAAGTAAACAAATTTCCCACTGAAGAAATTAATCCCACAATGTTAGACTCCAACAAGAACAAACCCATGGAAAAAGGCCAAGAAAGCCCCACCCAGGATAAAGACTTTCAAAATATGATCATTACCATGTTCAATACTATGAAAGAGGAAATCAGGGAGGAATTAAATAATCGAATCAATCGCTTTGAAGAGGAACACAACAGACATCTGGAGGAGTTGAGAAAAACAGTGCAAGAAACAAAAAGTGGCATAGAGCAGTTAAAACAAACTCAAGCAGAGTTTAAAACTGAGCTAAAAGACAAGTTATCTTCAACCCAGAACGCCACAGAGAGTCTTACCAACAGAACTAACGAAGCAGAAAACAGAATTTCAGACCTTGAAGATAAAGTGGGAGTACTAACCAGCTCAATGGAAGAGGTTGTTAAAGCCAAAAAGATACTTGAGAGATATATCCAAGAGATATGGGACACCCTGAAGAAGCCTAACATGCGTATTCATGGAATACCAGAGCAAGAATCTCAAAATACCACCCCTGAGGAAATTTTTCAAATGATCATCAAGGAAAACTTTCCTCATCTAAAAAAGAGAGGCCCATCCATATACAAGAGGCATTCCGCACCCCAAACAGATACGACCAAAATAGAAGCACGCCCCGGCAAATAATAGTTAAAACACTCCACATTCAAGATAAAGAACTGGTGCTGAGAGCTTCAAGGGAGAAAAAACAAGTCACTTTTAAAGGTAAACCTATTAAAATAACAAATGACTTCTCAATCGAAACAGTAAAAGCAAGAAGAGCTTGGAGAGACATACTTCAAGTATTGAATGAGCAAAAGTGTCAACCCAGGCTGATTTACCCTGCAAAACTATCAGTCATGATCGAGGGAGAAAGAAAAATTTTCCAGCACAAAGACAACTTTAAGGGATACATGGCCACCAAACCAGGCCTTCAAAAAATGCTAGAAATGATACTCAAGCGTGAAGAAAAAAACAGGCATATCCAGGAGAACAGAAGGCAAGTATAACATCATTAAGAAAGAAGCAATATACTTATAAAAGCTACTAAACATAATAAATGTCTGGAATTAACAATAGTTTCTCCATTATAACACTAAATGTTAATGGAATTAATTCACCGATCAAGAGACACAGATTACAAACATGGATTAAAAAACACAATCCATCAATCTGCTGCCTGCAGGAAACCCATCTCACCACAAAAGATAGGCACGCTCTAAAAATAAAAGGCTGGTCAACAATTCTACAAGCTAATGGAAGCAGAAAACAGGCAGGGGTAGCCATTATGCTATCAGACAAAGTGGATTTCAAACCAAAGAAAATTATAAGAGACACGGATGGATACTACATTTTAGTCACAGGTACAATTCACCAGGAAGACTTCACAATACTGAACATATATGCACCCAATACGGGCCCCTCCACATTCATTAAGAAAACCCTACAGCGTCTAAAGCAAGAAATCAATCCCCAAACGATAATTCTTGGGGACTTCAACACCGCCCTGTCAACATGGGATAGATCAACAGGTCAAAAGCTTAACAGAGACACTATGGAACTTAATCAAACCCTGAAAGAAATGGACCTTACAGATCTCTATCGAACTTTTCACCCACACACCAAAGAATACACATTTTTCTCAGCAGCACACGGAACTTTCTCCAAAATAGATCACATATTGGGCCACAAAATGAATCTACACATATACAAGAAAGTTGAAATTCTAACCTGTGCCCTATCAGACCATCACGGCCTAAAGCTGGACATCCACAACACATCAAACAAGAGAAAATACACTAACTCCTGGAAACTTAACACTATGATGCTGAATGAGACATGGATTCAGGAAGAAATTAAAAAGGAAATTCAAGATTTCCTGAAAGTGAATGATAACAAAAATACAACTTACCAAAATCTCTGGGACACAATGAAAGCTGTTCTAAGAGGTAAGTTCATAGCTCTTAATGCCTACGTCAAAAAAATGGAAACGTCAGAAATAAACAACTTAACAATGCAGCTTAAAGCTTTAGAGAAGCTAGAGCGATCTGATCCCAAAAGTAGTAGAAGAGAGGAGATTAGCAAAATAAGGGGAGAAATATCTGAAATCGAGATTAAGAAAACGATAGAAAAAATCAACCAGTCAAAAAGCTGGTTCTTTGAAAAAATCAATAAGATTGATACACCCCTAGCGAAACTAACCAAAAGCAAGAGAGAGAAAACCCAAATTAACAAAATTAGAAATGAACATGGAGTTATCACTACTGATACCCAAGAAATCCAGAGAATTATAACATCATATTTCAAAAACTTATACTCTGTGAAGTTTGACAACACAAAAGAGATGGATGAATTTCTAAGTAAACACAACTTACCTAAATTGAATCAGGAAGTTGTGAATTATTTAAATAGTCCTATAACATATAAGGAAATTGAGGAAGTAATCTTGAATCTTCCCACCAAAAAATGTCCTGGACCAGATGGATTCAGCACAGAGTTCTACCAGACATTTAAGGAGTTAATAACACCAATACTCCTTAAACTGTTCCACCAAATAGCAAAGGAAGGAACACTACCAAATTCCTTCTATGAAGCTAATATCGTTTTAATCCCAAAACCTAATAAAGATTCGCTTAAAAAAGAAAACTATAGGCCGATCTCCCTGATGAACACAGACGCAAAGATTCTCAACAAAGTCTTAGCAAATCGGATTCAAAAACATATTAAAAAGATCATTCATGGGGACCAAGTAGGCTTCATCCCCGGCACACAAGGTTGGTTCAACATACGCAAATCAATAAATGTAATTCATCATATAAACCAGTCCAAAGTCCAAGACCACATGATACTCTCGATAGATGCAGAAAAAGCTTTTGACAAGATCCAACAGCCTTTTATGATCAAAACGCTAGAGACAGTAGGAATGGAAGGAACCTTTATCAATATAATAAAAGCTATATACAACAAGCCCACAGCAAGGATTATGCTCAATGGGGAACAATTGGAAGCATTCCCACTTCGATCAGGAACTAGACAAGGCTGTCCCCTCTCACCACTTCTATTCAATATTGTACTTGAAGTCTTAGCTGAAGCCATAAGACAAGAAAGGGACATAAGAGGGATTCAAATCGGCAAGGAAGAAGTCAAGCTATCCCTATTTGCAGATGACATGATCTTATACCTGAGGGATCCCAAAAACTCCACCAGGAAGCTCCTGGAACTAATTGAGAAGTTCAGCAGGGTGGCAGGATACAAAATAAATGTGCAAAAATCAGAGGCCTTCCTATATGCCCAGAATGAAAGAAGTGAAAAAGCCTTGAGAGAAACAATACCATTTATTATAGCCCCTAAAAAAATGAAATACCTTGGTATAAACCTAACTAAGGAGGTAAAAGACCTTTACAATGAAAACTTTAAAACCCTAAAGAAAGAAATAGCCGAAGACACCAGAAGGTGGAAAGACCTCCCTTGTTCCTGGATTGGCAGAATCAACATCGTGAAAATGACCATCCTACCAAAGGCAATATACAGATTCAATGCTATACCAATCAAAATCTCAAAGCAATTCTTCAAAGAAGTTGACCAAACAATCTCAAAGTTCATATGGAGGCACAAAAGACCCAGGATAGCAAAAACAATCCTGAGTAACAAAAACACAGCTGGAGGTATAACCATACCAAACCTTAGTCTATACTACAAATCCATAGTTATAAAAACAGCCTGGTATTGGCTCCAAAATAGACACACAGATCAATGGATAAGGATTGAAGACCCAGATATAAGCCCACAAAGTTACAGCCATTTGGTCTTTGACAAAGGGGCCCAAAGAATCCAATGGAAAAAGAACAGCATCTTCAACAAATGGTGCTGGCAAAACTGGATCTCCACATGCAGAAGATTAAAGCTGGACCCGTACTTGTCACCATGTACAAGACTTAATTCCAAATGGATCAAGGACCTTGATATCAGGCCAGAGACTATAAAAACCATAGTTGAAAGGATAGGGAACTCCCTCGAGCTGATTGGACTAGGCCAACAGTTCCTAAACAGACATCCAATGGCACAGTCACTGCTACCAACTCTTAACAGTTGGGATCTTGTGAAATTAAAGAGCTTCTGTTCAGATAAAGAGATTGTAACGCGAGCTCAAAGGCAACCCACAGAATGGGAGAAAATCTTCACTAACCACATATCTGATAGAGCTCTATTGTCCAGAGTGCACAAAGAACTTAGAAAACTAAACACCAAGGAAACCAATGGCCCAATTAAAAAATGGGCCCTGGAACTTAAAAGAAACTTTACCAGGGATGAAATTAAAATGTCTAACAAATATCTGAAAAAATGCTCCACTTCTTTAGCCATCAGGGAAATGCAAATCAAAACTTCCCTGAGATATCATCTCACCCCGGTCAGGATGGCAAAAATTCACAATACTAACAACGACAAATGCTGGAGAGGATGTGGAGAGAGGGGAACTCTCCTACATTGCTGGTGGGAATGCAGGCTCATACAGCCACTCTGGCGAGCCGTCTGGAGATTCTTAAAGAAATTAAAGATTGAAATGCCATATGACCCTGCTATTCCACTTTTGGGAATAACCCCCCATACAGCAGAGGTTCACCTCGATAGCACAAGCACGACCATGTTCATAGCAGCACTGTTTACAATAGCAAAGTCATGGAATCAGCCCAAATGTCCAACAGTTGACGAGTGGATAAGGAAACGTTGGTACATCTATACAATGGAGTACTACTCAGCCATCAAAAATGATGAATTACTGGAATTTGCCGGGAAATGGATGTCATTAGAAACAATTGTATTAAGTGAAGTATCCCAGACCCAGAAAATTAAGCGCCGTATGTACTCCCTAATAGGTGGCTCCTAGTACCAAACCCACCCAGCCCACCTAGAGACAGGAATTCCAAGGATTATGAACAGGAGGGATGGGGCAGGAGGGCCACACCAGAAAGAAGGAGAGAAGGGACCATGTTACAGCAGGGAAAATAGGCCTCCACCAAGGACCCAAATAAGTAATGAGACATCTGATTAAGTTCACAGACTCTTGTTCCTGACCATTTACTACTGAGGGGGAGTGATCTCACCAGAAGAGGAGGGCATATAGTCTGGCAGATAAAAAGGGGTAACATACAATGCCCACCAGGATGGAGTGAAGGGCATTGGAGGAGCAGCAAAACTGCAAAAGAAAATCAACAAACCACAATCCAGAACTTCAGAGACTCTATATCAACCACCTAGAACTAGGCCAGCTTAGTCTCTCCCCATCTTGAAGCTCAGGGAAATTTGCGGAAGAGGGGGCGGTAAGAGTGTAAGAGCATAAGGATGGGAGGAGCAATGATATGTAAGATACTCTGTACTAGTTAGGGCTGAAGCAATCATAATTGGACTTTGCATGCCCTGCGCATTGTCCAACACACTGTTGACCTCACAAAGTCTAGCACCTGCTAAAGGCACCAAGATCCTTGGAGGCAAAGAATTGGCAGCCACAGCAGTGTTCCTATACCTAAGGGGAACACGGGAAAGGGTTCGGCAAAGGCCACTGGGTCCTTGTACGTCATCGGAGAGGAGGGCCCAGAGGAAAATCAGTCATGCACAAGAAAGGACTCTCTGGGAATTGGGGTGGGAGGCACTGGGGGATGTGGAGGGAGAGGGGTGGGGAGGGGGAGCAGGGGGTACGGGGGGAGGAGGAGGGAGGGAGGGAACTGGTGTACCTAATAAGTTTGTATGAGCTGAAATAAAAAAAAAATTAAAATTAAAAAAAAAAAAAAAAAAAGGGTACTTGGTTTACATCACTCTGTTTTGTAATGGTGTTGCAGTCAGCCTGTATGGTTGCTGATAAATGACCATCAAACAGCTTAAGGGAACAAGGGGTTTATTCTCTCTTACGATTACTGGTTATAGTTCTCAGTCCAGCTTGACAGGAGAGCATGCATCAACACCAGGGTCGAGGTCACTGGCCACACCATCTCTACACAACAGCTGGAGAGGGACAATCCTTACATGGCAGACCAGCATGTCTGGCCAAGTATATGAAAGGATGATGACTCTCTCAACCAGCTCTCTGTGATTTATTCCAGGGCCTAGCCCCACCCACCATGGGCTGGACCTTCCCCATCAACTAGACAATCTCCTGCAGGTTTGCTCTGGGCTTAATTCAACCATCAACTCTCTACAAATGTGCCCAGAGCTCAAACCCTCAACAGTCAGGTTGACACCTGTGCCTAACTATGACAGATGGAATATAATAAAGCAATGTGACGTGTGTTCCCTTTGTGCATGGCTGGACTACATCTCTCATGCTCACTCGCTTTTATACTGTATATGTAAATAGGTCTCCCCAATAAAATGTAAGCAGAAAGTAAAAGACTCAGTCCCTGGATCACCACATGGAGAAAAGCCACTCACCAAACATAATTTATTTGGTCTTTATGTGATCAAATAATATACTTCACTTGTGGCAAGCTGCTTAGCTCTGAGAATGTGTCTATTAACAGTAGCCATTGTTACCTTAATCAGTGTACAAAGATCTATAAATTGTCCTCATTTGCAATTGAGGGTAAAAGCACAAAGTGCAGAGATAGATATTGACAGAGGTTAGTATTTCTTTACATATAGTTGAATATCTAGAAGAGATAAATAATGGTGTATTTGCTGATTATCTTGCCAAGGCATAGATTGATGTTTCATCACTTTAGCATACATGAGAATCCTCTAGATTTGCTATTTGAAATGTACATGAAAGGAGAAAGGAGATCTACTTGGGGGCAAGAAAGGAATCAGCAAGAGCAGGAGAGGAACAGCAGAGACAGCACAGGCAGTGCTGGGGATGGGGTAAAGTAGAACCAAGTATCATAACACATAGGTATGAAAATACCATAATGAAAACCATTACTATGGATGCTGTTAGAAAAATTAAAACATACAAATAAATGAATAAGAATGCTATAAGGTCTCATCCTCAGAGATTCTAATCTGTAGAGTCAGATATAAAGGTCCATAACTATATACATTTTAACAAACTCACTGGGAAATGCTCATGCCCATGCATTTTTTAAAACATTTTTATTATCTCCGCTCATACAAGCTTAATAGGTACACCGGTTCCCTCCCTCCCTTCTCCTCCCCCTGACCCCTCTGCTCACCCTCCCCTCACTCCTTCCTCCCCACCCCCCAGTGCCTCCCCTCCCCGAATCCCCAGAGAATCCTTTAATGTGCATGCCAAACTCTCCTCTGGGTCCTCCTCTCCGATGACATACAAGGACCCAGCGCATGCCTGTGCATTTTGAAGAAACTCCAGCCTATTGTGAAGTACGATATTTCCACATAATTACATAGTTACCAGAACTCCCGAACAGATGGAGCCAGGTCTCTACAACCTGGGGGGTTGGGTGCAGTAAACAGCAACATGACAGTATATAGAGCCACAACAAGTTGGTCCTATAGAATACCCAAACCAGAGGACAAGGAATCCCATTAAATCCATTGAATCCCTGTGAAAAGGTGGAGGGAAAGAAGGTTGTCATCAGTGTGGCAATAATGTACTGAATGTGACTATATTGTTTGAATTAAGGTAGCAGCAGGTTTTCAGGAAAACACGGTGGGAACACACTAAAATAGAATAACTTTAGAGGAAATCAGGATTTCCCTTCTTATATTCTCTAATTTTCAAATATTGAGTGAAAGGCAGATTTCATAACCCAAACAAACAGTGCTGCATTATTCAGGAATCAGCTGCTATAGCTATGTCCTTTGCAAAGGCCTAGCTTGGAGAGCAGCCTACTCCTCTAGCAACTTTCATTCCTGAGGACAGAACAAGGACAAGTGGGTAGAAATTACAAGAAGGTACACTTCAGCGTACTAGGAGGAAGAACATTGAATAATCAAAAAAAATGGAATAGGCTGCTTTAGAGGCAGCTAACTCTATTTAGACTTTAAGCCAAGCCTAGATGCACTTTTCAATATCAGCCAAGCTTTGTTTGAAAGTAAGAGATACAAACAACATTAAGACATTGTCCCCAGGCTCAGCGAACTCAGTAGGAAAGATGGACAGATAACTCCACAGTTATAACATGGCACAATGAGATCGCGATTATAGTGCACCTGGGGTACTTCAAAAGTGCAAGAGAGGATGCTGTCTTCACCAGAAGTACATGGCAGAACTTCCTAGAGGAAATAGCATGATATTGTAATGCAAAGTCACTTCCAGAAGAAAAAGGAATGGCCTTCTAAAGGGCAGCACCATGGGGAAGGATAAAAGATAGGAAGCTAGGATACCAGAGGATGCAAGGCAAAAAAGAGGCAGACATGGGTTGAATTGTAAGTAACTTCTTTCACTAAGGTGAATCTTAGATGTCTCTTGAAAAGAGAGCAAAGCCATTGGAACCTGACTTCTAAAGTCCTTTACAATAATTGATTATTTGAGTATAAGAAACAATGTGTTTTTTTCCAAGATTATTTTGCAAGTTGATCATGTGCACATAAAAACCAGTTTTAGGGCTTGTGAGATGGTTTGCCATGCAAATCCAGAAACTAGAGTTTCATCCCTAGAGCCCATGTGGTCTCTGAAAGCCACAAGATTGTGGTGGCACATGTATTTCCACAGGCACACACACTCACACACAGAAATTTTTTTAAAATGCAATTTTAATCACCATCAAGCATTTATAGGATCATTGTATGTAAATGAGATGTTATTATTAATAAATAGAGAAAAAACACTATGAATAAACAGGATTAAGATAGTTGGTCAGACATAGAAACAAGATAAAATTAAATATGGGTTGTGGAGATAGATCAGTCAGCCATATCCTTGCCTGGCAAGCATGAGTAGTTTTATCTGCATTTGATCCCCAGAATTCCATAAAAATCTGGGCATAGTGGCATATACATGCAATCCTAATGCTGGGGAGACAGAAATGGGGGGAATCTCTGAGACTCACTGGATAATCTTCTAGCCTACTCCACAAGTTGCAGGCCAATAACAGACCATGTCTCACATAACAAGATGTCCCAAAGAATAATACCCGATGGTAACCTCTGGTCTCCACCTATAATCACACACACATGTGCACATACCCCCCCACCAGATATACACAAAAGTAAATACACAATTCTGAAGAAATAGTTTCTAACTATGCCTCAGAATTCAAAAATAACAGAAGAAAAGGTTGATAAATTTGATTACCCAAAGTATAATATAGCTTATAATATAATCAATAACAAACTGATAAATGGAGAGAAAAAAATTTTATTTATCCATAGAAAAAATGAATAATGCTGACATGAAGACAGCTCAAAAGTCAAAGGACAAGAGATTGGAAAGAGAAATTAGACATTATGGTTTACCAGGTATAGAGATTCTATTTAAGGCCACAGAAGATTCCAAAAATTGTAACTGCACAGAAAAGTACAATTGTGTACATATTTAATGACACTGAATTATATGCTTAAAATGATTAGTATGTGTATATATATATATATATATATATATATATATATATATATATAATGAACAGTTTTAGCCTTAAAAATATTAAAAGGACAAGAGGCAAAAAAGTTCTTGGTGAAAAAAAATTGTTAAAAGACGTGATAATTCACAAAAAGCCAAGTATGTTGGCTCTTCCAGCACTTGGGAGGTTGAGGCTACCTAATGAATCCCTGGCTAGGCACGGCTACATAGCAAAACCTTGTCTCAAAAACAGGGAAATAAATAAGAGTAAATAAATGAGTCAAGAAAATACACTTGGAGCCAGGGAAATGGCCCAGAAGTTAAAGTGCTTGCCACATAAGGAAAAGGGATCAGCATTTCAATCCTCAGAAGTTACATAAAATGCCAGGTGGGCATAGTAGCCCAGCTGAAAATCCAGCCTCAGAAGGTAGAGCCTGGGAACCCCCAGGGTCAAGCTGACTAGTCAGACTATCCTATTAATGAGTTCTGTGTTTGATTAGAGACCCTGTCTCAAAAAGAGCAAAGTGGAGGAGTGACTGAGTACAATTCCAGACATTGATCTTAGGCATCCATATACACGCATACCTATGTGTACATGCACCTACATGTATCTGTGCCTATACGCATTCAAACACACATAAATACACACAGAAATGAAAAAAGCCTTAGACATGAGAAAAATGTGGAAATTCATCCAGAATTTGAGAAAGATAAAATGAAGCAACAATAAGATACTGTTTCCCATCTATGAGATTGGTAAAAGTTTAGTATTACAGCTCCTGCTGGGAAGGCTGTGGGAACAGACAATCAAGTACATTAATGGTGCTATACAAACTGCCATAGTTACAAATCTGAAGTGATGATTAGCAATATGTAGAATTGTCTATGCAAGTTACCTTTTGATCCAGCACAGTCTTTTCTAGGAAATATATCCAGAAATACAAAGCCAAGTACGGAGCAAGGTTATTTATTGTGACATCATGTGATATTGGGACACGCTAAATGCAGATAATGGGAAATGGAGAAAGGCAGTCTTCAACAAACAAACAAAAAACATAAAGGGATGAAGATGTAGCTCAGTGAGAGCAAGACGCTGAATTCATTCCTAGCACTGCATTTACACACACACACACACACACACACACACACACACACACACACACACACACACATACATGCATACATACATATGTATCTGCACAATGATGCAGAAGAAATACAGACAGGATAAAAAAGAAATTATAGGGGTCAGACTAAATTAGTAGGTATACAACAAAGAAAAAAATTAGCAACAGGAGAAGGATAATAGAAATGGAAGTGGCACTTGTACATGTATACCCTTTTGCAAAGTTCTGGCCTTTAGGATTGACGCTAATGCTTTGCATGTCCTAAGAGTAACTGAAATCTGTATGTGAAGAGATTTTTGAAATGAAATACAATCAGTAATAAATGAATCTAACTATATTACTGAAAAGAAAAAAAAACTAACCTAAGTAACTTGGTTGTATAGTAGACTGATTGCATGCTGTCAAAGCAAAGACAATAAGAACTGCCTGCATATTGTTCACTACTCAGAAATTTTTTTCTCATAAGAGTTTGAATTCTCTAGTACCAAACCCACTTAGTGACACACTCAAAGATAAATCTCTGTAATACCTACAGTAATTGCAAAGATTATAAGCAGGGAGGGAAGGGGAAGGAGGGCCCCGCCAGAAACAAGGAGAGAGGGGATCATGCTACAGCAGAGAAAATAGGCCACCATCATGGACTGTAACTAAGTAATGAGACATCTGGTTAAGCTCACAGACTTTCCTTACTGGTCACTTGCATCAGATGGGGTATGATCTCATCAGAAAAGGAGGGCATAGAGTCTGGCAGATAGAAGGTAACCATCCTGCAAATGGTCTCCTACTCTTATTCCATCTACCTTTGAATCTACTCTTATAATAAGACTCTATTTTAACAGCATTTTATCTCTGGTCAGGGGGTGATATCCAATACCCATTAGGATGGAGCCAAGGGCAGTGTAGGAGCAGCAAAACTGAAAAAAAAATCAACAAACCATAATTCAGAGACTCTACATCAACCATCTGGAACCAGGCCAGCCTAATCTCTCCCCATCCTAAAGCTCAGGGAAATTTGTGGAAGAGGGGGCGGTAAGATTGTAAGAGCCTAAAGATGGGGAAGAGCAATGATATGCAAGATTCTCCATACAAGTTAGGGCCAAAGTAATCATAATAGGACTTTGCATAATAGGACCAACATATCATTGAACCCCCAAATTCTAGCATGGATCACAGGCACTAGGATCCTTAGAGGCAAGGGATTAACAGCCACAATAGTGTTCCTATACTAAAGGGGAACACACAAAAAAAAGTGCTCTAGGCAATGCCACTGAGTTCTTACACCTCATCAGAGAGGAGGACCCAGAGGGAAGTTTGACATACACACTATAGGATGCTCCAGGAATGGGGGGGTGCACTGGGAGAAAGGGGGGGGAAGGAAAGGGAAAAGGTGGAGAGGGAGCAAGGGGATCCAGGGAGGGGTGGAGAGAGGGAGGGGAATGGGGTACTTATCAGCTTTGTATGAATGGAAGAAATAAAAAATAAAATTAAAAAAAGAGTTTGGCTTTTCGGCCGGACCGCCATCTTCCAGTTATTTGCCAAAATGACAAACACAAAGGGAAAGAGGAGAGGAACCAGATATATGTTCTCTCGCCCTTTCAGGAAACATGGAGTTGTTCCTTTAGCTACATATATGCGCATCTATAAGAAGGGTGATATTGTGGACATCAAGGGAATGGGTACTGTTCAAAAAGGAATGCCTCATAAATGCTACCATGGCAAAACTGGAAGAGTCTACAACGTTACACAGCATGCTGTTGCATTGTGGTGAACAAGCAAGTTAAGGGCAAGATTCTTGCCAAGAGAATTAATGTGCGCATTGAACATATTAAACACTCTAAAAGCCGAGATAGTTTCCTAAAACGGGTGAAAGAGAATGATCAGAAAAAGAAGGAAGCCAAAGAGAAAGGAACCTGGGTTCAGCTCAAGCGCCAGCCTGCTCCACCCAGAGAAGCACATTTTGTGAGAACAAATGGAAAGGAGCCTGAGCTGCTGGAACCCATTCCCTATGAATTCATGGCTTAATAGATGTGAAAGTTAACTAAATAAAAGACCCAGACTGTAAAAAAAAAAAAGCTTGGATTCTGTAGTTTTGAAACTGTGTGTATTTCAGAACCAAGAAAATATATAAATTTATTGTGAATGATAAGAACCAGCTTTCTCACTGTTGAGAAAGAATTACAAGTTACAAAAAGACAAAGGCAAGGATGAGTCTTATAATGCTGAGCAGAAGGATCAATATGAACTCACAGCTTTTTAACATATGCACATATGGAGAATCATAGAAGTATATTATAGATAAGTGTTCCACATGTGAGTGTACATACATACATTTCTTAAATCTGATATTAACAGCATAAGGAAGCAATGATACTATAGTTAACAATGTGCATATCCAACACTTACATCCTGAGCAGGGACCAGACTTATTCCTTTGTAACAAATATCCCTTGAGAACTAAATGGGTCTTCAGAGAACTACATTAATCGCTTCCAAAAGTATCAGCTCCAGTGATCTCCCGTTGAAATCCATCTCTTTTTTTTTCGCAGATGATTCAGTTATATATATCACACAAATGGTTTATTGGTTGTTTTTGTCCATTTTATTCTGAGGAAGCCTTCCTCATAGACATTCCTTCCAGTTTGGAAGACCTGAGCACAGCAAGATGGTCAGCAACTCAACTCCATTAAACATTCCTCATGCATTTCCCTCCAAGATTGGTGAAACACATCCCAGTTTCCTAGGGGAGATCAGTCTTGTGGTGGATAAAGAGAGCTCCAACAGAACCTCAAATGACCAAACACTTGGCAAAAGGAAGTGTGAAGGATTTCTAGAGAGATGGTCTCACTCATCCTGGTGGCCCAAGAGAGATACCAGGTGTCTGGCTGTATCTTAAATAGAGGCATCCAGGTTATCTGTGGTCAATGGCTGGTGCTGGACCCCACTGTAGCATCTGGACCTTGGGCCTGATGGTAAGAGTCCTTGCTCCTCAGACTCCAGAAAATGTCCACCAGCCACTGCAATGCCCTAAATGATCCAAGAACTGTGACTGTGGTCTGGCTCGAGGCTGAGAATCACCACTCCAGCTGAATGAGGGTCTGGCTGTGCACCTCCATGGGGTGAAGATAGGTGTCATCCTAGCCAAATATGTAATCCTCCTGGTCTGGTTCCATGTGGAGCACCAGAAGTGCATTAAAGTGTACACACATAGTCCACCAAGCTCTCTTGCTGACAATACTCATTTCTGAATCCTGTGGGGGCTTCTCCGCACTTCACAGCAGGGCAAGTCTAAGCCACTGGCTGCAGAATGTCTGAATTACATCTCTTAAACATTCCACGACCTCTTAATGTTGTCATACTGTGGATCAAGCTTTGGGAGACATATTCAAACCATACCCCACCACAGCACTGCTCGTCTGGGGACCTCACGTAGTCAATGACAGAGAAGGTACTCCTCATGTAGGAGAATGTCAGTTAAAATTAGGAACGCTATTTGGTGGGGAAGCTGGTGGGATTGGGAAGGGAAAACACTCAGGAGAAGGGGGGAATCTCTGAATAAGGCATTGAAAGAGCAAGTTCCAGTCTCACTTCTATAGATGTTGTTCACTAGTTTCATCTTTCTTTTCCATTGTTATTCATTTACCTTCCCTCCTTCCATTTTTCCTATTTCACTCAGCATTAACTTATCCAAAAGGAAGTCCAAGAATTTTCCAAGCCACTTGATTATCAGATATTAACAAGAACTATATTTCTACCCCGGAAGGAAAACTTCTCCTTAATGAATGATTAAATCTCAATAAATGTTTATTCTGAGGCACAATGTGTTTATCTTGTGACATACAACAGGGTAATAATGCATGGAACAGAGAGAACTACACATTAATTAAATGGCAGCCCCTTATGTACTCCATTCTATTTACTCAGTGCCTCTATAATCAAGTCAATCAGTCATAATTCCTGATATAGCTCCCTTTTCAAACAAAACCATAGCTTTCTGACAGGTCTTCTTCATTTGTGTATCTCCAATATCTAGATAACAGTAAGTATTCAAATACTTTTTAATTGTTTAGACTTGATATTAAGAAGGAATATATTAATCTGCCATATGTTAATGGCTTGCTTTGGTTTTCTTTCCAGATCAACCAGGAATTTCCAACCTGCAGTGCACAGGCAGCATGCACCCAAGGACAACTCTGAATGTGATGAAAACAAGGACAGTGTCATGTCACAATGTCAAAAGATTGGACATCCTGAGAAGCTGTGACATGGCACCATAGTCACAATTAGACTATTGACAGGTGAGCACCTTGCTGATGAGGAAAGAGCTCTGCCTTCTGAAACCCAGCTCCTTTCCTGGGAGCACCCACATATCATCACTGGGGTGGTGCTCCGGAGTTCTCGGTAGGATCAGCAAGAGTCCTTTGCTTTCGCTGCCCTGTAGCTCCAATTGTCCCCTGCCTAGTACTATCACTGTTTCTTTTTTCACAGGTATTGATACTGAGAACACCCCTAATAGTGTCCACTTCCTTGGCAACCCAGTAGACAATGCTCTGACATCTCTCTTCTCTATGTCCTTCTCAAGCCCGATCCATAAAACACCCCAGAGCTGCTGGAGCCTGAAGGCTGAAGCTTCCCTGAAGAGGCTTGCACAAGAAGGAGGCAAAGCCACCATCTCACTGACATGACCTGATTCCCTAGCCCTCTCCTTCCCATGCCTCCCTAAATGCCTATAGACATTCCTACTCAGAGATCTTGTTACAACCCAAGCAGATAAAAATTCTCTCTTTGGGTTCAAAGTAACTGTGAACTGAACAACATTGAGACGAAACCAAATCACTTTCCTGGAAGTGTCTGCCTCCAGTGTCTTTTCACTACTAAGCCTATCCCATCCCAAGTTCAAGTCTCAGACGCTCTGCTAACAGATGGTCCTGCCTTCCACAGCAAAGCCAGCATCTCGCAGAGGCCTTCTAGAATGGCTTCATTTGCAAAGTTGCTGCAGCTCAGGTTTTCCACCACCTGGTGCTTCTTTAAAACGGGGGTGACTACCAGACTCCAATGAAAATGCCCTTTTAAGAATGAAATCAAGGGCTGGAGAGGTAGCTCAGGGGTTAAGCCTCTGCCTTGCAGGCAGAAGGTCTCTGAGTTCGAGGTCTCTGAGTTCGGATCCTAGACCCCACGTATAGACGCCAGGTGGAAGCCGGGCGGCCCGCGTTTCTAGTTCTGGTAGGGCGGAGCCTGTGAATCCCGGGGCGGAGTAAACAAGGAGGAGGTGGAGGTGGTCCATGGTGGTTCCCGAATCCCCCGTGGTTCTACACACACACACACATACATGCACACGTGCACAATTGAACAAATAAATAAATATTTAAAAAAAGAATGAAATCAAAGCCTCCTTCTTTTACACCTTTTAAGATTTAAATCAAAGTCTTCTTCTATAGTGACCTCAGCACATCTTTCCCCAGCCCATCTCAAACCATTTTTTTTATTTCTACTCATACAACTTTAACAGGTACACCGGTCCCCTCCCTCCCTCCAACCTCCCACCGCCCTGTGCCCACTCCCCTCCCCCTCCCTCCCTATTCCCCAGTGCCTCCCCCTCCCATCCCCGGAGCATCCTTTAATGTGCATGCCAGACTCTCCTCTGGGTCCTTCTCTCTGATGAGGTGCAAGGACCCAGTGGCATTTCCCTGAACCCTTTCCTGTGTTCCCCTTAAGCATAGGAACACTACTGTGGCTGTCAATCCCTTGCCTCCAAGGATCTTAGTGCCTTTAGCAAATGCTAGAATTTGAGGGGTCAATAGTGTGTTGGACATTGCAGAGGGCATGCAAAGTCCAATTATGATTGCTTCGGCCCTAACTTGTGTGGAGTATCTTGCATATCATTGCTCCTCCCATCCTTGTGCTCTTACAATCTTACCGCCCCCTCTTCCGCAAATTTCCCTGAGCTTCAGGATGGGGAGAGATTAGTCTGGCCTTGTTCTAGGTGGTTGATATAGAGTCTCTGAAGTTCTGGATTGTGGTTTGTTGGTTTTTTTTCCAGTTTTGCTGCACCTGCAATGCCCTTCACTCCATCCTGATGGGTATTGGATGTCACCCCCTGGCCAGAGATAAAAAGCTGTTAAACTAGAGTCTTGTTATAAGAGTATATTCAAAGGTAGATGTAATAAAGGTAGAAAACCACAGTGAAGGAGGGGTCAATCACCCATTTGCAAAATGGTTACTTTTTATCTGCCAGACTATATGTCCTCCCCTTCTGGTGAGATCATACCCCCTCAGTTGTAAATGATCAGGAAGGAAAATCTGTGAACTTAACCAGATGTCTCATTACTCATTTGTAGTCCTTGATGGTGGCCTATTTTCTCTGCTGTAACATGGTCCCCTCTCTCCTTGTTTCTGGTGTGGCCCTCCTACCACATCCATCCTGTTCATATTCTTTGCAGTTACTGTAGGTATTACAGAGATTTATCCTTGCCATCTCACATTTTAAAGAAGATCTCTTTGGAGAATATTCCTAAGATTTGTCTGTTTCGAAGCAGTTTGCTTAACACCTTCAGAAACCATGGACTGTGTTGATGCTATTGAGAACTCTGGAGCACCAACAAGTCATTATATGTGGGTGACACAAGGAAAGGAGCTGGGCTTCAGACTGTCCCTTGGTGGAACCTTTCAGGCACCCAGAATTGAGCATTATGTAGTCATGTCCAACCCACAGACCTCGGGTTGCATGTACCCCATGATAGTTATAAATGTAGCTTCACACAAAATTGTAAACTTATTTAAAATGTCAAATTTTTCGGTAACTGCATTGTATAGCTTTGGTGCATGAAGTTTGTAGATGACAACATTGTGTTTCCATGTCTAAAGTTCAGACATACTTGAAAGAGAATGATGGGCAGATTTGAGTTAAACACTAGGGTAGAACTGTCCCTTGACTTCCTCCCTGAAGACATCCAACATCTTGCTGTGTCTGATGTCCACAGCAGACACCAAGACCTTAGTCACATAATTATCGGGCCATCATTAACTTCTTTACAGAATAAGCCTTTTCATCTATTTTTCTGCCTGCCTGTATGACATTCTCTCATGCCCACAAAGAGAGGGAGAGAGAGGGAGGGAGAGAGAGAGAGAGAGAGAGAGAGAGAGAGAGAGAGAGAGAGAGAGAGAGAGAGGCTTCTCTGAAGCTCTACAATTCCTCTACACCATCCCCCTCTCCAACAAGACAGTTTTTTCTTTGTATTGGATAGAATCAAAATCAGATGTGTTTATCATGAGGTACACAGAATACACTGCACTCCCAGTGTTTCACCATAATAGTAGGTTTGGGACTAAAGCCAAACAGTGGCAAATTTTTTACCTTCAAAGGAAACTCCCCTTTAAGAACTAAATCAAACTCTCCTTCTTCTACAGCACACCTCTCCCCAACCCATCTTGCAATGTTTTAAAGAAGATTTTTTTGGAGAATATTTCTGAGATTTGTCTGTTTCAAAACAGTTTGAGTAATACCTTCAGCAAAAACACATAAATAAATACAGGCTTGGTCAAATCTAAAATGAGTCACAGGCCTGATAAAATGAAGGTGAAATCTGGCCTTAAAAGGAATGATTTTTAAAACAATAAAGTGGGGGGTAGGAGAAAGACTATACTTCATTCTTACATAAGCAAAGAGAATTGATCTGGAGTTGAGATTTGATGGACTTTAATCTTACCCTTGGTATTTGGGGCCCTTCCAGCACCCACACATTCTTGTCAGGCAGTGTTTACAAAGAACAGGAGAAGGAGCAGCAATTCAGGAAAAGATTTTGTTTCAGGATGGAAAAGATTAATAAAGAAGTCACATGGTTCATTGTTATTCAGTAAGCGATGGACTTTCAGTAGTGACAGGAATGACTTAGTAAACAACTTCCTTTTCCCTCCAAAAAGGCTAAAAGAATAAAAGAGGTGGAGACAATTTCAGCACCACTTAGGAGGTGAAATTGGGGGTTTGACAACCTTTACAGACCTCCAAAAGAGTGGGTGGCATTTCTGAAGTTCTAGAAAATATCAACTGCATAATTGTTAAGGATTCGCTCTGGGGAGCCTAACAGAAGTAGTTTTTGACTGAGGTTTTTCCATGGCAGCTGTTCCACTAGAACAGAATTTTCATTTCTTCAGATTCCCATGCTACAATTAGTGGGCTTTTTTCTTTTGTCTTCTCACAATTAGTATATTGGGAGCTGTGAGTCATCAGGAAAGCTGTCAGTCATGACTCTCCAGTGACAATGCTGAGAATAGTGACAGCAAAGGTGGTGACCATGGTGTTGGAGGTGGGAGTGATGAGGGTGAGACTGATGGACATTGGATGGCGACGGTCATAGGAACTGAGATGTAGGAGAGATGGTGGTTCTGATGACAACATTGGAGTGACAGTGATGATAGAAGCATTCTAGTGATTGTGTGGATGGTGATATAGTAAAGGGGATGATAGCAGTGGTTGTAGTGACATGGTGGAGCTGTTGTTGCTAATGGTAAGGGGTCGAGTGATAACTACAGTGAGAAAATGATGGTGGTGATGTGGATACAGTGGTGATTGTTATGATCATGGTGATGGAGACCCTGGTGGTGATGATAATGGTGTTGATGGTGGAAGCAGCAGTGGGAGTAGTGGTAATGGTACAGATCAGAGAAGTATTCATGCAGAAGCTATGGCCCTATTCAGATTTTTGCAAAATCCTAGGACCCGCTTTTTAATTTTCTTTAATAAGTCCTTAATGGCAATGTGTGTACTTACTTTATCTTTCAATACGTATCTACTCAGCTTCCACTATGTGCCAGGCACTGTTCAACATAACCAATGATATAATAGTATGCAAAGCAAACAAATTTCTGTGCTCTTAGGGCACTGAAATGGCTCAAGAAATGGGAAAAATGTTTGTGCACAAATCTGGCAACCTGAGTTCAATTCCAGAGCCCACACAAAGAAATGAGAGGTTTAACGTCTGAAAGCTTGTCCTCTGACTCCACATGTGTACTGTAGCATGTGTTCTCTTCCCCCCCACTAAAAGTAATGATAATCATAATAATAAAGGATGATGATAATAAACTTCCTGCTCTCATCAAGTCTGTATTTTAACCAATGAAACAGGAAATATGCAAAATAGCTAAGTAAAATATATCACATTTAAGCCATTCATAATCCCTCAGGATAATATGGAAGGATGACAGAAAAATGAGAGGGAGATGTGTGCCTCACCTGTTTCCATGCCCAGTACAGGGATCACAAGTACAATCTCCACCATGTTGGACTTCATCATATTACAGTGAGGTGTGATGATCGTGATTTGGTTGTTAATAACAGAGCTGCAATGCAAGTTTCCACTCCCACATCTGCAATATGTTGTCCAGCACTGGGAGCGTCACCACTCCATCCCTCTATTGTCTGCGAGTCCTAGTGACTCCAGAGGGGAGGATCTTTTCAAAGCAGCTCAGGCGGACACAACAGAGCCTGACAGCCCAGCCAGTTTCTTGTGTGTGTGGATCCTTCCTGCTTTGTCTCAGTTGGCAACACGCCTTTTATTCCCAAGCCTCCAATGAAGAGCTTGTCTGTATCACGGGGAGGGGGTAGCAGACAGCTGCTCTTAATGTTCCATGGCGGGATACCTAAAGTTCTGGGAAGCTTGCACTCACTGCAAACTTCTTTACTTCCAATTATCGTAGTTCCACTTGAAAAGAACGGTCCTGTCTCAGGCATTCAACAACCATCTCCCTCCCCTTGATAACACATTATCCTGAACCAACTGCATCTTTCCTTGGCTTTGGACTCTGTAGAGCAATAAAAAAAATCAAATGTAGTGTGTGTGGGGGGGGGGGTGTTATGTGTACGTACATGTTTGTATATGGGCAGATGTGTGTGTGTGTGTGTGTGTGTGTGTGTGTGTGTGTGGTGTTATGTGTACGTACATGTTTGTATATGGGCAGACGTGTGTGCGTGTGTGTGTGTGTGTGTGTGTGTGTGTGTGTGTGTGTGTGTGTATGTGTGTGTGTGGCGTTATGTGTATGTACATATTTGTATATGGGCAGACATGTGTGCAAGTGCACATGTATGCATGTACATGGGGAGGCCTGAGATTGATGTGAAGAATCATCCTTGATGACTCTTCTACTTTATTCTTTTGGAGACTGGTTCTCTAATCAAACCCAGAGCTTGCCAAATAGGTATAGTGTGGGTAGACAGCTCACTCTAGGGATTCCTGGCCTCTGTCTTCTAGAATTACAAGTGGACCACTACACCTACCTGTTATTTTATGTGAGATCTGGAGATTTAAGCTCCAGTCCTTTTGTTGGTGCAATCTGTGCTTTAATCACTGAGTCATCTCCGCAGCCCCAGACCAGCATTTTCTAAACTCTGTGGAGGACATTACTGTTGTTCTTCAAATATCATCTGACTATGTGGAAAGACAGATAAGGAGCAGATGTGGATATGCAGTTGTGCTTAGAGGGAATACTGCACCACATATTCATTATCAAAGAATATTTGATCATTATTATTTGAATAATATTCTTATTTTAAGGTAGTGTTCCTTGCCTTTCTTTTTAAGTCTGGGGCTCAAAGAACATGTTTTAGAGGAGAAAATAGTATTTTCAAAGTCAAAAGATGACTTAAGATAAATGTACCTATCTGTGAAAACATTAGAAAAGATTAGCAAATTGAACTAAATTGGCCCTGGTTCTCACTTTACCTTTTAAAATGGCCCTTAAGAAAACAATAGAACATTATGACAAGCTATCAGAGCAACAGAATACTTTGTTTCCTACTAGCAAATCACTAAATTCAAAGAAATCTTCTGTCCTGACCTTCTGTGGCCACCCATGTGAGTCCATTTGGCTGACTTCAGTGCAGACCTCAGAGCCTTCAGTGGAAGGTTGCCGTGACAACAAGCTCCACCCTAGTGGAGGGTGCCAAAGATTTCCAGCAAGAGAACACCAGGCAAAAGCTTTCTTCTGAGGTTTTGGGAAGGAAAGGGAAAAGGCAAAACTATACTTCAACAATGCATGAATGAGGTCCTGTGTGGTCAAGCTGGAGAAACCATGTATATACCCAAGGTACAAAAAAAATCAGATGATATTTGAAGAACAACAGTAATGTCCTCCACAGAGTTTAGAAAATGCTGGTCTGGGGCTGCGGAGATGACTCAGTGATTAAAGCACAGATTGCACCAACAAAAGGACTGGAGCTTAAATCTCCAGATCTCACATAAAATACCAGGTAGGTGTAGTGGTCCACCTGTAATTCTAGAAGACAGAGGCCAGGAATCCCTAGAGCGAGCTGTCTACCCACACTATACCTATTTGGCAAGCTCTGGGTTTGATTAGAGAACCAGTCTCCAAAAGAATAAAGTAGAAGAGTCATCAAGGATGATTCTTCACATCAATCTCAGGCCTCCCCATGTACATGCATACATGTGCACTTGCACACATGTCTGCCCATATACAAATATGTACAAGGTAAGGCGCTCATTAGTCAAAATAGAAAGCAAGAGAGGTAAAAACTCCATCTAGAATGCAAGCAGATAATGGGAAGTCAGAAGGTCACCTTCCAGCATCATAGTGGACTGGAACTAGGAAGGAAATCCTGGGAAACTCAGTTGAGCCACTTTGTTTTATAGATAAGGAAACTGAGGTCCAGTGTTGAACGTCATCACATCTAATCCCCAAGAAAGACCTTGGGAGATAAAATGAAGTTGCTAAGGCAGACCCACACTCAACTTTTAACAGCTAATCAGAGGCACTATAAAAGAACCCCTCCTTAGAAATTCAACTGAGTAATGCAAAAGGCCACTGTGACATTTCAAATGTCTTATGTACATAATATGTAAGGAGGGAGGGGGGTAAAACACTGAAGCAGAGCCATTTCTTTGTTTGGGGTTACTTCAAGGATGCTGTTTGAGGATCAACCAAAAATAGAAAGCCAGCTGGCAGGCATTCCTGTAATCCTAACATTTGGGAGGTAGAAGATTGCCATAAGTTCAAAGTCCACCCGATCTACGCAGTGCGTCCCAGGCCAGTCAGGGTTATGCCGTCTTAAATACAAAGAAAAATTAAATAAAATATATAAAGTTATATAGAAAAGGAAAACGGGCTTCAATAGCTCTCATTGGCTGATGGCAGACTGTGTGCCCATGACTCTTGGTGCTCACAACCTGACTTCCAGGTAAGGCTTCAGATTCCCACGTAGTGTCTGAAATAGCCTACTCGCTGTAACTGGCCCTGAGATTTTCCTGTTTCTTTTCTGCTCTAATTACTTCGCAAAACAAGTCTCTGAGAGAGTTCAATGATCAGCTCAAGGTCAGCTATCTTGTAAGTAACAAAAGTAGTACTGTGGAACAATGAGTCTAATGCTTTCTCAGCCAGTTCTGCTCTTCCCCATCAGAAGTTACAGACTGCTCTTCGAATGACACAGCCTGATGTCAGAAATGATTGGCAAATAGGAATGTCATGGAAAAAAAATGTGTTGGTGAGAACAGTCAGGAATTAAACAAAAGAGGGAAAGAATTGCTGACAACTAAGAGAACAAACTGTCTACACAAGGCAAAAAATAAATAACTGCTGGATTGTGTGAACTAGGCAGTCAATGACAAGGAGGAAGCTGAGTGGTGCCACTGCTACTAGGTAATGCATCTAAGACAGTAACGTCAAAAACAAATACTGAATTTTACAAGGAAGCATCCGCTTGCATTAAACAAAATGAGTTGAAGAAAACCTCTTTATGAACAATATTAAAATACCACCACAAATGATTACAGGCAAGAGGAAAAAAGGTCTGTCTATCTTAGGTAAAGGGGAAATGAAGGAAACAGCTATCTTGGTCTAAGAGACCAGCCTGAGGGCAAGACATGGACATCAGCAAGACCTTTCAGTGCTCCCAAAATAGGAGAACTACAACCCAAGCCTAAATGTCACAGGTACTCTGCCTCTTCTGCTGCTACCATTGCTATACGTTTGATTCTGAACTTGCCCCATGCCTCTGTGTCCCTTGTTTAAGATTCAGCATAACAGAAGCAAGTGCTCATCTGGATATTTAAAGCACAGATGTATTATTGTCTCTCATATGTAAACTCTACATATAAATTTATGTATAAAATATGTCTATGTAGTCTAATATGATACTACACACACACAAATGCACACACACATGACATGAAAGTAGGAAGGCATCCATGGGGAGGGAGGAAGAGTACTAAAGGTATCAAGAGGAACAAGACAGGGTAACAGAAGTAATGGGAGAGTTCCCTCTCTCAGGAGAAGTAAACCAACTTCCATCCCCTTCTGGGCTCCGTGAACAAACAAAAGTATGATTCCACCACAGTCCAATTTGGAGAGGCTGTAAATTTATTGGACTTTCTTACAGAGCATGGGTAAGGGGTTACTTACAGAAGTGTGGGTAACCCCAAAGCAAATGGACCAGCTGGTATAATGACTTCCCCATAGCTGTGTAGATGGAGATGTCCCTTTCAGTTAACCTTCCATAACTATATTCTATTACTTCCCGAGACCATAAGGCCATGTGCCATTAGGGCAGAATGACATACTGCTAGTTGGGAGGTGCACAAAAGAATGGCTAATGATGGCTGTTATGTTTAGAAGATAGCACTCTATAACAGGAATAGATGTGATGTCAAAACAGAAGAGGTTTCTATTTTGAGGAAAACAAGCAGATCAACAGGGGGGTGGACAGGACAGTGGGAAAATAAGAACAAAATATAATCACACCTGTGTATGAATATGCCATGATGAAATCCATTTCTTTGAATGCTAAATCAATTAAATAGCACAAAACAATAAAATACATCTTGCTGCACACCTGGGAGCAGATGGAAATGGGGAGCTGGGCTCTTTGGGGTGATCATTAACAAGAGACTAACATGACTTTTCTGCTCCCACCAAGCTTATTTATAATAGTGTGGTGCTAATTTCAGAACAAACGAGTTCAAGGCTTAGAACTGTGCTCCCTGGTCGTGTAACAAGTTCAAGCCAGGAAGTCCTGGCTGCTGGTCAACCTTCCCTGGGATTCTTCATATCTTAGACTTCTGCCATGCTGTGGCTCCACCACGTGATGGGGCCTTTCAACCATTTGCATTGAACTGGAAGAGGGATGAAGCTGATGAAGGCACACTGGCTTCTTAAGCTTCTTGACCCAACCATGAGGTAGCTTCATGTTTGCCCCCATTCCTTTAGCGAGAACAAGTCTCAAAGCCTCTACTTCATTTAAGGAGGGAAATTTAATTCTTTGGAGGCAGCTACTTCTATCAATAATTCTACAGTCTGCAAGAGAGGCATGCAAGTCTTCAGTGAGCTAAGAATTGTCTGTGTGACAAGAACCTTCTTGTGAAGAGAAATGGAGTAGGAAGTGGATCTGCTATCAGACAGCCAACAGCTAACACATGCTTGTTATAAAATGTATCTTGAGGTACTTGTAATGAAGTGTAGGTCTTAGTTATGCCTCCTTCCTCAGAACTTTTAACTCTCAAAGTCAGATGTGTCCTGGGAGGTCTACCTGTGGCCCAGCGTGGACTGTCTATCTAGGAACTCTGATGTCAAGGCAGTATTTGTTTGTGCTCACAAATGTCTTCAAAATCAGTGCATCATTTACATGTTTTCAAGTATACATAATGGAAAACCTCACTGAGGGTGAAATTCCCCTCACTGAGGGGAAGAGTCTTCATGCACAGGATGATCCACGGCTTGTCAGACAGGTCTTTCCTTTCTTGGCTTAGCCAGCCTCTGTGCTGGTCGAATGCTAAGCCTGGATCCTCTCGTGGAAATAAGATGGGTTAGCAGGGACAACTTAATGAACTCTGATGCTTATTTGTCACAAGAGAGGTGGAGACCTCTCCTCCAACTCTGGAATATAAGATCTTGAAGTCTTATGGGCCTGCTTAGATTATATATCAAACTCTGGACCAGTAATAGCCTCTAAAACGATGCCATGTGCTGAAGGCTTCGACTAATGAGAAACCAACTTTGAAGCAGGCTGAGCATGGTGTCCTCTTTTCTATAATTGCATGAGGATAAAGTATCACTAAAATTGGGTTTCTATAGTCAGAGAAGAAGGGAGACATGGATACTGAGTGGTCAAGAAACAGCATCCACTGGAAATGGGGGAGGGAATCTCTAGGGCCAAGAAGATACCTCAGTACATAAAGGTGCCTGCATGTAACTTGGCAACTGAGTTCCATCTCCAGAACTCACATGGTGGAAAAAGAAAACTGACTTCCAAGAGGAGACCTCTGACCTTCACACGTATGCATAGCATACATGTGCTTTCTTTCTTTCTCTTCCATAAGTAAATAAATGAATATACTACAACAAGAAACAAAACATATTTTTAAAAAAGACAAAGAAAGGCTTTCCCATTTGGGAAAGATGCTAGATGTTAGAAGGTTCTCCTGGGGATGTCATTCTGTTGGCTCACCCAGTATGTGCAAAGCCCTGGGTTCTATCCTCAGCATTGCCTAAATTGGGTGTGGTGGTAGTGTATGCCTGTAATCCCAGCACTAGGAAGAGGAAGCACAAAGATCAGGAGAAGTCCAAGGTCAGTCTCCAATGCATAGCAAATTAAAGACCAGCTATGATGCATGAGACCCTGACTCAAAAACAGAATGAAAAACTTTCCTTAATATTAAGCCCAAATCTTTCTTTGAGGTCTGCTCTCTACAGCTGTTCAGCAAAAGTCTAAACTTTCTTCCTTGTAACATATTTTCAAGACTTCAAAGACAGCTGTTGTGTGTTCTTCACCAATTCCCCACCACTACTTTATACTGAGTGCCCTTGCTTACCCCCATCCCATTCTTTCTCACGTCCTCATCATTGTCATCTTTCCTTCATGTGAATGTTCCAATTTGATGAAATCTTCCTACAGGATGATGCCCAGAACAGAACAGTGAACCAGCACATTCTTCCTACACTTCCTATAATGTCTCTATGAATACAGCCAACAACCATAAGAAATTCCCTACAACAGATCAGCCCCAATGCCTAATCACCTTTCCATAGTAAATGCTGATATTTTGTAGTCACAGAAAATTGGTGAAGGGCTCTCCTTTGTGCAGGGATATGGGGATGGGTTTCTTCATCCCATGACTCTGCAGACTTTAACAGGCAGCTTCCAACGTCACTCTTTTTATATGTGTCAATTCAGAAGTATGAGGGGGTGGGATATGGAGGATATGGGTGGGTGGATGACATTTATGGGCCAGATCAGGAAATGGAAGGTTGGCTTGAACTCACATTTTATTGGCTAGAACTTGGTCACGTGTTCATCTCTCCTGCAATGGAGCCTGAGAAAAGTATTCCAAGGTGTTTAGCTATTGGACACCTGCATCCCAGCCCCAATTTCTCTTGAGTATTCCAGAACACTACTTGATTTTTATCTTAATGGGCTGCTCCTAAGCTGACCTTCCCTGGCTGTAATTATACAATAGTAAATTACAGAATTCATCTTTTGAACCTGAGAACATGACTTCGCTTCGATCCCACTTGTTTCTGCTATGTCGATGACTTTCCTGTCTTGTGTGATATTGAGGCAGCATGTATCTAAGACCTACCTACCTAGAGAAGAAGAGTTTTTAACTGCGTGCAATCTAGCTTATAGAGAGTCAAAAATGGTGCTGACCTGTTTTAAGGATATCCCAAACCCGAGGGAATTAATAATTAATACCTCCACTAAAAATGATGTGTTAACATTGTCACCTTCTGTATGTTTTCCCTCTGTATATATTTGCTTTTTTTCTTGCAAGATGACTCCCAAATATTCAGTTAGTTTGTTCTTTCCTGTCTCAAGTGCCACAAGAGACTGAGAAATTGAGAGACAAAGAAGACAGAGAAAGAGAAAAAAAGAAAAGAAAGGAGAGAGGGAGAGAAGGGGAGAGGAGAAGAAGAGAGAGAGGAAAGGGAAAATGGGAGAGAGAAGAGAGAAACAGAGATGAGGAACAACTGAATTATATGGCTGCCTCTGTACTGCAGTGTTGAAAATTTTGAAAATGCACTTCAAAATCTATGTTGCTTTCATTGCATTCTGGGGCTTTGTGGGCCAGAGTGTTTGTTCTGTGCATCTATTTCCAACCCATAATGTAAGACATGTAATTAGTGGTGCCTCCGCCTCTCCCTGGCAAGCTCAATCAGGCAGAGCCCATCTGAATGTACTCCACACACTCCTCTTCCATTCCAAACCAGAGAAGATGTCCCTTACTCCAAAGCCCCACTTTCTACCGTGTCCTTTGCCAAACAACTGTCCCTGTGATGTCACTAAATGGTATCTGTTCTAGAGCATCTCTCATTGAATTCTGAACATGGTATTGTATGCAGCTAGAATCTGGTTACCACAGGGGTTACTGCCATAGAAGTCTAAAAATATCTTGAATGATCTTTTCCCCCAAAGCAAGTATATGTACCTCCATCTTGTGGTGTCACGATATTTTTAGAGTTGCAAGAAATTCATAGACTCCCTCACACATTTAAGGATTCCTTAGATATCTACTGTGTACCAGGAACCTCAGTGAATATAAGAGATAAAGATTAATTCCTGCTTATAAGGGCTTTGAGGCTGGAAGGAAAGATAGCTGTATATTATCATTTTGATGTAATAATATGTTTATGTAAGATCTGTTCTTACAGATCACCAAACACATATTTTCTTGATTTTTTTTAGCACTCTATAAAATGACCATCTCTAGGTCACCCCTCTGGAAACTATAATATCATTTTCTGCTTCCAGGAGGTGTAATCCTGTTAGCAGTTGCAGTTGCTTTCTGTAGACCTCGGCCACCTCAGATTTGTTCACACTTGGCTTTTCGTGCGGTTTTATTTTTCTTTCAATTACAGTGTTCTCTAAATATTGAAGTGCCATTTTTTTAACATTTTTTATTATTATTTCCGCTCATACAAACTTAATAGGTAGACCAGTTCCCTCCCCCCCTCCTCCTCCCCCAAACCCCCTGCTCCCCCTCCCTCCCTCCTCATCTCCCAGTGCCTCCCCCCCAATTCCCAGAGAGTCCTTTATTGTGTATGCCTAACTCTCCTCTTGGTCCTCCTTTCCGATGACGTAAAAGGACCCAGTGGCATTTCCCTGAACCCTTTCTCGTGTTCCCCTTAAGCATAGGAACACTACTGTGGCCATCAATCCCTTGCCTCCAAGGATCTTGGTGCCTTTAGCCGATGTTAGACTTTGTGAGGTCAATAGTGTGACGGACATGGCGCAGGGCATGCAAAGTCCTATTATGATTGCTTCAGCCCTATCTAGTGTGGAGACTCTTCAAATCATTGCTCCCCCCATCCTTTTGCTCTTACAATCTTACGCCCCCTCTTCCGCAAATGTCCCTGAGCTTCAGGATGGGGGGAGATTAGGCTGACTTAGTTCTATGTGGATGATATAGAGTCTCTGAAGTTCTGGATTGTGGTTTGTTGATTTTCTTTTGCAGTTTTGTTGCTCCTGCAATGCCCTTCACTCCATCCTGATGGGCACTGTATGTCACCCCCTGGTCAGAGACAAAAAACTGTTAAACTGGAGTCTTGTTATAATAGCACATACAAGGGTAGATGTAATAAAAGCAGGAAACCTCGGTGAGGAAGGGATCAGTCACCCATTTGCAAAAAGATCTCTTTTCATCTGCCAGACTATATGCCCTCCCCTCCTGGTGAGATCATACCCCCTCAGTTGTACATGATCAGGAACGAACGTCTGTGAACATAACCAGGTGTCACATTACTTACTTGCATTCCTTGGAGGTCTATTTTCTCTGCTGTAACATGGTCCCCTCTCTACTTGTGTCTGGTGTGGCCCTCCAACCCCATCCTTCCTGTTCACAATCCTTGCAATTACCGTATTATATAGGTTTACCCTTGAGTGTCTCAATGTGGGCTGGGTGAGTTTGGTACTAGGAGCCACCTATTAGGGAGTACATATGGCGCTTAACTTTCTGGGATTGGGATACTTCACTTACTATAATTGTTTCTAATGACATCCATTTCCCAGCAAATTCCAGTAATTCATCATTTTTGATGGCTGAGTAGTACTCCATTGTATAGATGTACTACAGTTTCCTTATCCACTCGTCAACTGTTGGACATTTAGGTTGATTCCATGACTTTGCTATTGTAAACAGTGCTGCTATGAACATGGTCGTGCTTGTGCTATCGAGGCGAACCTCTGCTATATGGGGAGTTATTCCCAAAAGTGGAATAGCAGGGTCATATGGCATTTCAATCCTTAATTTCTTTAAGAATCCCCAGACGGCTCACCAGAATGGCTGTATGAGCCTGCATTCCCACCAGCAATGTAGGAGAGTTCCCCTCTCTCCACATCCTCTCCAGCATTTGTCATTGTTTGTATTGTGGATTTTTGCCCTCCTGACCGGGGTGAGATGATATCTCAAGGAGGTTTTGATTTGCATTTCCCTGATGGCTAAAGAAGTGGAGCATTTTTTAAGATATTTGTTAGACATTTTAATTTCATCTCTGGTAAAATTTCTTTTAAGTTCCAGGGCCATTTTTTAAATGGGCCATTGGTTTCCTTGGTGTTTAATTTTCTAAGTTCTTTGTGCACTATGAACAGTAGAGCTCTATCAGATGTGTGGTTAGTAAAGATTTTCTTCCATTCTGTGGGTTGCCTTTGAGCTCGAGTTACAATCTCTTTATCTGAACAGAAGCTCTTTAATTTCACAACACCCCAACTGTTGAGAGTTGGTAGCAGTGACTGTGCCATTGGATGTCTGTTTAGGAAATGTTGGCCTAGCCCAATCAGCTCAAGGGAGTTCCCTATCCGTTCAGTTATGATTTTTATAGTCTCTGGCCTGATATCAAGGTCCTTGATCCATTTGGAATTAAGTCTTGTACATGGTGACAAGTACAGGTCCAGCTTTAATCTTCTGCATGTGGAGATCCAGTTTTGCCAGCGCCATTTGTTGAAGATGCTGTTCTCTTTCCATTGGATTCTTTGGGCCCCTTTGTCAAAGATCAAATGGCTGTATTTTTGTGGGCTTATATCTGGGTCCTCAACCCTTATCCATTGATCTGTGTGTCTATTTTGGAGCCAGTACCAGGCTCTTTTTATAACTATGGATTTGTAGTATAGACTAAGGTTCGGTATGGTAATACCTCCAGCAGTGTTTTTGTTACTCAGGATTGTCTTTGCTATCCTGGGTCTTTTGTGCCTCCATATGAATTTTGAGATTAATTGGTCAACTTCTTTAAAGAATTGTTTTGGGATTTTAATTGGTATAGCATTGAATTTGTATATTGCCTTTGGTAGGATGGTCATTTTTACAATGTTGATTCTGCCAATCCAGGAACATGGGATGTCTTTCCACCTTCTGATGTCTTCAGCAATTTCTTTCTTTAGGGTTTTAAAGTTTTCATTGTAAAGGTCTTTTACCTCCTTGGTTAGGTTTATACGAAGGTATTTCATTTTTTTAGGGGCTACAGTAAATGGGATTGTTTCTCTCCGGGCTTTTTCACTTCTTTCATTCTGGGCATATAGGAAAGCCTCTGATTTTTGCACATATATTTTGTATCCTGCCACCCTGCTGAACTTCTCAATTAGTTCCAGGAACTTCCTGGTGGAGTTTTTGGGATCCCTCAGGTATAAAATCATGTCATCTGCAAATAGGGATAGCTTGACTTCTTCCTTGCCGATTTGAATCCCTTTTATGTCCCTTTCTTGTCTTATGGCTTCAGCTAAGACTTCAAGTACAATATTGAATAGAAGCGGTGAGAGTGGACAGCCTTGTCTAGTTCCTGATCGAAGTGGGAATGCTTCCAATTGTTCCCCATTGAGCATAAGCCTTGCTGTGGGCTTGTTGTATACAGCTTTTATTATATTGATAAGGGTTCCTTCCATTCCTACTGTCTCTAGCGTTTTGATCATAAAAGGGTGTTGGATCTTGTCAAAGGCTTTTTCTGCGTCTATTGAGAGTATCATGTGGTCTTGGACTTTGGACTGGTTTACATGATGAATTACATTTATTGATTTTCGTATGTTGAACCAACCTTGCGTGCCGGGGATGAAGCCTACTTGGTCCCTGTGAATGATCTTTTCGATATGTTTTTGAATCCGATTTGCTAAGACTTTGTTGAGAATCTTTGCGTCTGTGTTCATCAGGGAGATCGGCCTATAGTTTTCTTTTTTAAGTGTGTCTTTATTAGGTTTTGAGATTGAGACGATATTAGCTTCATAGAAGGAATTTGGTAGTGTTCCTTCCTTTGCTATTTGATGGAACAATTTAAGGAGTATTGGTGTTATTGACTCCTTAAATGTCTGGTAGAATTCTGTGCTGAATCCATCTGGTCCAGGACATTTTTTGGTGGGAAGATTCGAGATTACTTCTTCAATTTCCTTATATGTTATAGGGCCATTTAAGTAATTCACAACTTCCTGATCCTATTTAGGTAAGATGTGTTTACTTAGAAATTCATCCATCTCTTGTGTGTTGTCAAACTTCACTGAGTGTAAGTTTTTGAAATATGATGTTATAATTCTCTGGATTTCTTGGGTATCAGTAGTGATTACTCCATGTTCATTTCTAATTTTGTTAATTTGGGTTTGCTCTCTCTTGCTTTTGGTTAATTTAGCTAGGGGTGTATCTATCTTATTGATTTTTTCAAAGAACCAGCTTTTTTAAAATTTTTTTATTATTATTTATTCAACTGTGTGCATATGCATGTGTATGTGCACGCGCGTCTGCGTGTGTGTGTGTGTGTGTGTGTGTGTGTGTGTGTGTGTGTGTGTGTAGAACCACGGACGAATTCGCGAACCACCATGGACGCCTCCACCTCCTTCTGCCCCGGGATTCACAGGCTCCGCCCTACCAGGACCAGAAGCGCGGGCTGCCCCCGTTTCCACCTGGCGTCTATACGTGGGATCTGGGATCCGAACTCAGGACCTTCCGTCTGCAAGGCGGAGGCTTAACCCCTGAGCCACCTCTCCAGCCCAAGAACCAGCTTTTTGACTGGTTGATTTTTTTCTATCATTTTCTTAGTCTTGATTTCAGATATTTCTCCCCTTATTTTGCTAATCTCCTCTCTTTTACTACTTTTGGGATCAGATTGCTCAAGTTTCTCTAAAGCCTTAAGCTGCATCGTTAAGTTATTTATTTCTGATGTTTCCATTTTTTTGATGTAGGCATTAAGAGCTATGAACTTACCTCTTAGGACAGCTTTCATTGTGTCCCAGAGATTTTGGTAAGTTGTATTTTCGTTATCGTTCACTTTCAGGAAATCTTGAATTTCTTTTTTAATTTCTTCCTGAATCCAGTTCTCATTCAGCATCATATTGTTACGTTTCCAGGAGTTAGTGTATTTTCTCTTGTTTGTTGTGTTGTGGATGTCCAGCTTTAGGCCATAGTCGTCTGATAGGGCACAGGTTAGAATTTCAACTTTTTTGTATATGTGTAGATTCGTTTTGTGGCCCAATATGTGATCTATTTTGGAAAAAGTTCCGTGTGCTGCTGAGAAAAATGTGTATTCTTTTGTGCGTGGGTGAAAAGTTCGATAGAGATCTGTAAGGTCCATTTCTTTAAGGGTTTGGTTAAGTTCCAAAGTGTCTCTGTTAAGCTTTTGACCTGTTGATCTATCCCATGTTGAGAGGGCAGTGTTGAAGTCCCCAAGAATTATCGTTTGGGGGTTGATTTCTTGCTTTAGAGGCTGTAGGGTTTTCTTAATGAATGTGGAGGGGCCCGTATTGGGTGCATAAATGTTCAGGGTTGTGAAGTCTTCCTGGTGAATTGTACCTGTGACTAAAATGTAGTATCCATCTGTGTCTCTTATGATTTTCTTTGGTTTGAAGTCCACTTTGTCTGAAAGCATAATTGCTACCCCTGCCTGTTTTCTGGTTCCATTAGCTTGCAAGATTTTGGACCAGCCTTTCATTCTTAGGATGTGCCTATCTTTTGTGGTGACATGAGTTTCCTGAAGGCAGCAGATTGTTGGATTGTGGTTTTTAATCCAAGTTTGTAATCTGTGTTTCTTAATTGGCGAATTAATACCATTGACATTTAATGTTATAATGGAGAAATTATTTTTAATTCTGGACATTTTTTATGTTTAGTAGATTTTGTAAGCATGTTGTTTGATATTTATGTTTTGGTGGTATTATACTTCCCTTCTGTCTTCCTGGAAATGCTTGTTCTTTTCTTCAAGCTTGAGTATCATTTCTAGCATTTTTTGAAGGCCTGATTTGGTAGACATGTATCCCTTCAAGTTGTCTTTGTGCTGGAAAACTTTTCTTTCTCCCTCAATCATGACAGATAGTTTTGCCGGGTATATCAGTCTGGGTTGGCATTTTTGCTCATTTAATACTTGAAGTATGTCTCTCCAAGCTCTTCTTGCTTTTACTGTTTCCATTGAGTAGTCATTTGTTATTCTAATAGGTTTACCTTTAAAAGTGAGTTGCTATTTTTCTCTTGAAGCTCTCAGCACCTTTTCTTTGTCTTGAATGTGGAGTGTTTTGACTGTTATTTGCCGTGGCGATTTTCTATTTTGGTCGTATCTATTTGGAGTGCGAAATGCGTCTTGTATTTGGATAGGCCTCTCATTCTTTAGTTGTGGGAAGTTTTCATTTATGATGAATTGAAATATTTCCTCAGGTGTGGTATTTTGGGATTCTTGTTCTGGTATTCCATGAATGTGCATGTTAGGCTTCTTCAGGGTGTCCCATATCTCTTGAATGTTCCTCTCAAGTATCTCTTTGGCTTTAACAATCTCTTCCATTGAGCTGGTTAATTCTCCCACTTTGTCTTCAAGATCTGAAATTCTATTTTCTGCCTCATTTGTTCTGCTGATAAGACTCTCTGTTGAGTTTTGGGTTGAAGATAACTTGTCTTTTAGTTCAATTTTAAACTCTGCCTGAGACTGTTTTAATTGCTCCATACCTATTTTTGTTTCTTGAACTGTTTTTCTCAACTCCTCCAAGTGCCTGTTGTGTTCCTGTTCAAAATGGTTGATACGGTCGTTTAACTCTTCTCGGATTTCCTCTTTCATAGTATTAATCATGGTAATGATCATACTCTGAAAGTCGTTATGTTGGGTCTGGCTTTCATGGCTGTTTTCTGTGGATTTGTTCTGGTCGGAATCCCTCATTATGGGATTGATTCTTTCGGCAGGAGATTGGTCTTCTTGGGTTTTGTTTCTTGTGGATCTGCATTTTGACTTGTACATTGTTGTTTTGTTTTTTAGGACCTTTTAGTTTCTGTGTGTTTTTCATTGAATTGACGTAGTTGGTATTGTTACGCTTGCCAGTTATTACTAGTGCTTGTTTTGGATTGGGTATGTTTGTGTATTGTTATTATTATATCCTAGATGAGGCTACTAGGCTTTTAGTACATCAGTTAAGTCAGGTTATGTTACCAGGGGGTGAATATTAGTTTGGTAGTGCACTTTTACGATTTAGTATCTTGGTGAAATGTGGGGGTAAGTGGTGTACTCCCTGGAGTTGTATGTTGTGGGGTGGCTGTATGAGAAAGTTGATCTACAGCATTGATACTTTAAAGGATCCGTAAGGTAGAAAGAAAAAGTTTACTTATCTTTGGGCTGGATGAGAAGAAACTCGCCCACGTGATATAATGATTGTAGTGGAGTCCAGATGTATGGCCTGTGCTCCCTTTGTTCCTTAGAATTTTGCTTGAATTTCCTTTGGGTTCTATTGAATTCTGAGTAGCAGTGTGTCTTCCGTGGACCACGTGCGTAGGTCCCCGGTGGGCCAGAGAGGCAGAGGGTCTGATGTTGATGGCAGAATTCTTCACCTGCGACCTAGGAACGTGGGCGCGGAGAGGGGCGGGGCCCCGGGGGCAAAGCCGGCGGCTGCGTAGTGCGGTGCTGCTGGCCAAGCAGCTGCTGGGTGGGGGGCGGGGCTGGGCTGGGCTCTTTCGCTCCCGGGCTCAATGGCAGAATTCTTCATCTCAGATCCAGGGGGGTGGCTAGGCGCACGGGGCGGGAGGATGGGAGGGGCTTGGGTCCAGGGCGGGGCCCAAGCTAAGCTGCAGTCAGCCTGGGTGCTCGCCACCGGGAAGCGTGGGGCTCCGGGGTGGTTGGGGGCTGGGGTGTGCTCTCTCTCTCTCTCTCTCTCTCTCTCTCTCACTCACCTTGGGCAGCGGGCAGCGGGCGGGGGCGGGGGCGGGGCGGCGCGGAGGGGGGCTGGGGTCGTCCGGGCGGGGGGGGGGGCGCAGTCCAAGCCACAGTCGGCCTGGGTGCTCGCTGCTGGGACGCGTGGGGCTCCGGGGTGGTTCTGAAGTGCCATTTTAAAAAGCCTGTCCCTCCCGCCTTCTCCCCATCTATCATTCCAGTCCGAAATAGTTCAGTTGACTAGAGCCCTACATTGTGAAGAAGGCATCAAGGTCCAGAGAAGGCAAGGGCAAAACTCAGGAACCCCTGGCACCTCCAGTGTTGTTTGGGGTTGGTAGTGACAGAAGACCAAAAAAGAAACAGTGGGACTGTTACAAAGAATATTGTTGCCCTTGCCTCTCAAAATGTGCTCCATGGATCAGCAGCACTAATATCACCCGAGTGCTTGTTCCAAATACACTACCTCAGCCAACACAGCAGTTAGTTTTATGTGTCAACGTGACCACTGAGAACCAATCTTTTAAGCATACCTATGAAAAGTTACTTTGTTATGGCAAACCTCTAAGTAAGCCAATGGTGGGTGAGGCTACTACCTGGGCAGGTAGGTAAGATGGAGGAAGAACTTGGTAGAATTTGGCAGACTGGCAAGCTAGAAAGTACGCCCTTCTCTCAGCTTTCCCTGTGGACATGGTGTGGTCTCACCCTCAGCTTCTAATATCCATATGAACTCTGCTCCTACCACAATATATTATAACCTAGAGAATCATAAGTTGGAATAAAAACCTCTTTGTTCCCCTGAATTGTTTGGATCATGTATTTGTGACACCAACAAAATAAGTAACTAAGACAGCACCTGAGACCTGAATAATGAGGATCTTAATTTTAACAAGGTCTCCAGTGGTTTGTACATACCCTGGGGTCTCAGAAGCACTGCGCTAGCAGCCGTTGCAGACACCCCCATACTCTCCCCAATATCTCCTCTGTCCACCTGTGTCCTTGAGTAGGTAAGGGAGAAAGTTTCAAACATGCGCAAAAATCTTCTACCTGAGACATATGATGAAGTAAATTTCCCAGGCAAAGCCTAGAGAAATTAGGAATGGAAACTGGTAGTTAAATGCCCCAGCTTTCCCATCCGTTAGCCATAGCATTGGCAGAAATTCATCTAGTATTGTTTGTCTGGTGCTAAAAGCACCTTAGAAAAAGCAATAGCCAACAGTCCTGGAAGATTTCAGTCCCAAAGCTGCTTACTGGGTCGCACAAGCTCTTATCTGGTTCTGCTTTGTTCAACCGATTTGTTTAGGTTTTCCCTGGCTCTTTGCCATTCCTCCACTCCCTCATCATCTCCTATGATTTAGGATTACTCCAGGCCTGGGAAAAGGGTACCCAGTAATTTCTGACAGACTCCTCCTGCTTTTCACATACAGGTTCTCCATGTTGCTTTGGGAATCCATCCAACAATCTCTACCTCTCTCAAAGCCTCGAATCAGACACCGATCTGACTGAGGCTGAAATTTCAGGGCACCACTTTCTTTATTTGGGTTAGGTTGTAATCATAGGCTTGCCCTTCTCATGTCACACTGACCATAATCCCTAAGGGTCTCTAACTTACTTCTTTTACTGTTTCTAACAGACTTGCCTTCCGTGGATGATGAATGTTGATATTCCGCCACCTAGTGGAAGAACTGGGACTGCAGGAATGGAGTTTAAAGACTGGAAACGGAATCATCAGAGAATAGCAAGGACCAAACTCGCATTCAAATGCTCATATGTACAGTCCACTCTACACACAGGAACACCTTTAACCTTCACGCTCTCTCGATGATAAAGGCATGCTGTGGATTTCAGGGGCTTTAAGTGCAGGGATGAAACAACAATAAGTGAGCCCACTGATCAGTGTGTCATAACACTGAGCAACTGAGGCTCTGTTTGGCTGGAGATCCTTTGGGATACCATGCATACTTCCAAAGTACTCCATTGGAGTACTTCACGGAGAAGCCATAGAGTTTAACCCATGACTTCCGGTCCTGATTGCACGGATGTTCCCAAGGGGTTAACACAGGCAAGAATTCTGATTCTGAGTTGTACCTGCTTGTGACTAATCAGGCTCCATGGGTATAGGAGAATGCTTGCAGGAAGGAAAAGGGGCTGTCCAGGCTCTTGTAAAGGATAACTGTGCGCACACTGCCTGGATAGGATTCTGGTCTTGCTATGTTTAACTCTCCAATCTATCTACCAATTAATCCATCATACTGTCTTTGTTGCTCATTTGTCAGGCCCTTGCCTGGGAAGGTCATCCACAAAGAGGGTTCCAGGCAGTGGCCATTCCAATGTTGAGTTCTATCTGTTCTGAACTGAATTAGAATTTGAAATCAGAACCTATGTTGTTCTGTGGCTCCCTCAATTTACTATGGGTGACCATGGTCTTTGATTGGCTTCATCTTGCCATGTTCACAAGCATATATGTTGCATCTATTTCTTGACCTTTAGCTAATGAATCGAAATCCCATAGCAACCAACTTCTGCCCAAAATAAGTTGTGGACATGTGGTAGAGTAGCTCCATAGATCTTGACTTAATCTATGTCCTCTGTCATAGTTGGGCTCAGATGTCAACTTGACTTGTGGGTTTGAACTCTGGGCACATTTGTGAAGAATTAGTAGTTGAGTTGAGCCAGAGAAAACATAAAGGAGATTGTCTAGCTGATGAGGAAGGCCCAGCCTATGGTGGGTGGGATTAGGCCCTGGATAAATCATGGAGAGCTGTTCACTTGGCCAGACATGCTGATCTGACAAGAAAGGACTGTCCCTCTCTCAGCCCTTATGTAGATATGGTGTGGTCAGTACCTTCAGCCCTGATGTTGGTGCGTGCTCTCCCATCAAGCTGGACTGAGAACTGTAACCAATATCCTAAAAGAGAATAAACTCCTTGTCCCCTTAAGCAGTCTGATGGTCATTTATCAGCAACTATGCAGGCGAACTGCTACATCCTCCAATCTTTGCATTAGTGTCTTGATCAATATCACCAAGACACAAATTTCTATTAGAGAAAACACGCTTTCATCAGAGAAACCCGAATTTCAGTCTGAGCTCTTCTGTTTAACAGTTGAATGAATTTAAGAGGGCTACTCAACCTATGTAATCATCTATGTTACATTGCTATAACAAAATACCAGAAGCTAACTTATTTTAAAAATAAGTTTTGATGGTATACCATCACCTTCTTATTATACCCATAGATAAGAAAAACTCTCCATCTTCAGCCAAGATGTACCTTATTACAGTGGAAGATAAGTGAGACAGAAAACCACAACTGGTCAGATTACAGTGTATCAGTGACTTTGGGATGCTCAGCCCTAATCAAGCCATCAAAATCTCTTTCCATCCAAAGGCTCAAGGAACCTTACAGAAAGGGGGCAATAAGACTGTACAGTACTCTCCAGTGACGACATGGCTGCAACACCCAGGAACTCACTGTAATTGACATCTATTACCACCAGATCTATACAATGGCTACGTATCAACATTCCCCCGTGGACCAGTGAGGATCTCAAGAGAAACATCAGCACTCATAGAGAATCTCTGGGGCAGGTGCTGGACAAAAGAAGGGGAGCTTCCCCACCTGTGACTTTGCCCACTGAAGGGCCACTTAAACACCACAAAGATCTCATCCCTTACTAATACAGGTTCCCTGAAGACAGCCTGGTGATCCATGCATGCAGAGGGATGTGAGGATGGAAGGGACATGGCTGGATTGGTGAGGTAAAGGAGGGTGAGAGAGGAGGAATGGTGGTAGGGTATAGGGAGGGGGCATAGACACAAATTTATTTTGTCTGTATATGAAAAATTCTTAATAAAAAAGTCTTAAAATGAGTTTGTTAAACTCCAAGATTCGACTCAAGAGTTGAAAATCTCAGCAGCATGGTAGTAGATGCAGTCAGCTATGTCATGGCAGATGGCATCATGATAGGAGTGCATACGAAGGTCCAGAATCCAAAGAGTGATTGGGGCCAGACTTTCTCTTTGATAGTAACCTACTTTCTTATGAAATAAAGAAGGTCCAGTCCAAACTCTGCTAATCATTGTGGATAGCACCCTCAGTCACTTAACCATCTCCCACTATGTCCCACTTCTTAGAGAGATGCACACGGACAGAAGAAATCCTCAAAACATCTGGACCACAGTAATATTGCTAAATCTTATCCATCAATTTGTCCTCCCAACACCTTGTGGTGACTGAATAAACCATTGTGTATGAAGGAGGCTAAGAAACTAGGCTTGGGATCAACTACTATACATAGGATATGCAGAGAAGACAAGCAGGGAAGTGGGAGGAACAAGCATTATTTATTAGACAAACCACAGGAAGCAATTGCTTTCATCCTGCAGAGAAAACTCTAGGAAACAGTGTCACATTCTACCTGGCAATTAGCCCAAACAAGAGTTAAGACACTAGTTGTTTTTATTTGTTTGGGGGTTTTTTCTGGTTCTGGTTTATTTTGAGACAATCTCTCACTCTGTAGACCAGGCTGGTCTCAAACCTGTGATCCTCCTATCTCCATGTTCTGAGTTCTGGTATTATAGGCAAGTCCTACCATCTCTGTCAAGAACTGATGTAGTGACATAGTAAGTTTTAATAAGCTTCATTAGGTGGGAGCTACTCCAAGAGGATCTTAGCTCTTCCACATTCATACATTCATGAGGTGGTAGAATGAGAACACTAACTGCCAGTTGAACATGCATCAGAGCATCCTGAAAGGCTCAGTGGCTTTCATAAGCAAGGCATGACTCCCAACACCCTCTTTCAAGTCTCTCTCATGACATTTTGTTTAGTACACTATGTGAGACACTCATTGTTCTTCTCTGCCATATTGTCCTTATGCAATCCTCAAACTCATTCCTATTCCTTCTCCCCAGCCTACCTCACTACTGTCTGACACAATCTTTTGCTGAGTTCCCTCCCCTCTGGGTCATTGTTCATTCCAGCTGTGTTGACTGTCACTTGCCAACCCAGAAACTGAGGAGTCAGGCTTTCTGATACTTTGGAAGTCAATTCTCCCATGACATGTTAGTAAACCCTTTATATTCTTTCTTGCTTCAGAAAAGGGAAGGTTGCCCATCCAGAATAAGTATAAGATTAAAGAGCATTTATCATGGCATTGGATTGTCTGGCCAATGGCCATTCTCTTTCTTTCTTCCTAAGAGGACACTGATTTTAACTCTTCAAAGAAAAGCCACGTGTTTCAGAGGAAGCTGAAGCTCTCCCCAGAACCTGAGAGGGTACACGTTGTGATTAAAATTATGAAAGTGACTCGCATTTCCCTTGAAAATATCAATTTAGATACTGTCAGCTCAGACAATTATGGCCAATGAAACCTACGAATAAAAGTCCAAGGATGGTCTCTGGGAAAGATCTGTCGAACTCATGAAAAAGTTTCTTTTTCCCTTCTCCTGTGGTATTGTCACCCTACATGCAACACTCTGAACAATATGAATACTATGATCATATTGGAGCCACAAGAAAAATGCAAGATAGTAGAGAAGTAGAAATGCATCCACCATGTCATTGAGCTACTTTCTATACTCTAGAGTCAGCCTACAGAATTGTTCTTCTTTTTAAAGTGGAAAAATAAATGTATTCCATTGTTTCGGAGTAAAATGTAAAATGCACACACATGTTTAATATTTCAAGTGAAAAGAAATTTTGGCTGTTAAATAATTTATGTTTAATATTTTTAAAAATTCTCCATGAAGGAAAGAATTAAAAAGCAAAAATTCATTTATTCACCACTTGGTGACTACCACAACTCACATATTGATACCTATTCTTCCAGCTTCATTTTTATCAAAATGTTTATTTTTATTCATCTACTTAATTGTTTAAGACCTTTTTATGGGTTTTGAAACAAGGTCTTGCTATATAGCCCTGCTGGTCTTGAACTTGTGAGTCTTCTGCCTCATCCTATTGAATACCTAGATTATAGGTGTGTAATCACAATTTTAATTGGGTCATTTGCTATTTGAAATCAAAAGCACCCTCAAATTATATTTTTAAAAAGGGAGGTCTTTCCACCTTCTGGTGTCTTCTGCTATTTCTTTCTTTAGGGTTTTAAAGTTTTCATTGTAAAGGTCTTTTACCTCCTTAGTTAGGTTTATACCAAGGTATTTCATTTTTTTAGGGGCTATAGTAAATGGGATTATTTCTCTCAAGGCTTTTTCACTTCTTTCATTCTGGGCATATAGGAAGGCCTCTGATTTTTGCACATTTATTTTGTATCCTGCCACCCTGCTGAACTTCTCAATTAGTTCCAGGAGCTTCCTGGTGGAGTTTTTGGGATCACTCAGGTATAAGATCATGTCATCTGCAAATAGGGATAGCTTGACTTCTTCCTTGCCGATTTGAATCCCTCTTATGTCCCTTTCTTGTCTTATGGCTTCAGCTAAGACTTCAAGTACAATATTGAATAGAAGTGGTGAGAGTGGACAGCCTTGTCTAGTTCCTGATCGAAGTGGGAATGCTTCCAATTGTTCCCCATTGAGCATAATCCTTGCTGTGGGCTTGTTGTATACAGCTTTTATTATATTGATAAAGGTTCCTTCCATTCCTATTGTCTCTAGCTTTTTGATCATAAAAGGCTGTTGGATCTTGTCAAAAGCTTTTTCTGCATCTATCGAGAGTATCATGTGGTCTTGGACTTTGGACTGGTTTACATGATGAATTACATTTATTACTTTGCGTATGTTGAACCAACCTTGTGTGTCGAGGATGAAGCCTACTTGGTCCCCGTGAATGATCTTTTTAATATGTTTTTGAATCCGATTTGCTAAAACTTTGTTGAGAATCTTTGCGTCTGTGTTCATCAGGGAGATCGGCCTAAAAGACTTTGAGCTTTGGAGATTAGTTTAAAAAACTACAAAAAGATGTTTGGAATGTATCAATGATCCACTCACAAAGGTTCTTAATCACTCATATATTTTTACTGACTTTGGCCAGATTCTCTAACAGTAGCATCATTATGTATATAATTTGGTATGAATCAGCCTAAGCAGACACAGAAACGCAGCTAAATGAGCTCATTTGGCCTCTAATTAATGAAATTACTAAGAAGTTGAGTGGAAATTGAATTTTTCCTACATCAAAGATCAAGCTAATGGAACTAAATGGTTTTTGTAAATGTTCTGGATAAACCTGGGATACTGGGAGTTTATGAATCACTGTAAACAATAAGATTCCCTCTAAACATGAAATCCTATGGAAAAACATGCTTGGAATTAAAAGGAATTATTTTATAAAAATTTATATTTTCACTGTGATGCCTTAAGCTAAGATATGACTTTAGGCAATAAGCAAATCCCAAGTAATTATAAACAACATATTATTTCTGCATGTAAATGTGAATGAATTTTGAAGCAAAGATACTAAGCTTCCACCGGATTCTGAAAGGAACTTGTGACTTGGACAGAGCTAAGAACCACCACTAACTTAGTTTTTTTCAGAGCCTGATTTTTTTTTTACTTATGAGAGAGATTGCAAAGAGAATCCTACACTGGCTCATGACTAGCCCTATTCTGGTTGGAGTTATCTAAGCTCTAAAGGACAAAACGTACAGGGTTTCTCCTTTAGCCACTCCACATCCAACAAAAGCAGTCAGGGTCTGGGAATTGCAAGCTATGGAAGTTACAAAGAATTATATAGGTTTTTGTTTTATTTTTCCCATATTTAGCATAATTTGGCAAAATAAGAGCTTTAAGAGATTAGGGAAAAGAAGAAAACATCAAGAATTGAGCCTCTACATTCAGTCTGGCGATTTTTTTAAAAATTAAAGATTGAAATCCCATATGACTCACTATTCCACTTCTGGGAATAATCCCCCATAAAGCAAAAATTCACCTCAATAACACAAGCGCAACCATGTTCATAGCACCACTATTTACAATAGCAAAGTCATGGAATCAACCCAAATGCCTAACAGTTGATGAGTGGATAAGGAAAATGTCATACATTTATACAATGGAATACTACTCAGCCATCAAAAAATATGAATTAATGAAACTTGCTACAAAATGGATGGAACTATAAAAAATTATATTGAGTGAAGTATCCCAGACACAGAAAATTAAGTGCCATATGTACTCCCTAATAGGTGGATCCTAGTACCAAACCCACTTAGTAAGTTATTCAAAGATAAATCTCTGTAATACCGACAGTAATTGCAAAGATTATAAACAAGAGGGAAGGGGAAGGAGAGCCCCTCCCCAGAAATAAGGAGAGAGGGTATCATGCTACAGTATAGAAAATAAATCACCATCAAGTATTGCAAGTAAGTAGGGAGACATCTAGTTAAGTTCACTCACTTTTCTTCCTGGTCACTTGCGACTGAGGGGGTTTGATCTCACCAGTCAGGGAGGGTATAGAGTCTGACAGATAGATGGTAACCATCCTGTAAAAAGGAGAATGACCCCCCTCACTGCTCTCTCCTACCCCTATTCCGTTTACCTTTGAATCTATCCTTATAGTAAGATTCCTTTAAACAGCCTTTTATCTCTGGTTAAGAGATGATCTCCAGTACCAATCAGGATGGAGCCAAGGGTGGTGCAGGAACAGCAAAACCGAAAACAACAACAAACCATAATTCAGAACATCAGAGACCCTATATTAATCACCTGGAACCAGACCAGCCAAATCTCTCCCCATCCTAAAGCTCAGGGAAATTTGCAGAAGAGGGGGCAGTAAGATTGTAAGAGCCTAAAGATGGGGAGGAGCAACGATACGCAAGATACTGCGTACAAGTTAGGGCCGCAGTAGCCATAATTGGCTTTTGCATGACATGTGCAATGACTGACATGTCAATGACCCCCCAAAGTCTAACATGGATAATAGGCACTAGGATCCTTAGAGGCAAGGGATCAACAGTCATAATAGTGTTCCCATACTAAAGGGGAGCCCAAAAAAGGGCTCTGGGCAATGCCACTGAGTCTTTACACCTCACCAGAGTGGAGGATGCAGAGGAAGGTTTGATAATCACACTGAAGGATGTTCCAGGGAATGGGAAGGGGGAAAGGGAGGATACTTGGAGAAAGGGAAGGAGGGAGTGAAAGGAAGGGGAAGGGAGTACAAGGGGGACTGGGGAGGGGTGGAGGGAGGGAGGGGACCGGGTTACCTATTACGCTTGTATGATTGGGAAAAATAAATAAATATAATTTTAAAAAATTTAATAACAAAAAAATGAATTGAGCCTCTGGGCTGGAGAGATGACTCAGGGGTTAAGAATCTATCTCACAAGCAGAAAGACCTTTAGATCCAGATCCCAGGTAAAAACGTCAGGCAGAAAAGGCAGTGGACTGCACACCCAGCTCTGAAAGGCAGAACCTGAGAAATCTCAGAGCAAAGCAAAAAAGAGATAGAAGCAATCCAGCATGATTCCCAGAGTCACCGTTGGCCCTCCACAGAGACATGTTATGCTCTCTCTCTCTCTCTCTCTTTCTCTCTCTCTCTCTCTCCTCTCTCTCACTCACACACGCGCACACACACATATGCACGTATATACATAATAAATAAATAAATAGACTTAAGCCTCAGAGGAGAAAGACAATCAGTATAGGAAGAAAGGGAAAAAAATAAATGACAAGTAACACATAGACTTGACCACAAAGAGCAAAGGGAAAATATATCATTCATTTTCAGATGCTTGCATGACCATGGATCCATTTACCTTTCCTCATGACCTCAGGCAAACTTAAATCTAGCTTTAGTGGTGGTCATGCAAGATAGAGACAGCTAGGAACATGTCATATGTGAGTTGTAAGATTACACAATTTAGGCCAGTACTCATCCCATTAAGAAAAGAAGCTTTGATGTGGGTGTTAGACACCATTCGGGCGATTCTACTTAGGTGCCACAATCTCTTCCAAGTGCTTTCTGTGATTAAATAACTTTGTGTACATAACATCTAGGCTTGATTACTATAATCATTCTCCAGTTTATAGAGATGAAACAAAAACAGAGAGAGGCTAAGCAACTGACCCAAGGTAATTAATAAAGGAAGAAGCAAGGGCTTGACCCCATGAGTTCTAAAGTCTGTCTCCACAGCCTATACTCGGAAGGGCTACACTCTAATCCCTTCCAGCATGGAACAGGATGTCAAAGCCAAGTGGTCCAGAGAGAGGCACATGCTTCTAGACCAGTCCTTGAATGAGAACTCAGTGCAGTGCAAAGGTGGGAAACTATACAAGGACATTCAGGATACTATCTGGAAATTTAACCAACACCTGGCTGCCATGTGATCTTCTTTGGGCTAAGCATACTTCTCATGTGCACGGTCTATAGAACAGCTCAGTACATTGACTCCATGGCAGAGAAAGAAGTGTGGCTTCCTCTCATTTCTTTGAGTGGACCTTTGGAATCCGAGAAGAGACAAGGAACAGGTTACAGTAAGAATAAGGGGTAGTACAGAGAAAAATGTGGGCATAGAGACAAGATTGTATAAACAGGTGAAGGGGAGTCTTAAAGGAAGAAGTGCTTCCCTGGCGGGTATTTCTGACTGCATAACTTGTAAATGTACCTTGAGACCATTGGGAAGCTTGGGAGTATCCTAACGTGAGTCTGGTATTTGATTCCCTAGAAATTTCTCATTGTTTAGGCATTAGGTAATAATCCCAGGAGGAGAAAAATTTCAGAAAGTCGTGTAATTCAAAAATGAGTTAGGTTTTGAAGCCTCAATTTAAAAAGTTGCCTTAAAAAAAGTTGCCTTCACCTTCCAACTTTACTCTTTTCTGAATTCCTTCCAGTCACTAATATACTTAAGGCACTTCAAGGCAAAGCACATCAGGCATAAGTGTAGCATTAAAAGTCATTAAAAACTAAAAGAAAAAACTTTCATGTCAGTGTCAATGCTCATTTTCATGATAAATATACAACTAGAATAAGGAAACTGACTTTGACCATATGGGAAGACTATTTGGGGAGATCTCTGAGTCACACTCTCCCTCAGAGGGCTTTAGCATCAAATCATCTGGTCCCATTCCACATTTAACAGAAGAAAAGGAAAATGAAGTCCTTGATTTCTGTTCTCTGTGGTTTAAAGTGTTTCTAGGGAATGCTAACATACTCTCTCTACCAAGAACCCTATGGTATGTATTTAAATTTCTAAGATAGAAGTTAAAGGTAAGGAAAGAACACAAGGTTTCCAAAGGGAGAATTCCAGAAGAAGTAACTATGGCAACCGCTCCAAGGTCTTTCAGAGCAGTGTCACATTGAGCTGAGAGACAGCAAGCCCCATTAGTGGGGAAATAAACTCAAAAGCAGAAAAACTGAGCAAAAAAGTGAAATGAATTGAAAATAAAAGGAAGAAATCTTTAACAACCAGGTGACTAAGACTCAGCGAGCAGTGAAAAACCAAAGCAGCCAAGTCCAAATGCTTTTATAAATGAAAGATGCAAACCTGGGTATCCCTTAAAAAGCCTTTCTTCCTATGAACTGTATTCTTGTCACATAAATAACTTTAGGCTCTCCAAGCAGACTACCACCAAATTTCAAGACTGTATTCATTCTCAAGCTTTTCCCCCATCTCTTCACTCTTTGTATTTATCCATCCTTCCTTCCTTCCTTCCCTCCTTCCTTTCTTCTCTCCTTCTTTCCTTCCTTCCTTCCTTCTCTCCTTCCCTTCTTCCTTCTTTCCTTCCTTCCTTCTCTCCTTCCCTCCTTCCTTCCTTCTTTCCTTCCTTCCTTCCTTCCTTCCTTCCTTCCTTCCTTCCTTCCTTCCTTCCTTCCTTCCTTCCTTCCTTCTTTCCTTCCTTCCTTCCTTTCCTTCCGTACGTGCATCAGAGGGCATTGTATGTCCCTATGGAGAGCCAACGATGACTTAGGAAGCATCCTGGATTGCTTCTACCTCTTTTTTGCTTCCCTCTGGGGTTTCTCAGGCTCCCCTCACCAGGGCCAGAAGTTCAGGCCAACATTTCCAACTGGTGTTTTTTACATGGAACCTGGGATCTGAACTCAGTACCTTCTGCTTACGAGGCAGAGTTTTAATTCCTGAGGCATCTCTCCAGCCCCTGTTCATTCTTTCACTCAACAGCTATTATAAGATATTTGATACCACACCCATCCATGCGTTTATTCAATATTAAGTACCTACCATGAGCCAAGTACTCTCCTAGGTACTAGAGATGTTGCAGTAGTAACATGCTGTATTATTTGCCTTTGCATAGCTTGCTGTCTAGTTTTTGCTGTGCCAAGCAATATGGAGGATTCAGAATGTCAAAATCCCAGGGAAGAATACAAGCAATGTCAGAAAGCGATATATTTCCACAATCCCATTTTGTCACTGTGGTTCCTTTGGGAAAAGAATCCTAAAGAGGTGAGTATGTTGAACTAAATCTACTCAACGCCTGTCTATACTCCACTTGTCTCTTAACCTACCCTCCAAGGGTAAATTTGGTTTTAGGTGAATTTCAAAGTCACTCAAAGAAATGTAAGGTGAGAAGAAAAATGTTTGAGTTGAGTAACTTAGAAGGCCCCATGAATGGTGCTCCACAGCCATGAATGGGGGGAGGCACCTAGAAATATGTCTCTGAGTCAACACTTGGTCTCCAGGTGGTACTACCAAAGCCATCTTTACACTCACTTTTAGAGTTAAGCCAGTACTGAATGGCTCTACAGAATTCAGAATAAAACCTGCAGTTCCCGCCTATCAGAAGACCAGGAAAATGAAATGTGACTATAAACCTTGATCATGGATCCTGCATTGATATCTATGTGAAAAGGTAGCAGAGTCAGGCCCAGGTCACAGGTTCCTTCCTTACCTAGCACCTGGCATAGTCCCAATCCCCTTGTGAATGACACCAGATGACTAGTTCCTCCCACAGGAAGACTGTTGTGCTTACTCTAAGAAAATGACCACTTGATTGTAGTGTGAGAAGTTTTAAATCTGTGGCTGTGTAAATTTTGAAGATGAGCTAGTGTACAGCCTCCATGTCCACCAACAAATGAAAGGATAAAGAAAATGTGGTAGATATACACAATGAATTTTTGTCAGCCACAAAGAAAACCAAAATCATATCATTTGCAGCAACATGAATAGCACTGGTAAATCTCATGTTAGGTGAAATAAGCCAAATTCAGAATGACAAATACCATGTTTTCTCTAATGTATAGACTCTAGATTCATATGCATGCATATACATATGTACATAAAGGCTCATAGGTCACAAAAGTAGAAAGGGAATCATGAGAGGAGAGGAAGAGATCTTGGAATATATGACATGAACGCAGAAAGGAGAATGCTATGGGGCAAATAAGAACAAAATACATTGACACTCACATATGAAAACGCAATCATGAATCCCATCATTTTGTATGTTAACTTAAAAATACTTTCAAAAACATGAACTATTATGAAAGCTGAATCAAACATGGGGGAAGGATTATTGTGGCTGTGACTATTTCCATGGACTGGGTTCCTTTCAATTTTGTCTGTACTTCAACTTTCCACTGGCATGGAAACAATCTATAGAGCAAAACAAAAATAGTCTATGATCCAGGGCTATCGTGAACCCAATGATGGCTTAACTTGAGGAAAGCATAATGGCTAAACTTAACAAGAATGTTTTGGGGTGGGGTGGCATGCTCTGGAAGTCCATGACAAGAGCTGCCAAAGGACTATTCAGACAAGACTGTACCATCTAGAGGAAGAGAGAATACAGGCTCTGGTCCATTTCAATTTTCTTAAATTTCTCAGTGAATCAAAATCATTTTCACTTCACTGAATTTTTATGGTAATTGGGTGATGAGCTCCTTATGTGTCAGAAATTTCTAATTAGTATGGAAAGAAAGGGAGTCTTCCACATTACTTTTCTTGTTTGTTTTCCTCTAAGGCACAGATAATATATTGCAATTAGCTGCCTTAGCCATCATTTTCAGTTTTCTTTTTCTTATTTTACTTGATAGGGGAAAGTAAGAAAAAGTCTCCATTTCTGACTCAGGCTCACATCTTTATACCTGGGATAATTTTTATCAGACTTTTGCATCAGACTGATAATGGACCACATATTTCCTATTTATCCTCTAATAAAATTAAATGGTTTAGAGGAAGGAAAGGAGAAAATGTGAAGTGTTTAATGCTGCTGGATTATATTGGTTCAAAGTGACATTTACATATTGCTACAAGAACAAAATCACAGATCTCTTAGGACACACACACCTTCTCCCTTTATAACTATGCATTTGAGTACAAAGTCTGTTTTTTTTCCCCAAACAATATTATATTTAGCCAAATTAGTAAATGTCCCTAATTCTTATTGATTCATTGACTAGGAGGTTTTCACACCAATTTGTAAAGTGACCTATGAAATCCCCTATAACACATATATACTCAAGTTTTCAAGCTAAACAAGCATTTAGAAGTGATAAGATTTTCTTTGTATTTTCTTACTTTTACATCACTGTCTACTGATGTACTTCCTGTAGGTCATTTTATGTAAGCAGAATATGCTAGTCATTACAGAAACAATGGTGATGACTGGAAAAACAATATGTAATATTACTGTACATAATATATATAATTTATATATACATATATTTAAAATATTTAATATATATTTAAAAACACATTTCATGACCTGGGGGGACTGCTCAGTGGTCAAAACCTTTGCTTTGCAAGCAAAAAGATCTTAGTTCAAGGGAGGCAGGAATGAGTACTCAATATGCTTACAAAATTAAAAACGAATAAATAAAAAAATAATTTTTTAAAAAAGACCTTAGTTCAGATTCCCAGAGTCCCATAAAAAATGCCAAGGGGTATAGTGGTGGCCTACAATTCCAGCTATTGAAAGGTGGAGCCTGGGAAACTAGAGCAAAACACTAAGGAGGTAGAACAATTCAGAATGATTCCTGATGTCTCCCTTAGATTTCCACAGGCACACACACACTCAAGTGACCTCTTGTATACACATCCACACATACATGTATACCCACCCGTATACAACATACACACACACACACACACACACACACACACACACACACACAAACACACACAAATGTAAGATGTTTCACCTACAGGGACATAAAGAGGTACTAATTGAATACATATTTCATGTGTTTAAACAGTTTTATAGCTGGAAGATAAACATGATTACAGAATAGTGTATCAGTCAAAGTTTGGCCAGGAACTTGGAAATTACTCTAGATATATCGGCAAGAAAATGTTTTAATTCAGAAAAGTTAAATACTTACAGAAACATTAGAAAGGCTAGGAAGTGAAGGATTATAATCAATGGGGAAAAATTTGAAGCATTCCTGCTTCGATCAGGAACTACACAAAACTGTCCACTCTCACTATTTCTATTCAATATTGTACTTGAAGTCTTAGCTAGCGCCATAAGACAAGAGAGGAAAATAAAAGGTATTCAAATAGGCAAGGAAGAAGTCAAGATAGGTCTATTTGCAAATGGCCTGATCATACACGTGAGAATTCTAAAAACTCCACCAGGAAGCTCCTGGAACTAATACAGAAGTTCAGTAGAGTGGCAGGTTACAAAATAAATGTGCAAAAATCAGTGGCCTTCCTATACATCAAGAATTAAAAAAGTGAAAAAGTCCTAAAAGAAACAATCCCATTTACTATAGATCCTAAAAAAACGAAATACCTTGGTAAAAATCTAACCAAAAAAGTGAGAGACCTTTATAATGAAAACTTTAAAACCCTAAAGAAAGAAATTGCAGAAGACACCAGAAGGCAGAAAGACCTATCATGCTCCTGGATCGCAGAATCAACATCATAAAAATGACCATCTTACCAAAAGCAATATACAGATTGAATGGTATATCAATCAAAATCCCTGAGCAATTCTTTAAAGAAATTGACCAAACAATCTCAAAATTTATATGGAAGCACAAAAGGCCCAGGATAGCAAAAAAAAAAATCATGAATAAAAAAACACTGATGGAGGTATCACCATACCAAACCTTAATATTGACTTTTAAGTAATAAGGAAGTTTGTAGGATCTGTAGAAAATGACTGAGCTGTTTTGTAATTGGTGATTTGCAAGTGGATGCATAGGAAGAGTCCTGAATCCTCACATCTATTTTTTGACAAAATCAACTTACCCTCTCTGGTTGCTCATATAATGGCATTTGCAGGGCTGGAGAGATGGCTCTGGGGTTAATCCTCTGCCTGGCAAGCAGAAGCTTCCGAGTACAGATTCCCAATCCCATGGACAAACGCCAAGCAGAAACCAGGGCCTGAACTTCCGGCCTGGTGGGCAGAGCTTGAAAAACTCCAAACCAAAGCAAATAGGGGTAGCGCAACTGGATGATTCCAGAAGTGACCCCTGGACCTTCACAGGCATACACAGTGCCCTATGCTACACACAAAAACACACACAGACACATATGCAAAACATTTTTTAATAAATAAATAATGGCTTTTGCATTCCAAATCTTAAGAGGGAGCGTCTCATCGGTGGTTTCAATTTTAGTCGTCTACTGGCAAGGGCTTCTGGGAAAGGTAGCACTTTCATTTCTAGCCTCTCCAAAGTGGTAAGATCATATAAAGGAATGACATTGAATATTATTTCCAATATAAAACTCATTTCAGATACCACAGCCCCACCCAATACCTCTTAATCTTATACCATCCTCTATTCTTTAGACTCAGCACAGTATTGTACAAATCAACTTTTAACAAAATGCAGTCCCCTTTTCACCCCACCCCGCTCCGCCGGTCGGGACGTGCATGCGAGGTCCAGCCGGGCCTCACTGCGCGCTCTAGGACCCCAGGTCAGCCCACAGGGACCCGGCTCCGACTCCCACCATCCAGCTGGAGCCGCGCGGGGGCCAAGGGACGAGGAGGACCTCCCCCTGCGCCCGGGCCCCGCCCCAGCTGCCCTCGGGTTAAATAGCTCCACGCCGACCCGCCCATCCTCCCTTTTCACCCCACCCAGCTCCGCTGGTCCGGACACGCGCGGTCCACCCGGGCCTCACCCCCCGCCCTACATAAGTCCCCCTTCGGGCCCCGCCCACCAGTACCCCAGGCCAAATAATTCAGTTTAGTGAAATTGAGAGATCTTAAGAGTTAAAATGACAATGCCAAAGTCAAAGTGCAAATCCATGAGAAGCAACACTCAAGTAAACAAATTTCCCACTGAAGAAATTAATCCCATAATGTTAGACTCCAACAAGAACAAACCCGCGGAAAAAGGCCAAGAAAGCCTGACCCAGGATAACGACTTTCAAAATATGATCATTACCATGTTCAATACTATGAAAGAGGAAATCCGGGAGGAATTACATAATCGAATCAATCGCTTTGAAGAGGAACACAACAGACATCTGGAGGAGTTGAGAAAAACAGTGCAAGAAACAAAAAGTGGCATAGAGCAGTTAAAACAAACTCAAGCAGAGTTGAAAACTGAGCTAAAAGACAAGTTATCTTCAACCCAGAACGCCACAGAGAGTCTTATCAACAGAACTAATGAAGCAGAAAACAGAATTTCAGACCTTGAAGATAAAGTGGGAGTACTAACCAGCTCAATGGAAGAGGTTGTTAAAGCCAAAAAGATACTTGAGAGAAATATCCAAGAGATAAGGGACACCCTGAAGAAGCCTAACATGCGTATTCATGGAATACCGGAGCAAGAATCTCAAAATACCACCCCTGAGGAAATTTTTCAAACGATCATCAAGGAAAACTTTCCTCATCTAAAAAAAGAGAGGCCCATTCATATACAAGAGGCATTCCGCACCCCAAACAGATACGACCAAAATAGAAGCACACCGAGGCAAATAATAGTCAAAACACTCCACATTCAAGATAAAGAATTGGTGCTGAGAGCGTCAAGGGAGAAAAAACAAGTCACTTTTAAAGGCAAACCTATTAAAATAACAAATGACTTCTCAATCGAAACAGTAAAAGCAAGAAGAGCTTGGAAAGACATACTTCAAGTATTGAATGAGCAAAAATGTCAACCCAGGCTGATTTACCCTGCAAAACTATCAGTCATGATCGAGGGAGAAAGAAAAATTTTCCAGCACAAAGACAACTTGAAGGGATACATGGCCACCAAACCAGGCCTTTAAAAACTGCTAGAAATGATACTCAAGCGTGAAGAAAAAAACAGGCATATCCAGGAGAACAGAAGGCAAATATAACACCATTAAAAGCGAAGCAATATACTTATAAAAGCTACTAAACATAATAAATGTCTGGAATTAACAATAGTTTCTCCATTATAACACTAAATGTTAACGGACTTAATTCACCGATCAAGAGACACAGATTACAAACTTGGATTAAAAATCACAATCCATCAATCTGTTGCCTGCAGGAAACCCATCTCACCACAAAAGATAGGCATGCTCTAAAAATAAAAGGCTGGTCAACAATTCTACAAGCAAATGGAAGCAGAAAACAGGCAGGGGTAGCCATTATGCTATCAGACAAAGTGGATTTCAAACCAAAAAAAATTATAAGAGACACGGATGGATACTACATTTTAGTCACAGGTACAATTCACCAGGAAGATTTCACAATACTGAACATATATGCACCCAATACGGGCCCCTCCACATTCATTAAGAAAACCCTACAGCGTCTAAAGCAAGAAATCAACCCCCAAACGATAATTCTTGGGGACTTCAACACCGCCCTCTCTACATGGGATAGATCAACAGGTCAAAGGCTTAACAGAGACACTTTGGAACTTAATCAAACCCTGAAAGAAATGGACCTCACAGATGTCTATCGAACTTTTCACCCACGCACCAAAGAATACACATTTTTCTCAGCAGCACACGGAACTTTCTCCAAAATAGATCACATATTGGGCCACAAAATGAATCTACACATATACAAGAAAGTTGAAATTCTAACCTGTGCCCTATCAGACCACCACGGCCTAAAGCTGGACATCCACAACACATCAAACAAGAGAAAATACACTAACTCCTGCTGGAAACTTAACACTATGATGCTGAATGAGAACTGGATTCAGGAAGAAATTAAAAAGGAAATTCAAGATTGCCTGAAAGTGAATGATAATGAAAATACAACTTACCAAAATCTCTGGGACACAATGAAAGCTGTTCAAAGAGGTAAGTTCATAGCTCTTAATGCCCACGTCAAAAAAATGGAAACATCAGAAATAAACAACTTAACAATGGAGCTTAAAGCTTTAGAGAAACTAGAGCAATCTGATCCCAAAAGCAGTAGAAGAGAAGAGATTAGCAAAATAATGGGAGAAATATCTGAAATCGAGACTAAGAAAACGATAGAAAAAATCAACCAATCAAAAAGCTGGTTCTTTGAAAAAATCAACAAGATTGATACACCCCTAGCTAAACTAACCAAAAGCAAGAGAGAGAAAACCCAAATTAACAAAATTAGAAATGAACATGGAGTTATCACTACTGATACCCAAGAAATCCAGAGAATTATAACATCATATTTCAAAAACTTATACTCTGTGAAGTTTGACAACACAAAAGAGATGGATGAATTTCTAAGTAAACACAACTTACCTAAATTGAATCAGGAAGTTGTGAATTATTTAAATAGTCCTATAACATATAAGGAAATTGAGGAAGTAATCTCGAATCTTCCCACCAAAAAATGTCCTGGACCAGATGGATTCAGCACAGAGTTCTACCAGACATTTAAGGAGTTAATAACACCAATACTCCTTAAACTGTTCCATCAAATAGCAAAGGAAGGAACACTACCAAATTCCTTCTATGAAGCTAATATCGTTTTAATCCCAAAACCTAATAAAGATTCACTTAAAAAAGAAAACTATAGGCCGATCTCCCTGATGAACACAGACGCAAAGATTCTCAACAAAGTCTTAGCAAATCGGATTCAAAAACATATTAAAAAGATCATTCATGGGGACCAAGTAGGCTTCACCCCCGGCACACAAGGTTGGTTCAACATACGCAAATCAATAAATGTAATTCATCATGTAAACCAGTCCAAAGTCCAAGACCACATGATACTCTCGATAGATGCAGAAAAAGCTTTTGACAAGATCCAACAGCCTTTTATGATCAAAACGCTAGAGACAGTAAGAATGGAAGGAACCTTTATCAATATAATAAAAGCTGTATACAACAAGCCCACAGCAAGGATTATGCTCAATGGGGAACAATTGGAAGCATTCCCACTTCGATCAGGAACTAGACAAGGCTGTCTACTCTCACCACTTCTATTCAATATTGTACTTGAAGTCTTAGCTGAAGCCATAAGACAAGAAAGGGACATAAGAGGGATTCAAATCGGCAAGGAAGAAGTCAAGCTATCCCTATTTGCAGATGACATGATCTTATACCTGAGTGATCCCAAAAACTCCACCAGGAAGCTCCTGGAACTAATTGAGAAGTTCAGCAGGGTGGCAGGATACAAAATAAATGTGCAAAAATCAGAGGCCTTCCTATATGCCCAGAATGAAAGAAGTGAAAAAGCCTTGAGAGAAACCATGCCATTTACTATAACCCCTAAAAAATGAAATACCTTGGTATAAACCTAACTAAGGAGGTAAAAGACCTTTACAATGAAAACTTTAAAACCCTAAAGAAAGAAATTGCAGAAGACACCAGAAGGTGGAAAGACCTCCCTTGTTCCTGGATTGGCAGAATCAACATTGTAAAAATGACCATCCTATCAAAGGCAATATACAGATTCAATGCTATATCAATCAAAATCCCAAAGCAATTCTTCAAAGAAGTTGACCAAATAATCTCGAAGTTCATATGGAGGCACAAAAGACCCAGGATAGCAAAAACAATCCTGAGTAACAAAAACACAGCTGGAGGTATTACCATACCAAACCTAAGTCTATACTACAAATCCATAGTTATAAAGACAGCCTGGTACTGGCTCCAAAATAGACACACAGATCAATGGATAAGGATTGAAGACCCAGATATAAGCCCACAAAGTTACAGCCATTTGGCCTTTGACAAAGGGGCCCAAAGAATCCAATGGAAAAAGAATAGCATCTTCAACAAATGGTGCTGGCAAAACTGGATCTCCACATGCAGAAGATTAAAGCTGGACCCGTACTTGTCACCATGTACAAGACTTAATTCCAAATGGATCAAGGACCTTGATATCAGGCCAGAGACTTTAAAAACCATAGTTGAAAGGATAGGGAACTCCCTCGAGCTGATTGGGCTAGGCCAACAGTTCCTAAACAGACATCCAATGGCACAGTCACTGCTACCAACTCTCAACAGTTGGGATCTTGTGAAATTAAAGAGCTTCTGTTCAGATAAAGAGATTGTCACACGAGCTCAAAGGCAACCCACAGAATGGGAGAAAATCTTCACTAACCACATATCTGACAGAGCTCTACTGTCCAGAGTGCACAAAGAACTTAGAAAATTAAACTCCAAGGAAAACACTGGCCCAATTAAAAAATGGGCCCTGGAACTTCAAAGAAACTTTACCAGGGATGAAATTAAAATGTCTAACAATTATCTTAAAAAATGCTCCACTTCCTTCGCCATCAGGGAAATGCAAATCAAAACTTCCCTGAGATATCATCTCACCCCGGTCAGGATGGCAAAAATCCACAATACAAACAACGACAAATGCTGGAGAGGATGTGGAGAGAGGGGAACTCTCCTACATTGTTGGTGGGAATGCAGGCTCATACAGCCACTCCGGCGAGCCGTCTGGAGATTCTTAAAGAAATTAAAGATTGAAATGCCATATGACCCTGCTATCCCACTTTTGGGAATAACCCCCCATGCAGCAGAGGTTCGCCTCGATAGCACAAGCTCGACCATGTTCATAGCAGCACTGTTTACAATAGCAAAGTCATGGAATCAACCTAAATGTCCAACAGTTGACGAGTGGATAAGTAAACTGTGGTACATCTATACAATGGAGTACTACTCAGCCATCAAAAATGATGAATTACTGGAATTTGCTGGGAAATGGATGTCATTAGAAAGAATTATATTAAGTGAAGTATCCCAAACCCAGAAAATTAAGCGCCGTATGTACTCCCTAATAGGTGGCTCCTAGTACCAAACTCACCCAGCCCACATTGAGACACTCAAAAGTAAACCTATGTAACACAGTAATTGCAAGGATTATGAACAAGAGAGATGGGTTAGGAGGGCCACACCAGAAACAAGGAGAGAAGAGACCATGTTACAGCAGAGAAAATAGGCCTCCATCAAGGTCTGCAAGTAAGTAATGAGAAACCTGGTTAAGTTCACAGACGTTCTTTCCTGATCTCACCAGAAGGGGAGGGCATATAGTCTAGCAGATAAAAAGTAATCATTTTGCAAATGGGTGATGGACCCCTCCCTCAGTGAGGTTTCCTACTCTTATTACATCTACCCTTGAATGTGCTATTACAACAAGACTCCAGTTTAACAGCTTTTTGTCTCTGGCCAGGGGGTGACATACAGTGCCCAGCAGAATGGAGTGAAGGGAATTACAGGAGCAGCAAAACTGCAAAAGAAAATCAACAAACCACAATCCAGAACTTCAGAGACTCTATATCAATCACATAGAACTAGGACAGCCTAATCTCTCCCCATCCTGGAGCTCAGGGACATTTGCGGAAGAGGGCGCGGTAAGATTGTAAGAGCAAAAGGATGGGAGGAGCAACGATTTGCAAGATTCTCAACAATAGTTGGGGCCAAAGCAATCATAATGGGACTTTGCATGCCCTGCGCAATGTCCAGCGCACTGTTGCCCTCATAAAGTCTAGCATCTGTTAAGGGCACCGAGACCCTGGAGGCAAGGGATTGACAGCCATAGTAGTGATCTTATGCTTAAGGGGAACAAGAGAAAGGGCTTATGGAAATGCCACTGGGTCCTTATATGTCATCGGAGAGGAGGACCCAGTGGAGAGTTAGGCGTACACAATAAAGGACTCTCTGGGAATTGGGGGGGAGGCACTGGGGGAAGGGGAGGGGGAGGAGGGGGGAGGGAGGGAACTGGTAAAAAAATTTTAAATGTATAATTAAATTTTTAATAAAAAAATAAAAATAAAAATAAAATGCAGTCATCACAAGTTTTGTGCTTTCTTTCCTAACTTGAATGTATTGTTATATCCATATAATTATTAAACTTGTAAATTAATAATTTTCATTGCAAGAAACTATTTCTTTCATTTGATATATTTAAGTACCCTTGGATTCTCAGGCAAGTGGCTTTCTAATACTTTTTCTTTTCTAATAAATTTAGTAACATTATCCAAGTAGCTATTTTTCCTCTGTTTAAGTGAATTTTTAAGGCATTATTCCACAAATGAATTAATGGGTCAAAATGAATAATCAGTTCCTTAAAAGTTATTGTCTTGTTAAAACTAATCTAGAATAGTCAATTGTACTAATGAACATTATGCAGTGTAATTTTACACCATATGGCATTAATCAGTCTGTTACTAGCTTTTGTTTTCCTCTGGGTATATAAAGGATTAAAAACTACAGCTTCACACTAAGACATCTGGCTCAAAACAATTCAAGTAACTAAGCAATATATAATTTTGTTTTGCTTTCTCCCCCTTCTTTCATAAATCCTATAATCCCACTCGGAATTTTTGGTTAATCCCTCAAAAAGAAGTCCATCTGTCTAACTTTTGATTACTCTACTCTTCTATAATTTATCCACTATAACCCCAGGTTGAACTCCCTATCATGGAAAAGAGAAAGGATTTCTGTACAGCACAGGCCACATCCCAGGAGTTTTTAGTGGGCCCCGGGAAGTGGTCAACACTCCAATACTGCTGCTTTCTTGAAAGGAGACCAGTAATTCCTGTATTAAGACTTCTGGGGAGAGTCATTAGATCACCACATCTCAACTTCTACATGAAACTTTCCCCTTCAACGTTTAATGTCTTCAACCATACCCTTCTCTTTTTTCTTTGTATGGATACACAGGCATTTTGGGTGGGGTGCATGTGTGTGCAGATGCACATGAAAAGGTGCACGTGCCCATGTAGAGATGAGCCTCAGGTGCTGCCTAATGTTTTTAACATAACGTCCCTCACTGGTCTGGAGTTTACCAAGAAGGCTAATCTGGCTGGCCAGTGAGCCCCAAGGATTCACCAGTTTTTGCCTCCCCAGTGTTGATATTATAAGAATATGTCACCCTGCTCAGATATTTTTCTCAGTTTTTAAACCCAGTCTCAATATCCAAACTCAGATTCTCGTGCTTGCAAGGCAAACACTTTGTGGACTGAATCATCTCCCCAAACCAACTATCAGCTTCCCTTACTTCCCTCTGAAGGTCAAAGCTTTGACTGTGATTTAAAGTTAGTCATGAAAGTTACCTTCTCTAAGAGGCCACCCTGATTTTTCAAATAAAAAAAAAACATTCATGAGTCTAGGGATGTGGCTCAGTTGGTAAAGTGCTTGTCTAGCATATATAATCCCTGGATTCCAGCTCCAGCATTGCATGAGCTGGACATTATAGTGCACACCTGTAATTCCAGTATCCAGGAGGTAGAGGCAGGAGATTCGAGATCCTCAGTTTCATAGTGAGTTCAACGCCGTATACATGAAACCCTGTCTCCAAAATAAAATGAAATTTAAAAATAAATAGAGAGCTTCTCACTTCAGGACTGTCATGATATTTCTCTGAGTTTTTACTTTTTTCTCATCTGTGAAATGATCCATGCTCACTGGAGAAAAGTAGAGGAAATATGGAAATGATTAAAAAGAAAAAACCTTAATCTCACAGCACACCAAGATAATCACTGTTAACATTTTCTTGTGTTACCCCCTTGGACTTTTTGATGATTTTTTAAACATAATTGAGATCATACCAGGAATAGTTTTTGTACTTCAAATTTTATCATGAGGATATTTTCACGTCATTAATTTTTTGATATCTCTTTTTAACAGGAACATAAATCCATTGTGCACATGTACTATAATTAACTAATTCTCAGTTGTTTATTATGTTGGGTTGTTTCTAGTATATACTATTATATATATATATATATATATATATGTTGTAATAGTCATCCTTAATAATAAAGTCTTGTCTAAATGTCTGATCCACTTCCTTAAAATAGATTTCCAAGAAAGGTTTCTAGAAATGGAAATACTTTAGTGAACTGAACAATATTTTATTTAAGAATCACAAAAAAATGAAGAATTTTTTTCTCCCAGGAATAATGTAAACTACTGTAACATGCTTTTCCATAGCCTTTAAATGAATCACCTGAAACCAATGTATGCATTTTCTAGAGTTTCAAGGATCCCTAGAATAAATAAATTTAAATTTCTACATCAACAGACACATCAATTTTAAGGACATTAACAAATATCTCTATTCTTTCCAGATGCACCATTCTTTCCATTTTTATGATAAAGATACTTCTACCTTCTAGAGTGGTTATTTGTCTTATTACCTCACACTGTAAGTTCTTTGAGGGAAGAGTCATTTCCTATTTGACTGAGAATTCTCCACAAAACTGAGCAAAGTATCTAACATACAATGAATGTTCCACAAAGGGCCATTGAGCCAATAACCTAGTATAATAGACAGCAAGTCCAAGAAAAAGAAAGTTCTAAGTTTGATTGTCTAGACACTAACTTGAGATCTGTTTCATATTTTTGATGATGGCATCAAGATATGGTCACTAGAGACTTCACTCAGCCTGGGAAAGCACATGATACAATCCATGTCGAATAGATAAAGGGGGCAGTGCTATAATATATCTTCAGGTTCAATGCAACTGCTCACCATCTATTTTCTGAAAACTGGAAGGAGGCGGTTGTCTATCTGAAATATTTGAGAATCTTTGAACAGCACCTGACCATCAGTTATTTGCCAATATAACATTTATAGTTAAGTCTATTGAGTAAAATTAAATATGTATTGTATTATGCCAATATCTCCAAGCAATTTCTTGCATAATATACTTTTCCAAATAATTTGGTTTTCATATTTTTAGTTATTATTTATGTAAACAGTTAAGAAATTTTAAGTAAATACATACAGTTTGCACACAAACTGATCTGTAGCCCAGATCGACTTCAAATCACTATGCAGGCCAGGCTAAATTTGAACTCATGGGCAATCCTCAGTCTCTCATGTGCTAGGATTACAGTTATGAGCCACCATACCTGGATAAATTTATAAGCAATTTAAAAGAGAACAAAGATCTTGTGGCAGGCACATATAGCTGCCTACTCATTAGCCAACTTCCCCCTCTCTATGAGAACAGATCTTAATTTGGCTTGGGCTGGCAATGTGCCTAGCCTCAAAGGGTGACAATGATTGATGAGAAACCAATCAAGATGACTCAGTTTCCCTTTCCAGGTATAGATGTATCTCATATAACGATAGATCAACTAATGACTTTTTGAGTAGAACTCTGCCAAAGTTGTGTCACTTCTGGACAATGACTCCCTTTTTGTCCCAATATAATGACCTTTCTATTTCCCAAATGCAGTAGACAGACAACAAGAAGTGATATGACATCATTTCAGTTTCAGACTAAGTCATGCTTGCCAATTTCCCTTGACATTCATTTACTTGTCAGAGCATGTCATATGGAACAAATTTGAACTGAGCATCATGCTTGAATGAGCCCAAGACATTCTGTTTTGCATATAAATCCAAGAAAGAAGAATGGAAAGTTACTTGTCACAGTCCCTTAGTCTTTACACATGTTCAATTTCACGTTTCACTGTTTTTCTCATGTGGGTGGGGTGGTAGGTCAGAAGCAGCATTTGCCTTGCCCATAAGGAGTTGCTAGTTCAATCCCCAGTGTTGCCAGAAAAAAAAACAAACAAACATAAAGTGCTCTCATGTTTATCTTTACTTTTAGCCTGTGATTTCTAGGATATTTAAGTGCAGTTACAATATAAAATATTCACCCCCTGGCAATGGGCAAAGAGACACCTCATTGTGGTGTTGTTCTTATATCATTCAGGGGAAGAGCAGATGGTAGTCCTTTGTTCATCCTAGCTTGATGCCTGGCACAGTGGCCAAAGCTGTTTCATGCCTAGGGCACATAAAAAATATAAAATATTCACAAATCTTCCTCCCACAATCAAACAAACAAACAAAACTGGTGAAGCAAACAGTATAAACTAGGCTGGAGAGATGGCTCAAGGGTTAAGACTCTGCCTCCAAAGCAAAAAGTCCTGATCCCAGGTCCCATGTGAAAAACACTAGGCACAAATGGCAGTGGTCCACACTTCTGGCCCTGATTGGCAGAGCCTGAGAAATTCCAGAGAAAAGCAAAAAGGAGGTAGAAGCAATCCAGGATGATTCCTAAAGTCACTCTTGGGCCTCCACAAGAACACACAGCGCCCTCTGATACACACACATACAAACACACACACACACATGCACACACGCACACATGCACACACATGCAGACATGCACAAATGCATGCTAAATAAACAAAATAGATATAGTATAAATCAACAATTAACCTTACAAAAATTGAACCCCTTACCTATCATTTACCAACAGCAATACCATTTTTCCTCATCATATTATACTTTGTCTGCAAACTGTATGTATTTACTTCCAATATTTTCTTAATTGTTTACATAAATTTAAGCTTACCGCACCATAGCTTGATACATTTTCTTATTTGTGAAAAATTTTTAGATATCTTGGACAGAGATAGAATGCATTATAAGCATTCTCATGAAAATTAATGACAATAAAAATTAACAGCTTTTCACTTCATGGCAAGGTTTCTAAGAATAAATTAAGGCAAACTAGGCATGGAGATACATACCTGAAATCCCACCACTGATGAGGCAGAGATGGGAGGAATGCCCTGAGTTCAAGGCCAGCCTGGGAGAGTTCCCGTCCAGCTTAGACTTCATAATGAGACTGTCTCGGAAAAAAAAAAATCAAGCAAATTTGCCATGGTGACACATACTTGTAACCATAGCACTTCACAGGTGGAGGCAGGACAACTGGGAATTACAGGACAGCTTCAACTACATAACATGGTCTAGGTCAGCCTTGTCTATATGAGACCCTGGCTCAAAATTTATGTAAAATGAACAAAGGAGGAAGAGAAGGAGGAAAAGAAGGAGATGAAGAAAGAAGAGAAGAAGACAGAGAAAGAAGAGGAGAAGGAGGAAATAGAGGAATAGGATGGGGAAGAGGAAGACATACACGCATGTGTACTTGCTTCTCACCCCTACATTATGTCAGGGATGGAATGAAAGAGATAATATCTGGACAAAAGAGGTAAATTCTCCTAAGTGCTTCTGGGAATAATTTGTCTCCCAATACAAGAAGATTTTTCTCCCTTCCTTGTTTTCCTAGCCTGGATTTTAAAGTATTTTAAAGATTTATTTGCATAGAGCTATGACAACCATTTTGTAAACTTGAGGAGAAAAAAAAAATCTCAGGAAAATCACTCCATGTCAACCAAGTGCCATTGCTAGGTATAGCTGAAACAATAATCTCAGCGTTTCTGTCCAGTCCTCCTGGTAGAATTAATACAGTGTTAGTTACGTTTCCTATTACATAAAAACAAAACATTCCTAAATGATTCCCTACTTTGTTACATTCTCAATCGACTTTAAGTGATAGTACCAATAACTTCCACTTTGCCAAGGATCTCTGGCATCTGAGTGGTCTCTGGTCTGTGAATAGACTTCTTTCTCTGATCCAGCACTGGTTTGAAGATTCTGGTCCTATAAGTCTTGGTGTTTTCTATATTATCTCTTCTTTCATGGTTGTTCTTGAATACATTCTCTGGCCTAGGATCTCAGTTGGTTTTCATTCTTCTCTCTCTCTTCTCTCTCTCTCTCTCTCTCTCTCTCTCTCTCTCTCTCTCTCTCTCTCTCTCTTAGCAAAAAACAAAAAATGCCCACTGTGTACTTTCTGAATACATTCACGTATGTGTACATGAAGCTGACTTCACTTAAGGATTGAGTTTTTGCCACAACAAGGCCAAACAGTATAAAGTTGAATATCAGACATTTTAGAAAATATGCAAGTCTCCCCTCCATGGTTTTTTCTTGGTTTGATTTGGTTTGGTTTGGTTTGGTTTGATATGTCAGATAACGTCTCATGTAACCCAGGCTGACTTCAAACTTCTAATGTTCCTGCCTCCACTTCCTGTGTGCTGAGATTACAAGGGGTATGCCATCCCTCACCATTTATGTAGTGCTTGAAATCAAATCTAGGCCTTTTGTATATGCGAGGCAAGTACTCTACCAACTGAACTGGCCTGGCCGCCATGTTTCTTTAGCCTTGCTGTTCATCTTCTATTGTGCAATCTATTATAGCCACCTATACCTCTGCCTAAGATGGCAGCTGCTTCCATATGACCATTTGTTCTGTTGCATGGTGGAACAAGTACTCTATGGGCTGCACTTTAGAAATATCCTATGGAACCTAGTCATCCAAAAATGCACAGAAGGACAGGAGAGCAGAAAGAAGATGGGGGTCAGATGGCTTGAAAAGGGAGAAGTATAGGGGGAGGGGCTGGAGAGATGGCTCAGGGGTTAAGACTCTGCCTCCCAAGCAGGAGGTCCTGAGTTCTGATCCCAGGTCCCACATAAAAATGCAATGGGAAAATGGCAGCAGCCTGCACTTCCAGCCTGATGGGTTTGAACCTGGGAAATCCCAGAGCTAAGCCACAAGTAGGTAGGAGCAATCCAGAATGATTCCTCAAGTCACCCTTGGTCCCCCACAGGTGTCCGAGAGAGAGAGAGAGAGAGAGAGAGAGAGAGAGAGAGAGAGAGAGAGAGAGAGAGAGAGAGAGAGAGAGAGAGAAAGAAAGAGAGAGAGAGAAAGAGAAAGAGAGAAAGAAAGAAATAAGAAAAGGGGAATCTGACTTGGGTGATAAGGGGTTAAAAACTATAAGGACACAGATTTAAAATCCTGAAAAGAATATAAATAAATAAATAGCAAAAAAGATTTTTAAAAAAATAGCCATCTTAGCTTCTATCCCTCACTTCACAGTCCCTGAGATTAAAAAAAAAAAAAAAAAAAAAAAAAAAAGAGTCAGGATTCGCTTCTTCATTGCTATGAATTATGCCACCCCTTTGGAAGACAGAGTCAAATACAGCTAGCTTGGCTTTAGATAATGTTTCTTAGTTTCAAAATATTAGAGCTAGGAAAGACAATTTGAATGTGTATTAGAAAGAACACAGAATTGAAACTTGAAAGACAGGGATTGTAAAGGTAATTGAGTGCTACTATTACAAGCATCTTGCAATCCCGATGTCCACATAGGTTTAAAAAAAAATTAGAGAGGAGATGTACAAAAGAACAACTTAGATTCGTCCAACTGTGGCAGTGTCCCCATGTAGAAGCTGGAATCTGAGGAGCCAAATGATGCAATATTTAACTTACACATGGGATCGTTCTAGTCTTCTATTGGTTAATTGTATACTTGAAACTTTGTTCAGATGTTCTATTTCCTTTCCTTGCTTCCAAAATTATACTGTAAAGAAAGGAAATAGAATGTCTGTATAATGTTTCAAGGTTGCTTGTTTTGAGATGCCAAGGGTTGAGCTTAGGCCTTCATACAAGCTAGGTCAAGCACTCTACTATCTGAACTACACCGCCAACCCCCAGTCTTATTGTCTTTTAAAATCTAAATTAAATGGATTTTCTTTTTAAAATTCAAGTTTTTTTAGGAAAATATACCTGTATGGGAGAGATGGCTTAGGAGTTAAGACTCTGCCTTGCAAGAAGAAGGTCCTGAGTTTGGATCCCAGGTCCATATAAAAAATGCCAGGCGGAGACAACACAGCAGTCTGAACATCCGGCCCCGGTGGGCAGAATCTGGGAAATCTCAGAGTGAAGCAAAAAAGAGGTAGAAACAATCCAGGATGATTCCTGAAGTCACTCTTGGTCCTTCATAGGATCATACAGTGCCTCTGATACACACACACACACACACACACACACACACACACACACACACACTTACACACACACTCACACATGATAGATAGATAGATAGATAGATAGATAGATAGATAGATAGATAGATAGATAGAATTTAAAAAATATTTTAAAAGAAAGAAATATCGTACTATCAGACAGTCACACACTCTTGCCACAGAACATAGAAAAATCAAGCTGAAACTGAACAAGACTCTCTCTGCTGGCTAGCCCTTATTATGCTGGAATATGCTATGTAGACTGCTAAGGAAATATTAACAGGATGTTATGTAGGCTACTAAGGGAGAATTGTCAACAGTGTTACCTCGCTATGGGCTCTGTGCGCAACACTTCTGACTGCCCAGCAAGATGTGATCATTGGGGCAATAGTGACAAGTCAGTTATGGAGGTACCCAACAGATTTCTGGCTGAATTTCAGACCCTCCATAGAAGGGAATTCACATCTAATACTATAAACCTAGTCAAGTCATAGGCCTTACTGCATTTATTTTGTGATATGGACATAATGATTTCATCCAATTGCCTTTTACATAGCTATGTTTATGCCTGCAGATTAGTGTTGATGGGGCTATAGAGATAGCTTGGGGGTTATGCCTGCCTGAGTTCAAATGCCAGATCCCATGGTTGGAAAAAGTTGTGACCTGCACTTCCTGCCCTAGAAGGCAGAGGCTGGGAAGCCCCAAAACAAAGCAACAAGGAAGTAGAGCTGTGGAGGATTTCTCAAGTTACCCTTGGGCCTCCAAAGGTACACACAATGCCCTCTGATAAACACACACACACACACCTGCACCTATCCCCAGATACACACACACACACACACACACACACACACACACACACACACACACACAAGATTAGCGTTGCTGTTAGCAGCTTTGGTCAGAGAAGCTTCTTTTTGTAGAGGACATTGATAATGGCAGAGGCGCATAGCTGGTCAAAGTGAGGAGAATAAGCAACAGATGACAGCACAGCCACAAATAGGGCATCACTATCACCTGCTCCAAGGCTCCAGGTTTAGTGAGCACTGTTTTGTGTGTGTGTGTGTGTATGTATCAGAGGGCACTATGTGTCCCTGTGGAGGGCCAAGGGTGACTTTGGGAATCACTCTGGATTGCTTCTACCTCCTTTTTGCTTCACTCTGGGATTTCCTAGGCTCTGCCTTCTAGAGCTGAAAGTGCAGGCTGCCTCCATTTCTACCCATTGTTTATACATGAGACCTGGGATCTGAAAGCAGGTCCTTCTGCTTGTGAGGCAGAGCCTTAACCACTAAGCCATCTCTCTGGCCTCTTGGGCATTGTTATGAAAGCCAAGGAGGGCCACAGGCATGGATAGAATGATAGCAGAAAGCGAGGCTATCGCCAGCCTAACCTGGGGGGGAAAAAGAACATAAGAAGATCACATCTTGTGACATTCAGGTCTCCGATGTCTGCGACCCTTACGTGCCTTCATGGTTGTGTAGGAAAACACTATTCTAAAAATGTTTAAAACTTCAATTACGTATTTGTACAAATTGGTAAAAATCCAAACTCGATTTTCAAGCAGCCTAAACCAAAGTCACTGAGAATAACATCAGTAGGTCCCACCACTGTTCTTCATTTTCAAGATCATGAGGCAAAGGAAAACTAATTGCTACATCTTTTATTCCACAAGCTTGAAAAAGATGCACACATCCTTTAAGATGATAAACTGAGGTGGCTTCATTTCAGTCATCTGTTGCTAGGTAGCAAAGAGCCTCAAAGAATGGTTGCTTGCTACAGTAACCTGTATTTGGTTTACATTCTGCTGGTCTGGTCAAAGTTCAGCTGACTTTAATTAGCTGAGATCAGTAAACCCACCAAAAGAGATCAGGTCAAATGGCTGACCTACAAAATATAAGCTATTGCTTTGCAGTTACTGGTTACCTGCTACAATAGTGCATGGACTTCTCATTCCAGTTCGGGGCTTTGGGCAATAGTGCTACTATGAACCTTCTTGTATACAACTTTCCATGTGCCTATGCACTTCTATTGAGTGTAAGGGGGAAAATGTGGGTAGACCTGTTTAGTTTTTTTCAATTTACCAAGTCATTTCCACGCCAACCTTCCAAACCTTCTCTTTATTGTCTTCACGTGCATCGGTTTTTTCACATGAAAAGACAGGTGGCAGGAAATTGTTTCTTGATGAATTTTCAGAGTCAAGCTACAAGCTCAAACTTCAGGTTCCCTGTCTGTCATCTCTCCCACAGTAAAAACATCCTCTTCCCTTTTCAAAACATGCTTTTCACTTTATCTACACAAAGATCTCTTTTCAAACACTTTTCGCACCTAAGAAGGAAATGACCAAGAACACACAACGGGAAAATAATCTCCCAGGCATGTGAGAATACAAGTGCTATTGTGGTGTGTAAAAAAGCTCACTTAGATGAATAGGACAGATTTGTTTGATTATGAATCAGAACCTTAAGGCAGTACATGAAAAAGAGCTGCTAATTCCTATGGGTAAGATTAAAATGTGTCAGAATTGCTTATGTAATCAATCAACAAATATTTGAGTGCCAATTGTACATAAAGTGCTATATTCCTTCCCTTCCCCTTCTTTCTCCTTCTCCTTCTCTCCCTTTCCCTCTTGACTATAGCCCAGGCTGACCTGGAACTCACTGTGTAGCTTAGACTGGCCTCAAACTCACAACAATCCTCCTGAATCACCCTCCTAATGCTTGGATTACAAACATGAGCCACCTCACCCAGCTGTGTGTTCTTATAACTGCTTTGATGGAAAAGAAGGCCATGAGTTCAAACTGGGGTTGCAGGCTAAGGATTTCTTTTCCATCCAGAAACAGTCTCAGCCTAATTCAAGTTCCTGAGATTTCACCTTGGTTATTTTTTCTTAGTATGACTCAGTTATGACATCTGATAAAATGAGAAGAAATATTCTGAGTAATTCCCTTGATAATGTCATAAAATCCAATAGATATTTTTCTCTTCTCTTACTCGACGTCATATATGGTTTGACACAGATGACCACTCATCGCTTTTAAAAATTAATCACTTCCTTTGGCTTCAAGGACATAATGATGCCTCAGGTCTCTCACTCCACCTCCCCACCTCCTCCCAGTCCCTCACTCCTGAGCTCTGTTTCCTAAATAGGTTCATCCTCTTCAGCACCTTCAACCACCTCCCCTGCCTGTTCTCCCTAGAACAACTATACCACACTAGCACTTCATGCATTTGGGTAAAGATGGCACATACATTTTTATCTCCGCCTTCAAATTATCCTGAGCTCTACATATGGCCAATGTCTAACTTCCTCATGGATGGCTCAAGAGCACTCAAACCAAGCCAAACTCATGAGTGTCCAAAACAAACTCAGTCCTTTCTCATAGCCTGATCTACTTCAGTCAATTGCACCATCATTCATGCTAAGGATGCAGGAATGGAGCTACTTACTCCAGTAAGTTATTCTTGACATCCTTCACTTCTCTCAGTAAAGCCTCAAGACCAAACAACATCAAGTTCTACTGCATTTCCCCCATGCCTGTTCCCCATCCTTTATCTTTTCTCCATTTCAGCCTCGCAGAGGCTATCATCACTGTTCACCTCAACTATTTCCTTCAGTCCACACCCAATAGCAAAATTATCTCCCCAGGTATGAATATGTGCATCCCAACACAGTTAAAGCCTACAAAAGTTTTCCCATGCCTTCAGATACCAAGGCAAAATTATTCAACATGACCTTGCTTATCTGTCCAGCATTGTCAAGTTCCACCCTCTCTATGATTTCTTTTTTTTTATTCGATTGTGTGTGTTTGCATATGTGTGTGTGTGTGTGTGTGTGTGTGTGTGTGTGTGTGTGCGTAGAACCACGGGCGAATTTGGGAACCACCATGGACAGCCTCCACCTCCTTCTTGTTTATTCTGCCCCAGGATTTACAGGCTCCGCCTTACTAGGACCAGAAACACAGGCCGCCCCCGCTTCCACCCGAAGTCTATACATGGGGTCTAGGATCCGAACTCAGGACCTTCTGCCTGCAAGGCAGAGGCTTAACCCCTGAGCCACCTCTCCAGCCCCCTCTCTCTGTGATGTCTGTGCCCAAACTAGTCTGATCTATTTTCAATTCTTTCACTTTGATTTGTTATATGGAATCCAAGGGCTTTAGCTCTCTTGTAGTAAACAGAATAACAGCTTCACATCAAAGATATTCTTATCTGAATCTCTAGAATCCATAATATGCTATCTTATATGGCAAAAGATACTTTTGTAAATTTGATTACGGCAAGGATGGTTAAATTGTCCAGTGGACTTACTGTAACCACAACTATCCATACAAGGTACAGAGAAAGACAGGAGGACCACAGTTAGAAAGGGACAGGTGATGATAGAACCAGAGGTCAGAGGTCAAAGTTCAGAGAGATATTTCAAAATACTATTTCACTGGTTTTGACAATGAAGAAAAGAGCTGTGAGCAAAGGTGGTTACTGGAAGCCAGAGAAGACAAAGAAGCAGATTCTTCTGGAGAGATGGCTCAGGGGTTAAGCTTCTGCCAAACAGGTACAAGGATCTCAGTTTAGATTCCAGATCTCATGTGAAAACACCAGGCAGAAATGATAGCAGCCTACACTTATGTCCCTGGAAGGCACAGCCTGGAAAACCACAGAGCAAAAAAGACAAAAAGGAGGTAGAAGTAATCCAGGAGAATTCCCAAAGTCATCCTTGGGCCTCCATGGCAACACACAGTGCCCTCTGACAGAGAGAGAGAGACAGAGAGAGTGAGACAGAGAGAGACAGAAGTGTATTCTTCCAGAGAATCTCCTGAACTCTTAGATTCTATATTTAGTAGTTTTAAGCAACTAAATGTGTTATAACTTGTTACAGCAGCAGCAGTCAGAAACTTAGACTCCTCTCTTCCCCATCTAACTGATTCTTACCTTCCTTCAGTTCTCAGCTCTCAGGGTAGCCTTCTCTATATAATGACCAGATAAGATCTACCTAGCACAGTCCCTCCAAGATTAAGCACATCTTTCCAGCCCTTGTCACATTTGTGTGCTATTGAGTAGCTCAGCTAAAAACCCGTTGAAATTGCATCCATTTTTGCCTATCAGCATCTTAGCACAGCATCTGGCATATAATAACCCTTCATATTAATTTGAA
>JALPQD010000664.1:176072-316072 GCA_023101885.1 Typhlomys cinereus
AAGATTTACACACTTGGGCTGGAGAGGTGGCTCAAGGGTTAAGCCTCCGCCTTGCAGGCGGAAGGTCCTGAGTTCCGATCCCAGATCCCACCTATAGAGGCCTGGCGGCAGCGGGGGCGACCTGCGCTTTTGGTCCTGGTAGGACAGAGCCTGTGAATCCCGGGGCAGAAGGAGATGGAGGCGTCCATGGTGGTTCATGAATTCATTCGTGGTTCTACACACACACACACACACACATACATACACACACACGAGCCCGCGCAAACACACGCACATGCGCACAGTTGAATAAATAATAATAATAATAAAATTTTAAGATTTACACACTTTTAGGGCTGGAGAGGTGGCTCATGGGTTAAGCCTCGGCCTTGCAGGCGGCAGGTCCTGAGTTCGGATCCTAGACCCCACATATAGACGCCTGGCAGAAGTGAGGGCGGCCTGCGTTTCTGGTCTTCGTAGGGTGCAGCCTGTGAATCCCTGGGCAGAGTAAACAAGGAGGAGGTGGAAGCGGTCCATGGCGGTTCCCGAATTCATCCGTGGTTCTACACACACACACACACACACACACACACACACACACACACGCACACACATGCACACATGCACAATTGAATTTTAAAAAGATTTACACACTTCTTATAATATTTATTGACTATTTGTGCTTTCTCTTTTGAGAACTTCCCATTAATTCATTGGCCCATTTTTTCACTGATAATTTTTGTTTTATGATGTTTAATTTTTGCAGTTCTTCATATATTTTAGATATTAGCCCCCTGTCCAAAGTACAGATGAAAGTTTTTCCCTCATTCTGCAGGTTGAGTGTTTACTCCAGTAGCAGTTTACTTGGCTATGCGAGTTTTTAACTTCATGTCATTACATTGCCAGTCCTTGAGATTATTTTCTGTGCTGTGTGAGTCCTATTCAGACTATGCCTGTATTCCCTATATTTTCCTTTAGCATATTTCAGTATTTCAGTTTTAAAATTTAGGTCTTTGATTCATTTTTGAGTTGATTTTTGTGCCAGGCAAAACATACAAATCTAAGTTCATTCTTCTGTAGAAAGATATCCAACATTAACACAGAATTGATTGGATAAGCTATTGACTAGGTGGCCATAGTGTGTGTGTGTGTGTTTTCATTAGGTCCCCTATTCTGTTTGGTCTACATGTCTGCTTCCATATAGTACCATGATGTCTTTGTCGCTATGACTCTACTATTCATAGACTTTTGTGAATCCATATGCATTTTTAGGGTTGTTTTTTCTTGTGTTGTAAAAAACGTAATTGGAACTTTGATGAAGATTAAATTTAATCTTTAGATTTCTTTTGATAATAGCAACTTTCACCATATTAATTCTGCTAATTGAGCAACATGAAAACTATTTACAGTAACTTGTAAACACATGTTTGTCATGCTGATACAGCTAATATTTTGAATACTCTATTGAATAAGAATGGTGAATGTGAGTGCTCTTGTCTCATTACAGATTTTAAAGGAAACACTCAGTTTTTCTCATTTCGTACAATATTCTATATAATTTTGTTGTGCATAGCTTTCATTATGTTGAGGTATAGTCTACTCATTCCTAATTTCTTGAGGACTTTCATCAAGAAGGTATGTTGAACATTGTTAGTGCCTTTCTGTATTCACCAAGGTAATAATATGATTTCTGTCCTTAAGTCTGTTTATATGATGTTTATTCCTATGAAGCTATATGATTTATTGATTTGCATATATTGAATCGACTTTATGTAATGAGGACAAAACTAGCTTGGTTATGATACATGATTTTAATGAGTTTTTTTAATTCAATTTGCAATTTTTTGAGAATTTTACATTGTGGTTATCATGGTGTGTAATTTTCTTTCTTTATTGTTGGGTCTTTATTTGGCTCTAACTTTATCATGGAAATACTTGTGCATTAACTGAGTACATTTAGTAATGTTTCTTCCATTTCTGATTTATGGAACCATTTGAAGAGTTGATATTAGATCTTCTTTAAAAATCTGCTGGAATTCATCAGTGAATCTATGCAGTCAAAGACCTGTCTTTGTGGGGAGATTTAATTACTATTTCCATTTCATTTTTTGAAATTGTTATGAGTCTGTTAATTGCTTATATCTTTTGGATTTAATTTTGGAAGGTGAAAGTCATTTAGAAATTTTCTCATTTCTTCCAGAGTTTCCAGGTTTTTTGTAATATAAAGTTTTCAAAATATTCCCCTATCAGTTTTCCAGGTATACCTTAATGATATTCTGGATTGCAATGGAATCTGTATACAACTCCTTTTCATTCTAATTTATTTTGGGTGTTCTTTCTTTCTTTCTTTTTCCTTTTTTTTTTTTTTTTGGTTAGCTTACATTGGTTTTGTAATATTTCAAAGACCTAACTCTTTAATTTTTTCCGATAAAGTATTTTGCATTTTCTCATTATTTATAAATTTTGTGCTATGTAGTAATTATATTAGTAAAACTTATAATGAAGCTGCATAGGGATGTCTTTCCTAAGTTGCTGATTGTATATCTTTTGCAGCATATTACTGGAGTAGATTGTGAAGGGTGTTATATGTAGGTAAGACTGTGCGGGGAGTAGTAATGTTTGTCCAGAGAGATACCTATGTGGGTCTGATCAAAGAGTATTAGCTGAATGACCAGGAAAGATTTTTGCTCTTCTTTATTCTTCTTTCAATTCAGCCTGGGAAAGATCAAGTCTAATCTGGACCTTTCTACAGAAACTGCTCTACCTCTCATTTAAATGTGGTATTAATGAGCCTATATTGTTCCTTTGGTAAAATATACCATTAGGTATTTCTGTCCTGATAAGCTGAAAGGTATTGAAGAGGCTCCTTGGAGGGATAAGAAACCACAGTGAAGTGCAAGATGCAGGTAAACAAACCTTTAAAAGACAACTAGAGGTGTCTCAGGGGTTAAGCCTCTGCCTTGCAGGCGGAAGGTCCTGAGTTCAGATCCTATGACCCCACGTATAGATGCCGGGCAGAAGCGGAGAAGGCCTGAGTTTCTGGTTCTGGTAGGGCGGAGCCTGTGCATCCCGGGGCAGAGTAAACAAGGAGGAGGTGGAGGTGGTCCATGGTGGTTCCTGAATTCCTCCGTGGTTCTACACACACACATACACATGCACACACGCACACACCATACATGCACAATTGAATAAAAATAATAATAATAAAAAAAGACAACCAGAAACAAATTGTGGAAACTTCTACTATGAATAAAAATGTTTCTTGGATTTTACTTATTTTTTTATTTTTTTTAAATAGTTATACAAGCCCAATATGTAATCCCCTCTTTTTCCTTGTCCTTCCCTTTCCTCCTATTGTCCCCCCATCCCACTCCCCTTCCTTCCATCTGTCTCTCTTCCCTTCTCTCCCTCCTCCTCTCTTGGTGTTTCTGGCCTGCTTCCTCCCACCCTCCATAACATCTGTTCACATGGGTGCTGAATTTCCCTTTGAGTCGTCTATACTAGCGAGGGTTCAGGATTCAGTGACATACCTTGGGGCCCATTCTTGGATTGCCACTAATATAGGAACTCTGTTATATCTGTCTAATCCCTTGCCTCTAAGAATCCTACTGCCCAAAGCCTTCTTTCCTGAGATCTGTGCTAGTCTTTGAGGGCTTGTTAACATGTCAGCCATTGTACAGATCAGGCAAGGTCAAATCACATTGTAGCAATATCCTGGTTGTCTCAGCGGGCACTTGAGTGTAGTATCTTGCCTATCGGTGGTCCTCGCATCTTTAGGCTCTTATAGTCTTGCCGCCCTTTGTTCCACAAGATTCACTGAGCTTTAGGATGGGGGAGAAATTTGGCTGGTCTGGTTTGGGGTGAACATTGTAGAGTCTTTTGTGTTCTGAATTAAGGTTTGTAGTTGTTTTCAGTTTTGCTATTCCTGCACTGCCCTTGGCTCCATCCTGATTGGTTGTTGAGATCATCTCCTAACCAAAGACAAAAGGCTGTTAAATAAAAGAAGAGGCTTAAAGGTAGATGGAAGAATAAAGAGTAGAACACAGTAGTGAGTGGGGTCAGTCTCCTGGTTGCTGATTGGGTACCAGCCTCTATCGCCCCCATGACTGGGGAGATCAAACTTGCCCAGCTCATAGTGAAAAGGAAGGGAAATGAGAGTGAGCTGCATCAGATGTCTCTCTCCTTACAGGCAGTTCATGACTCTGGCCTAATTTCTCTATTGAAGTGTGATTCTTTGTCTCCTTTCTTTTGAGATCTTCATTCCCCTTCCTTCCTAGTTATAATCATTTGTGGTTATAATGGATGTTACAGAGATTTACCTTTGAGTATGTCATTAAGTGGGTGTGGAACTAGGATCCACTTATAAGGGAGAATATATAGCGTCTAACTTTCTGCGCCTGAGATGGTTCACTCAGTATAATTTCTTTTAATTCCATCCATTTACCAGTGAATTTCATTTATTCATTTTTTTTACCCTTTATTTTTTTATTAAAAATTTAATTATACATTTTAAAATTTTTTACCAGTTCCCTCCCTCCCCCCTCCTCCCCCTCCCCTTCCCCCAGTGCCTCCCCCCCAATTCCCAGAGAGTCCTTTATTGTGTACGCCTAACTCTCCACTGGGTCCTCCTCTCCGATGACATATAAGGAGATAGCTGAGTAGTATTCCATTGTATAAATGTACCACATTTTCATTATCCATTCGTCAGCTGTTGGGCATTTGGGTTGATTCCATGACTTTGCTATTGTAAACAGTGTTGCAATGAACATGGTTGTGCTTGTATCACTGTAGTGAATTGCTGGATTTTGGGGGATTATTCCCAGTAGTGATATAGCAGGGTCATATGGCATTTTAATCCTTAACATTTTTAGAAACCACCATACTGATCTCCAGAGTGGTTGTACAAGCCTGTGATCCCACCAGCAATATATGAGAGTTCCCTTCTCCCCACATCTTCTACAGCATTTGCTGTTGTTTGTCTTTTGTGGATTTTCACCAACCTGGTATCTCAAGGTAGTCACACATCCCTGGCCATCAGGGATTTTGCTTCTTGAAAGTTGATGATATGAGGCAAAAGAGAAACTATTTGCCCAATTCTAGACCTCCAAATTCTGGAGGGATGAGTTGGGGAGAGACAGAGATACAGCCCTGGGAGAGTCACCCTGTTTGATGGAGGCCTCTGACCCACCCAGCTGTGTCCACTGCCCTGGGGTCCAGGAAGCTTGGATCAGATGATGAGTACCATCTGCAGGTGGAAAGCTAACTTCAGGAGAAAAATACCTAGACATGTTTAGCTCTGGAATAAAAACTTAGTACATGCTCTTTGGCACATCTCTGATCCTCTTTATCCAAAGGTCAAGCTGCCTTTGCTTCATCCTAAAAGTAACAATACACAAGGTTCAGCCCCACAGGAGTAAGTAGGTCTGATTTTTGCAGGATCTATGAGAACATTTCTTAAACTTTTCCCACTCACAACCCTTTAAATCAGAGAATTTTCTTACCTACCCTTGGGTATATTAATTACAAATCAAGCATTTGCTGATAACAAACCATGGATTTATTTTAAAATAATTCTTCGTATACATATATTTTTCCATTTATTAAAGATATGCTTGCTTTGTTTTTATATGAAGAATGACATGCTCATTCATTATTTGATGTTGAAAAGGGCATCTTCTACATTTTTCAGGGGTGTTACTCCTTTTTTATTTGCATGTGTGCATGCTTGTGTGTGTGTGTGTGTGTGTGTGTGTGTGTGTGTGTGTGTGTGTGTGTGTGTACCAAAGGGCATTTGGATGCATGTACCTGTGGAGGCCCAAGAGCAACATTCTGAATCACCGGAATACTCTACTTCCTCATTGTTTTCTCTGGGGTTTCCCATGTTCCACCCACCAGGACCAGAAGTACAAGCCATAGCCATTTTTGCCTGGCATTTTTAAGTGGGATCTAAGATCTGAACTCAGGTCTTTCTGCTTGAGAGACAGAGACTTAACCCGAGACTTAACCCCTGAGCCATCTCTCCAGCCTGATAGTTACTTTTATTTCATAAACATTAATATTGAGAATCCCATTTCACATAAATATATAGTGTAATATGGTGTAAGCATGCTTAGGGCCTGTTGCAGTTACTCTGCATGCTGCCAAAAAATTTATGACCAAAAAGCTTAAGGGAACGAGGGGTTTATTTTGGCTTGTGATTGTCAGGTTACAGTTTCCTATCCAGTTTAGCAGGAGAGCCCACGTCAACACCAAGAGCAGAAGACACTGGCCATACCATATGCACAGGACTGCTGAGAGGGACAATACCTCTTGCCAGACCAAGTATACCAAAGGACGCCAACTTCCCTAAACAGCTCCCTGCATCTTATTCACCTGCCCAGGAATAGTCCCAATCACCATGGGCTAGGCTCTCCATCAGCTCCATAATCTCCTGCAGGCATGCCCAGAGTTTTAACCCAACTACTAATTTTTCACACTTGTGCCCGGAGTTCAGAACTTTCAAGTGTCAAATTGACATCAATACCAAATGATGACAGGGGCATTTCAGAAAATAATGGAAATTCTGTCTCAATCCCAATCCAAAATTTATGAGACTTTTGTTTTTTTAAATGAAAGCCAAGTTAGCAACTCAAACAGCAATTTAATATTTTAAAAATCAAATCTTTGCTTCACAATCAAAAGAACCAGAGTTCAGATCCCCAGATCCCACATAAAATGCTAGGCAGTTATAGCAGTGACCTGCAATTCCTGCCTGGCAGGCAGAGCTTGGGGAAATCCCAGAACAAAGCAATAAGGAAGAAGAGCAATCAAGTGTGATTCCTGAAATTACCCTTGAACTTTCATAGGCACACACTTAAGTGCTCTCTGGTATGCACACATGCACGGACACACACATACATATGCAAAAAAAAAGCATCCTAACAGTATAATTTAATGATATACCAAGATGATATTTTCAAGCTGAAGAATAATGGTAGGAAATAGGAAAAGTCTTTATTTGTTGTAATTACACCATTATATTTCTATATCAGCAGAAAACTTTGTATGTACAGAACATCTATAGTTCATAAAACATGGTAGTCTCTAGTCTGAACTTCACTGTTTAAGAAAGCACTCATCCCTCCTTTGCACCCCACCCCGCTCCGCCAGTCGGGACGCGCGCACAGTCCAGCCGGGCCTCAACCCTGCGCCCTAGCTGGTAAGGCCCCGCCCCGCGCACCGCCCACCAGGACCCCAGGTAGGCCCACAGGGACCCGGCTCTGACTCCCACCATCCAGCCGGAGCCGCGCGCGCGGGGCCGAGGGACGAGGAGGACCTCCCCCTGCGCCCGGGCCCTGCCCCAGCTGCCCTCGGGTTAAATAGCTCCACGCCCTCGCTCCCATCCCCCCTTTGCACCCCACCCCGCTCTGCCGTTTGGGACGCGTGCACGCGGTCCAGCCGGGCCTCAACCCCGCGCCCTAGGTGGTAAGTCCCCGCCCCGCGCACTGCCCACCAGGACCCAGGTCGGCCCACAGGGACCCGACTCCGACTCCCAACATCCAGCCGGAGCCGCGCTCTTGGGGCCGAGGGACGAGGAGGACCTCCCCCTGCGCCCGGGCCCCGCCCCAGCTGCCCTCGGGTTAAATAGCTCCAGGCCATCGCCCCCATGCCCCCTTTGCACCCCACCCCGCTCCACAGCTCGGGACGCGGGCGCGGTCCAGCCAGGCCTCACCCCACGACCTAGGTAAGTCTCCGCCTGCCCCGCCCACCAGGACCCCAGGCCAAATAATTCAGTTTAGTGAAATTTAGAGATCTTAAGAGTTAAAATGACAATGCCAAAGTCAAAGTGCAAATCCATGAGAAGCAACCATCAAGTAAACAAATTTCCCACTGAAGAAATTAATCCCATAATGTTAGACTCCAACAAGAACAAACCCACGGAAAAAGGCCAAGAAAGCCCCACCCAGGATAAAGACTTTAAAAATATGATCATTACCATGTTCAATACTATGAAAGAGGAAATCAGGGAGGAATTACATAATCGAATCAATCGCTTTGAAGAGGAACACAACAGACATCTGGAGGAGTTGAGAAAAACAGTGCAAGAAACAAAAAGTGGCATAGAGCAGTTAAAACAAACTCAAGCAGAGTTTAAAACTGAGCTAAAAGGCAAGTTATCTTCAACCCAGAACGCCACAGAGAGTCTTATCAACAGAACTAAGGAAGCAGAAAACAGAATTTCAGACCTTGAAGATAAAGTGGGAGTACTAACCAGCTCAATGGAAGAGGTTGTTAAAGCCAAAAAGATACTTGAGAGAAATATCCAAGAGATATGGGACACCCTGAAAAAGCCTAACATGCGTATTCATGGAATACCAGAGCAAGAATCTCAAAATACCACCCCTGAGGAAATTTTTCAAACGATCATCAAGGAAAACTTTCCTCATCTAAAAAAAGAGAGGCCCATCCATATACAAGAGGCATTCCGCACCCCAAACAGATACGACCAAAATAGAAGCACCCCACGGCAAATAATAGTTAAAACACTCCACATTCAAGATAAAGAACTGGTGCTGAGAGCTTCAAGGGAGAAAAAACAAGTCACTTTTAAAGGTAAACCTATTAAAATAACAAATGACTTCTCAGTCGAAACAGTAAAAGCAAGAAGAGCTTGGAGAGACATACTTCAAGTATTGAATGAGCAAAAATGTCAACCCAGGCTGATTTACCCTGCAAAACTATCAGTCATGATCAAGGGAGAAAGAAAAATTTTCCAGCACAAAGACAACTTTAAGGGATACATGGCCACCAAACCAGGCCTTCAAAAAATGCTAGAAATGATACTCAAGCGTGAAGAAAAAAACAGGCATATCCAGGAGAACAGAAGGCATATATAACACCATTAAAAGCGAAGCAATATACTTATAAAAACTACTAAACATAATCAATGTCTGGAATTAACAATAGTTTCTCCATTATAACACTAAATGTTAATGGAATTAATTCACTGATCAAGAGACACATATTACAAACTTGGATTAAAAATCACAATCCATCAATCTGCTGCCTGCAGGAAACGCATCTCACCACAAAAGATAGGCACGCTCTAAAAATAAAAGGCTGGTCAACAATTCTACAAGCAAATGGAAGCAGAAAACAGGCAGGGGTAGCCATTATGCTATCAGACAAAGTGGACTTCAAATGAAAGAAAATTATAAGAGACACGGGTGGATAGTACATTTTAGTCACAGGTACAATTCACCAGGAAGACTTCACAATAGTGAACATATATGCATCCAATACGGGCCCCTCCACATTCATTAAGAAAACCCTACAGCGTCTAAAGCAAGAAATCAACCCCCAAACGATAATTCTTGGGGACTTCAACACCGCCCTTTCAACATGGGATAGATCAATAGGTCAAAAGCTTAACAGAGACACTTTGGAACTTAATCAAACCCTGAAAGAAATGGACCTTACAGATCTCTATCGAACTTTTCACCCACGCACCAAAGAATACACATTTTTCTCAGCAGCACATGGAACTTTCTCCAAAATAGATCACATATTGGGCCACAAAATGAATCTACACATATACAAGAAAGTTGAAATTCTAACCTGTGCCCTATCAGACACCATAGCCTAAAGCTGGACATCCACAACACATCAAACAAGAGAAAACACACTAACTCCTGGAAACTTAACACTATGATGCTGAATGAGAACTGGATTCAGGAAGAAATTAAAAAGGAAATTCAAGATTTCCTGAAAGTGAATGATAACGAAAATGCAACTTACCAAAATCTCTGGGACACAATGAAAGCTGTTCTAAGAGGTAAGTTCATAGCTCTTAATGCCTACGTCAAAAAAATGGAAACATCAGAAATAAGTTAACAATGCAGCTTAAAGCTTTAGAGAAACTAGAGCAATCTGATCCCAAAAGTAGTAGAAGAGAGATTAGTAAAATAAGGGGAGAAATATCTGAAATCAAGATTAAGAAAACGATAGAAAAAATCAACCAGTCAAAAAGGTGGTTCTTTGAAAAAATCAATAAGATTGATACACCCCTAGCTAAATTAACCAAAAGCAAGAGAGAGAAAACCCAAATTAACAAAATTAGAAATGAACATGGAGTTATCACTACTGATACCCAAGAAATCCAGAGAATTATAACATCATATTTCAAAAACTTATACTCTGTGAAGTTTGACAACACAAAAGAGATGGATGAATTTCTAAGTAAACACAACTTACCTAAATTGAATCAGGAAGTTGTGAATTATTTAAATAGTCCTATAACATATAAGGAAATTGAGGAAGTAATCTCGAATCTTCCCACCAAAAAATGTCCAGGACCAGATGGATTCAGCACAGAGTTCTACCAGACATTTAAGGAGTTAATAACACCAATACTCCTTAAACTGTTCCATCAAATAGCAAAGGAAGGAACACTACCAAATTCCTTCTATGAAACTAATATCGTTTTAATCCCAAAACCTAATAAAGATTCACTTAAAAAAGAAAACTATAGGCCGATCTCCCTGATGAACACAGACGCAAAGATTCTCAACAAAGTCTTAGCAAACCAGATTCAAAAACATATTAAAAAGATCATTCATGGGGACCAAGTAGGCTTCATCCCCGGCACACAAGGTTGGTTCAACATACGCAAATCAATAAATCTAATTCATCATGTAAACCAGTCCAGAGTCCAGGACCACATGATACTCTCGATAGATGCAGAAAAAGCTTTTGACAAGATCCAACAGCCTTTTATGATCAAAACGCTAGAGACAGTAGGAATGGAAGGAACCTTTATCAATATAATAAAAGCTATATACAACAAGCCCACAGCAAGGATTATGCTCAATGGGGAACAATTGGAAGCATTCCCACTTCGATCAGGAACTAGACAAGGCTGTCCACTCTCACCACTTCTATTCGATATTGTACTTGAAGTGTTAGCTGAAGCCATAAGACAAGAAAGGGACATACGAGGGATTCAAATCGGCAAGGAAGAAGTCAAGCTATCCCTATTTGCAGATGACATGATCTTATACCTGAGTGATCCCAAAAACTCCACCAGGAAGCTCCTGGAACTAATTGAGCAGTTCAGCAGGGTGGCAGGATACAAAATAAATGTGCAAAAATCAGAGGCCTTCCTATATGCCCAGAATGAAAGAAGTGAAAAAGCCTTGAGAGAAACAATACCATTTATTATAGCCCCTAAAAAAATGAAATACCTTGGTATAAACCTAACTAAGGAGGTAAAAGACCTTTACAATGAAAACTTTAAAACCCTAAAGAAAGAAATAGCAGAAGACACCAGAAGGTGGAAAGACCTCCCTTGTTCCTGGATTGGCAGAATCAACATCGTGAAAATGACCATCCTACCAAAGGCAATATACAGATTCAATGCTATACCAATCAAAATCCCAAAGCAATTCTTTAAAGAAGTTGACCAAACAATCTCAAAGTTCATATGGAGGCACAAAAGATCCAGGATAGCAAAAACAATCCTGAGTAACAAAAACACAGCTGGAGGTATAACCATACCAAACCTTAGTCTATAGTACAAATCCATAGTTGTAAAGACAGCCTGGTACTGGCTCCAAAATAGACACACAGATCAATGGATAAGGATGAAAGACCCAGATATAAGCCCACAAAGTTACAGCCATTTGGTCTTTGACAAAGGGACCCAAAGAATCCAATGGAAAAAGAACAGCATCTTCAACAAATGGTGCTGGCAAAACTGGATCTCCACATGCAGAAGATTAAAGCTGGACCCGTACTTGTTACCATGTACAAGACTTAATTCCAAATGGATCAAGGACCTTGATATCAGGCCAGAGACTATAAAAACCATAGTTGAAAGGATAGGGAACTCCCTCGAGCTGATTGGGCTAGGCCAACACTTCCTAAACAGATATCCAATGGCACAGTCACTGCTAACAACTCTCAACAGTTGGGATCTTGTGAAATTAAAGAGCTTCTGTTCAGATAAAGAGATTGTAACGCGAGCTCAAAGGCAACCCACAGAATGGGAGAAAATCTTCACTAACCACATATCTGATAGAACTCTATTGTCCAGAGTGCACAAAGAACTTAGAAAACTAAACACCAAGGAAACCAATGGCCCAATTAAAAAATGGGTCCTGGAACTTAAAAGAAACTTTACCAGGGATGAAATTAAAATGTCTAACAAATATCTTAAAAAATGCTCCACTTCTTTAGCCATCAGGGAAATGCAAATCAAAACTTCCCTGAGATATCATCTCACCCCGGTCAGGATGGCAAAAATCCACAATACTAACAACGACAAATGCTGGAGAGGATGTGGAGAGAGGGGAACTCTCCTACATTGCTGGTGGGAATGCAGGCTCATACAGCCACTCTGGCGAGCCGTCTGGAGATTCTTAAAGAAATTAAAGATTGAAATGCCATATGACCCTGCTATTCCACTTTTGGGAATTACCCCCCATACAGCAGAGGTTCACCTCGATAGCACAAGCACGACCATGTTCATAGCAGCACTGTTTACAATAGCGAAGTCATGGAATCAGCCCAAATGTCCAACAGTTGACGAGTGGATAAGGAAACCGTGGTACATCTATACAATGGAGTACTACTCAGCCATCAAAAATGATGAATTACTGAAATTTGCTGGGAAATGGATGTCATTAGAAACAATTATATTAAGTGAAGTATCCCAGACCCAGAAAATTAAGCGCCGTATGTACTCCCTAATAGGTGGCTCCTAGTACCAAACCCACCCAGCCCACCTAGAGACAGCAATTGCAAGGATTATGAACAGGAGGGATGGGGTAGGAGGGCCACACCAGAAACAAGGAGAGAAGGGACCATGTTACAGCAGGAAAAATAGGCCTCCACCAAGGACCCAAATAAGTAATGAGACATCTGATTAAGTTCACAGACTTTTGTTCCTGATCATTTACTACTGAGGGGGTGTGATCTCACCAGAAGAGGAGGGCATATAGTCTGGCAGATAAAAAGTAACAATTTTGCAAATGGGTGATAGACCCCTCCCTCAGTGTAGTTTCCCACTTTTATTACATCTACCTTTGAATGTGCTTTTATCACAAGACTCTAACAGCTTTTTGTCTCTGGCCAGGGGGTAACATACAATGCCCACCAGGATTGAGTGAAGGGCATTGCAGGAGCAGCAAAACTGCAAAAGAAATTCAACAAACCACAATCCAGAACTTCAGAGACTCTATATCAACCACCTAGAACTAGGCCAGCTTAGTCTCTCCCCATCTTGAAGCTCAGGGAAATTTGCGGTGAGGGGGCGGTAAGAGTGTAAGAGCATAAGGATGGGAGGAGCAATGATATGTAAGATACTCTATACTAGTTAGGGCTGAAGCAATCATAATTGGACTTTGCATGCCCTGCGCATTGTCCAACACAATGTTGACCTCACAAAGTCTAGCATCTGCTAAAGGCACCAAGATCCTTGGAGGCAAAGGATTGGCAGCCACAGCAGTGTTCCTATACCTAAGGGGAACACGGGAAAGGGTTCAGGGAAAGGCCACTGGGTCCTTGTACATCATCGGAGAGGAGGGCCCAGAGGAAAATCAGACATGCACAAGAAAGGACTCTCTGGGAGTTGGGGTGGGAGGCACTGAGGATGGGGAGGGAGAAGGGTAGGGACGGGGAGCAGGGGGTACGGGGGGAGGAGGAGGGAGGGAGGGAACTGGTGTACCTAATAAGTTTGTATGAGCTGAAATAAAAAAAAAAAAGAAAAAAAAAAAAAAAGAAAGCACTCATGAGTGCTGCCTGGTGTGAAGATATGTGCAGAGCACTTGTGTGCTCAGAACAAACCCTCCGTGGAATCACATGACACAACTAGGATTCATGATGTGTTTGATTTTTTTAATTTGTTTTTTATATGTTTGAACTTGAATTATTTTTGTCATTATGTATTCAGAAATCTGTTATTGCTCCCAATTTTTTTTGTAAGCTCCACATTCAATTATATGACCCGCACATGGTACAGCTGTTACTCTGCATGATTACTGATCAATTCATGACCAAACAGCTTAAAGGAAAAAGAGGTTTTATTCTGGCTTATGATTTTGGGTTATGGTTCCTTTTCCAGTGTGGCAGTAGAACTCATACCAACACCAGGGGCCAAAGGAACTGGCCTCAACGTATCCATATATTCACAGGACTGTTGAGAGACAGACAATCCTTACTTGCCAGACCAGCATGTCTGGCCAAGTATATGGAGAAATGCAACTTTTTTATCTTGCTTCCTCCATCTTCTCTGTCCAGGGACGAATTCTACCCAGCATGGGCTGGTGCCCCAGCCTGCGGGACACTCTGAGAACTGGATAACCTAGGAGGCAGGAGGACAAATGAAGGACACGAGACAGAAAGAACAAAAGCAAGTCGAGAGTTCCCATCAAGCTCTAACTATATTGATCCAGGGAAGGGTTTGGGGCATCTTAGGGCAGGGGTTAGGAGGGAAAACCATTCGGTCAGGCAGGAAACGTTGCTAGGAGACTCAGGTATTTATGGTAGATAAGGTTTTATGGCTGATGAGGTAGTTAGGGCAGATGAGTTAAACCTCAGATGGTCACTTGTTTCTCTGACAAAGGGCTCAGCTATGGGGGAAACAGAGGCAGAGATAGGCAGGAGCCCAAGACAGTCACTTGGGCAAAAGGTCATTTTTTATGGCTCCCGGCAGGCTGGGCCTTCCCATTCAACTAGAAAATCTGCAGACTTGCTTAGGTGTTTGAGGGGGATTGGGAAGGAAGCTAACTCAAACACTAATTCTTTATAAGTGTGCCTAGAGCTTGAACCTTCAATCATCAAGTTGACACCTTCCACACATGACACACGTCATAACACATGGGATGGTGGACCATAGTTTAAGAAGTCAGACTCTGGGCGACCATCCCTCTGGCAGAGAAGTGAAATCCACCCAACTCCACTTCTGGCGCTCATTCACCATGGGGGGGAGTCCTGTTCCCAAGGCCAAAGTCACCAAAGCTCCCTCCCATCTTCCCTCACTATTGTTACCTCCCACAATCCTTTATTCTGACATTTAGACAGTCACGTGCCTGACCTCTTTGCTGGTCACCATGCAACAGCCTGAGGGGTCCTATGAAAGTAAATCACAGCCTGGAGCCTCCATCATCATTCCCAGCCCTGTAAGATCATTTCTTGATACCCCTAGACCTTAGGTAGTATGTCACCAGCGAATAATTCCTCCCTAACACACCCCCTCCCTCTTAGGCTAGGATCCCTCCTTGTTTCTTAGAAGAGCTCTGTACTTCTTCCTGGGTTTGACATATTTTCTATTATAACTTTTGTGTCCCACACACCTATGTGGTTCTGCCAAATCCACACAGTAAGAAAGCATAGAACCTAGTGCACTTGGCCCACACAAACAGGAAGTGCATTCTTTTTGCCTTAGTTTGCAGACTCAGAATTCGCAGATCAGAAATAACTCAAAGGAGGAAAATCAGGAAAAGTTCTTCTAAGTCCACCATTTGTTAACAGTAGTCATCGAGTGGACAGCAAGCATCCCGAGAGCATCATGGTGTGTGGTCTTTTTTCCAGTGCTGGCTGAGGCAAAAATGAAACTATCCATATGTTGATGCAAGGGTCAGCTGTGGATCACGTGAGTGCTGGGCGTCACCTAAGCTGGCAGACTGCAATGCACAGGTGGGCAGAGTTCAGAGGCGGAGATGGAGATAGCCCGGTCCACAGGGTTAATTAGCCTTTGTTATGGGCGAGACAGAGAGTGAAAATTGAATATGTGTGTGGGGCAGCTGGGCTGAAGACAGATGCCATGGGCCAGTAGGAATTTCCAGGAAGCTAGAGACAAAATAACTTTCTAGAATTGGCCCGGCAGTTTCTAGAATTGGCCCGGCAGTTGGAGAGGACCAGAGAAGCCGGTGTGGCTGTCAGGTTCCTTCCCGCTGCTGGTCGAGGGGTCTTGGGGTACTGATCCCCTGAAGAACTTGAGCGCCAAGTTGCAGACTTACTTCCAATGTCAGAAGCGATCTGGAGGCGGGGAGTGTGAGGTCCACCAGGAGCCCGGGAGCCCACCCTGCTTCGTGCTGCTCTTCTTCCAGGTGGACGGTGAGGGGCGCTGAGGTCCAGGGCCGGAAGGACTCTACCTGGGCAGCTCGGGATGTCGCCGGTGTCAAATCTTGACTCTCAGCACTTCTCGCAAGTGCCAGGGACCTGCAGGCCTTTCCATCCTTCTCTGTCTCTCCTGTTATCTCAGGGAAACATTTCAGCAAAGATAGGTAAACTTAGGATGGGCCCAAAGTGACCCAGGGTGTTCTCCCAAGGTGTGCCGGACAGGAGGCTCAGCCATGAAAACAGGACAGAAAGTCAAGGTGCAGTGAGAATGGCATCTTAGCAGTGCCAAGAGAGCGAGGACAGTAACCAGGTAATAGGAAACACTGAGATGTTAGGCACTATTGGTTGATTTGAGACATTTTCGGGAAAGTCAGGATTTGGAGGTTATAATAATAGCGTGGGATACAAAATGTTGGATCTGTCTGTCTCAGCCTCTTTAGAAACAGAAATGTGTCTCTTTTAATTTATTTTTACATCATTTTATGGGATACCAGTCCACACCACAGGTGCTGCTTCTTCATCTGTGAAATGGATTATTACTATGAGAACTGAGGTGACTTCTCTGAGCACTGTGCCATTTGCTATCAAGTGAGGACTAAGTGGGGGAAGAATCATAAACCAAGTTTTTTCTCTGAGTCAGGTCTTAAGCCATACTTATCCATGGTGTGAACTGAGGATTCTGTTACATGTGTCTCATTTTCTGCAGTGACTGTTGTCACTAGCAAGTGGATATGTGATGACATATCTACAGATGCATTCAAGAGCTTATTCAATGATTTCATTATTTTGATTGTACTACAGATCCTGGAGTCCAAGCTGATCCAAGGGACATTTTATAAAATATGTATATGTTCACGGGGTGTATGCATGTGTGTTTGCACGTGGATGGGTGTATGTGTTTGGGAACCTGTGTATGGAGGCCTATATTAACTTTAAAACAATAAAAGGAAGAACAATTCAGGATTGTATTAGTTGGGGTTCTCTAGAGTCACAAAATTCACAGAATGAATATATAGGAAATTTATTGAGTTGGCTTACAGATATGGCCAAGGTAGTCCACCAAAGGCTGTCAGTAGCCGAGGGTGTCCAATGATGGCCTCCAGTAGCCGAGGTAATTCCAACGATGGCTGCCAATTGCTAGCTGCTCAGTTCTGTAGTCAAGTAGGTGATGGCTGAAGGCTGGAGAAGTCCTAGAGTCTTAGTCTAGTGGAAGGTCGAAGGAACAGGGCAGCTGGAAAGAAGAACGATTCCCAGCACAGCTGCAAGGAGGCATCTGTTCTCCTTGGTGGCTTCTTTTTTTTTTTTTTTTTTGCTCATTAATTTCTTTTATTATTATTATTATTATTATTATTATTATTATTTTTCTTTTTTTAAATAATTTTTATTATCTACGCTCATACAAACTTAATAGGTACACTGGTTCCCTCCCTCCCTCCTCCTCCCCCGACCCCTGTACTCACCCTCCCTTCACTCCTCCCTCCCCACCCCCCAGTTTCTCCCCTCCCCGAATGCCAGGAGAGTCCTTTAATGTGCATGCTTGGTGGCTCCTTTTTATATGACACAGTATTGGGAGAATCCTTTGAGAGCTTTAGATTTCTGATAGGATCTAGGGTATGTACAATCCTTTCAAGTAGTCTCAGTTGATCCTTTCCAGAGGTGGTCTCACCCCTGCTTAGTTAATACCAGGTGTGTCAAGTTGACACCCAAGCCAAACTATCACAAGGATGATACCCAACATTAACTTGAATATCATCCTGAATTGCTCTTCCCTTTATTGTGTTGAGTCAGGGTATTTAATTATTATTTATTTGCTTATTGAGACTTAAGTTTATTTAGAGTTGGAGTCTGGTAGCCAAGGGAGTCATACTTTAGATTTAGGCAGAAAGCTTTAGAACCAAAGAGATAGCTTAAGGTCAGAGAGAGAGTCACCATGACAGCCTGGTTGGAGGAAGAAAAGAGGAGCAGACCAGAGAGCTTGGAGTGTCTGGAGGAAATAAGGGAAGAACAAACTTACTTAGCAAGCGTTTTAAATGCTAAATATCTCCTCAACCCTTGGACTTGAGTGTATGTGTGTGTGTGTGTGTGTGTGTGTGTGTGTAGAAGGTCCTTGAGTATAGGTGCCTATGGAGGCCCCAGGATGACACTGGGAATCTTCCTGGGTTGCTCTAGTTCCTTATTGCTTTGCTTTGGGGTTTCCCAGACTCTAGCCTCCAGGGCCAGAACACTAGGCCACTGTGATTTCTCCTGGAATTTTTACATGGGATCTGGGGATCTGAACTCAGATTCTTTTGCTTGCCAGACATCAAAAGCTTTAATCCCTGATCCATTGCCCCAACCCTGGGACATTTTCTTAACGAGAAGAAATTATTCATGTTTTAATGATCTTTTATGCTTGAAATTTTAGACAAAAGAAGATGTTCAAGAACCAGATAAACCTCCAGGTGAGATAATACTGACACTTGTAATAAATGCTATTTGCTTTTTTTTTTTTTTAATAAAAAAATGTAACTTTGGAGAATCTTCCCTCTTCACTTTCACCCCGCAGTGTCTGCTCAGCTTGTCACGTTCTTGGGCTGATCACCTTCACTCTGAGCCAGGTGTGCAGAGTGTGGACTCTGAGCACTTAGGGCTCAGGTCAGCAGGGCAGGGCCAGTTCTTTCTGGGGCTAAGAGATAGCTGCATCGGAGGAGAGGGAAAAAGAAGTGCCTGGAAGGGCAGAACACTAGAACCCACTCATGTCCAGAGGCCAAGAAAGCACTATGTCCATGGATGCTGTGTATGGCTTGCGTGGGCAACATTGTTTGTGAGCTCTGGGCTTGTTCTTTCGAGCCAGAGGGAGCTCTGGCTTCTCAGTGAACAGCTGTCGCCCAGCACTGTGCAGAATGTGGGTGCCACATCCCCTGTCCCCCAAAGTGGCAGCTTTTCTATCTTCAACTGAGGTGGGAACCACTTGCAGCCAAAGAGCTATTGTAGACTCTGCTGCCTAACTAGTGGCTGGGCATTGTCCTGTCCTGTCCTGTCCTGCTGCCTGACGGTTATGAAGAAGTGACTACTTTTCACAGCTAAGCAGGTCATTGCCAAGGGTAGGAAATGAAGAAACCTGAAAGGGACAAGATGGGTGAATAAAGTGACATAAGCACCTATATCTCAGAGGAAAGGCATTCTTTAAAATGCATCCATGTCAACCTCTGATTTAGTTTCATAATTTGATATAATAAATAGCTCACTCAAACAACGTGGGAATGGATTTTTATTCAACGGACAATTCCAGGTTACAGCTCATCATGGCAGGGGACTAACAGGATCAGCAGCTGAGGAAATTGGTCACGTCACATCACAGCAAGAGCTGAGGGCAAAGACCGATGCTGCAAGCCTGCTTGCTCGCCTTCCAGCTTGCTCCGCCTTTTTCCTCCTGCCCAGGGAATGAGGCCATTCGCAATGGGCTGGGTCTTCCTGTGTCAATCATGCATTCATGCCTGCCTTAATTAGATAATTTCTCATAGATGTGTTCAGAAGTCCAGATTCAGATGTCAGGTCGTCATTTGAGACTAACATCACAGTCTGTAAAAACTCTTGACTGTCTTGAGCATGATTAATTTTTCTACAACTTTCTTTCTGAAACTGGCATTAAATGAGAGCTGCTTTTATCAAAATCACTGGACAGGTAGACCATTTCACATAATCTGGAGGAATTGCTGTACTGTAGAATTTGGTGAGTATATTTTTTTAAAGAAAGTCAAAATTCTTATAGAATATGAATCTTTATTTTGGTGTTTAGATTAATTTGTTTCCAAGATTATTAGGATTTCTGTTTTGTTTGTTAAGGGTGATCCTTTGCTTAGTGATTATTCTACCCCAAATGCTGTTAGCCAGGATCTTGATGTGAATAGGAATGAGATAGACGGTTTCAGAACTGAGCAAAAATGTGGGTGGTCAATAGTTACTTAAGAGGTCCTAAGTCTCAGGGGTCACTATGCAGAGACTGCCATATCAAAAATGAATAGGGCAAATCCAGAAACACAATGGGATACACTGGGAAGGGTATAAGAGCCAAAGCCCAGGGCCTAGCATGTCAGTATTATGACCTATGAACCCTATGACAAACAAGGACAAAGACAGAGAACTATTGGTTGTCTGTGTTTATCAAATTCTGGGATACTCAAGTGAACATCCCCTGTCTGGATTTTCTTCTAAAATTCCAGCCCTTCAGTTGATCTTTCTGTTGGGAAGTCAGAGCCAGAATACCTGCAGCCACTCTTCCTCCCTATGTTAGTTCTTTTTCTCATTTCTGTGACACAATTTAGCTCATAGTTTGGCAGAAACAATCCACTATGATGGAGAAGCCATGGCAGCTTCAGTTCTTTGACAGCAAAAACTTGCGACGTGACTCGTTCACATCTTAACAGATCAGGAGCACAGAGCTCAGGCCAGAAAGTGGGGTGACCTGAACCCAGTATCTGCATCTACCAGCTCTGCTTCCTAGTACATATCCACCAGCTGGCACCATGTGTTCAAATATATGAGCCTGTGAAAGAGACATTTTGCGTCTAAACCCGATCTAGCAACATTTTTGGCTTTCTTTTATGGGTTGTTTTTTTTAAGTCCACAACCAGTTTTCCTCTCACCAGCTAGATAGAATCTTTATGTGTATCCATCTCCTCTTTAACTTTTTATATCTGTTGGACACAGAGACATACTGAATTTTTAAGCCTTTCTTTAGCCAGTGAAATAACTCAGTGGGTAGATGTGCTTTTATGCAAACCTGGAGACTTGAGTTTGGCTTGTCTTGTCCTGTCCTGTCCTGCCTACCTGAAACCCACATTGGGGAAGGAGGGAACAGTCTTCTGATCTTTACCCCCACGGCTGTGCTTACGTGCACTCTCTCTGTCTCTCTAAAATAAATAAAATATTAAAAATCTTTTAATTTTTCCTCTCACTGTGAGAAGTAAAAATACAGTATGGCTTGTATCTTTCAGGGGGACATAGTTCCTGGTGTCACGCTGAGTGTACAGGGAGACTTGACTCGGTTCCATATGGATGTGGTGGTGAATACTGCAAATGAGGACCTTCGTCACATTGGCGGACTTGCTGGTGCTCTCTCCACAGCAGCTGGCCCTGAACTTCAGGCTGAATGTGACCGGATGGTGAGAGAATCTGGCAAAGTCCTACCTGGTAATGTAGTCATCTCAAAAGTGGGAAGGCTCCCTTGCCAACATGTCATCCATGCACTAGGGCCTCGCTGGAATGGAAACAAAGTACTGTGCTGTTCCCTGTTAAGGAATGTTGTGGCTCAAAGTCTCATTTTAGCTGAGATACTCAACTTCCAATCCATAGCCATCCCAGCTATCGGTTCTGGAATCCTAGAGTTCCCTTTAAGCCAGTGTGTGCCACTATTGTTTCGGCCATCAGGGACAACAGAAGCAGGATGGGTCCACCTTGAAAAAGGTCCTCTTGGTGGACTGCTCTGAAAAGACTGTGATGGCCTTTGCTGAAGCTGCGAGAACTGTGTTTAAAGATGCCCTGCCCCAGGGGATGGCGTCCCCCTCTAAGACAGAACCCGGACCCAACAGAGCTTGCCCACCCTCTTTAACAGCAGCATTCCCATCTGTAAAATCTTCACAGAAACAGCGGTGTCTGGTGTCCCCAGAAGGCCTGAAGATCCTGCTGGTGACAGAAGATGTGCGGAATGCTAAGGTGAGTGTCCTTGTTTGCCCCCAGTGTGCTGTCGTGTGGTATAATCTGCAGTTGTCTTCTGGGAGCCCCAAGAGCATCAAGGATGGATGGGGAGAGGGGGAGATAATTCCTTCCCCCCTCTCCTGGGTTGAGACAGCTTTTCCTATGTAACTGGACTCCATCCCAGGTCACTTACTAATAGAGATTGGCCCAACTGTTTCTATGAATTGAGATACTGGAATTGGATCACTAGGTTTCTGATAGGTGTGAGAATCCAGAGAAATCGATGCCACTTAATTATCTAGGTTCGTGGCCTTTAAAGCCTGGTAGGTTTTGGTAAATCCAGAATTAGTTTCCTGTTAGTGTTAGGAAGAGCACACTTAGAAGAAAAATGACAGGAGTCATGAAGGTCAGGATTTGTTGGTAGGAGTGCATCATGGACAGGTTTGGGGGCTGGAATTGGAAGGACTCAGCAGTTCCATCCATTTCTTGGTATGTTATGGAAAGGAGCTGGCCGAGTTCACTTGAGTGGGTCCAAATGTTAGAAATCATGTGAGGACAATGCCTCTGTGTGTGTGTGTGTGTGTGTGTGTGTGTGTGTGTGTGTGTGTTAGAATATGTTAGTGCCACAGCACATGTGAGGAGGCCTGAAGAAGACATCACGTGTGGGTCCTTACTTTCTACTTTTTCTGAAACGGCTTTTTGTTTTTTACTTTTTGAGTATGCTGGGCTAGCCTGAAAACTTCTCAGGATTCTCCTATCCCCAACCTCCCATCTGTATAAGGAACACTGGAATTACAGATGTACGACCATGCTTCCCTTTACATGGATTCTGTTGATTAGAACTCAGGCTTAATGTTAGAGCAGCAAGTGGTTTGTTCACTGAGTCATCTCCCCGGACCTTAATACGCTTTTTTCTAAGTATGACAGTCTTTCTAACACAGGCTGGAACTAATCATAATATTAACCATCTAAAACAGATTCTTCCCCTCTCAACACCTCCACACACACATGCACACACACACACACACACACATGCACGCACACACACACACACACACACACACACACACACAGACACACTACCTTGCTAGGCTGTGATTCTTTAATTGGAGGCTGATGGATGATTCTGGGAGGGAAGTATGTGGGGAAGGCATTGGGAGCATGGCAGGGGTACCTACTTACTAACTAATAGCTGCATTTATCTCTTGTATTAAATGAGATGGTTATAGGTGTGTCCTCCAGTAAATGGCTGCTGAACCTTTTCTCTGGCTTCACAGAAGTCTGGGGCCTAATGTTGGGTAACCACCCTTTCTCCCAGAAAGTTCTGAGCTCTTTTTTATTTCACTTTTAAAAAAGAAGTTTTGGGGCTAGAGATGTAGCTGGGTTGGCAGAACCCTTGCCAAACTTGTGTGAAACCCTAGATTCATTCCCTAGCAAAACCCAGTGTGGCAGTACCTGCCTGTAATCCCAGCATTCCAGAGATAAAGGAAGAAGAATCAGAAGTTCAAGGTCATCCTTGGCTACATAGTTTGAGGCCAGCCTAGGATACAGGCCACCCTGTCTCAAAAACAAACAAACAAACAAACAGATTATTAGTAGAGCACATCTAGACAAAGCAGACACCATAATACAGTGAAAAACATAACCAGTCCTTAAACGTTTTTAAATTATTTTGCTTATGGAGAGGGAGTGATGGAGACAGAGTAAGAAAGACAGAGAGAGAGAGAGAGAGAGAGAGAGAGAGAGAGAGAGAGAGAACATGCATGATATGGTTGGTACGTGCACAACTGAAGGTCAAATCAGTTCTCTCCTTTTACAGGTGGGCTTTGGGGATTGAACACAGGGTCATGAGCAGGTACCTCATCCACTGAGCGATCTTAGTACACACCTGCCCCCAAACATTTTGTTGAAAGGCCAAGACGATTCCTAATTATGGCCATTGGGTGTGTGTGTGTAGAAGAGTGGGTGGAGGCCCAAGGGAGGCTTTGGGAATCATCCTAGATTGTTTTACCTCTTCTGTGGTCACATTCTCTCCAACTCTTTAGCTCAAGTCCATTTGTTTGTGTGAGACATGTGTCTGTGTATTTCATTTTTTTAAAAGTGAAATAAAAAAGAGCTCAGAACTTTCTGAGAGAAAGGGTGGTTACCCAACTTTAGGCCCCAGACTTCTTAACCATGCAGCCTAGAATGGCTTGAAATAGTTCTCTATCAGTCTTTCAAGTGAATGTACAGCTACGTGCCATCATATTTGGCTTTGTTCCTTTTAAAAGCAGTTTTTTTTTCATTTTCCTTTAAAATGGGGAGCTAGAAGGTTAATTAGATTTCTACTTAGAGTAAGCATAAGTAATAACTATGCGTCCCCAGTCTCATTGAGTGCTACTTTATGTCAGACCCTTTGTGAAGTGCTCGACAAGTCTAATTCATTCAGTGCCATGGAGTCAAGCACTATGCTCACTTTCCAGAGAGAGAATAGAAGTATGAGGCCCTAAACAACTCATCTGAGTCCTGCACCCAGCAGTAAGGTAGTGTCAGGCCCTGAGATGGATTCAGGTACTTTTTTTTTTTTTTAATTTTTTTTTTATTATTTATTCAATTGTGCATATGTATGTGTGCGTATGTGTGTGTATGTATGTGTGTGTGTAGAACCACGGACGAATTTGGGAACTACTCTGCCCTACCAGGACCAGAAACGCAGGCCACCCCCTGCTTCCGCCTGGCTTCTATACATGGGGTCTAGGATCCGAACTCAGGACCTTCTGCCTGCAAGGCAGAGGCTTAACCGCTGAGCCACCTCTCCAGCCCCGGATTCAGGTTCTTAACTATTGTACTGTTTCCAAATATTCTTGTTTTTTATAGCAAACAAATCAAACATTCCTTTGGCCAATAGTAGGGATGGGAATGTGTTCTGGTCCTTGTTTGGCTTGACACTTAATTGAAGACATTTTTCCATTGCTTCCCCCCTGGAGCTGTGTGGCTTTTATTGCTGTGAGTCACTTCTCAGTGACTCACACCAGTCAGTCACCTTCCTTCTTCTGACCTCTCTGCTTTAGTCAGCTTCATCTGCTCCTAGACATGGTATCGAACAAGTTGCACAGTCACCTTGCTGCTCTCTCCATTGTGGTACTGGGGATGGGCCAACATGCCCCGTCTAGCTGTCTGCAGAAACTCTCCATTAGGTCTGATTAACTGCTCCAGTCTACCAGAAGTCAGCCTGTGCTGTTTCCTCTCACTCTGCCTGCTGCCCTTGTTCCCACTTCTCAGGCCCATCTCACCCATGGCATTTCATCAGCCAACAAAAGCATCTTTCTCTGGACTCCCATAGCAGTTTCCTGCCATTACATGTTATTTCTTGACAGTCCTTTCCTGCTGGGAGATTCACTAAGTACTTAGTAGCCCTCTGTCTCTGGCAGGTATTCCAGTTTACAAACCCTTTATCACCTTAGCTGTCTCTGAGACTCCCTGCTGTCACGGTTGTTGGTTGCCTTCTGTGGGAATCTAAAACAAATCTTGATTTTGTTTTTAAGACCCATGTCATTGTCAACTCCATTCCTTCAACTCTTGACCTCAACCACGGATTCCTTTCTAAAGCCCTGTTGGACAAGGCCGGGCCACAACTCCAGGAAGAGTTGCAGGAAGCTGGCAAAAGTTCCCCCATCACCGTGGGCACAATTCTTCAAACCAGTGGTTGCAATCTTTCCTGCAGCTACGTGCTTCATGTGGTGGGTCCAAACTGGAAAAGTAACAACAAATCATCACAAAAGGTAAGGCCTGGCTTTAAATTCCCTAGGAAATGGGGCAGCCCTCTGGACTCTCCTCTCAGCATGTCATAGTTAGCTGCTGTCTGCTTCCCTTCTGCAATTGTGCCATGTGTTTGGCAGGTTCCATCTCCATGGCTGACTTCTCATGGGTACTTGTTAATGATATTGTTTGATTGCCCTGCTCAGTAACCATTGAGGGCCAGAGGAGGACTCTGCAAGATTATGCTACTTTATTGAGGTGACGGCCTGGGGAGAGCAGGCGGTGAAGGATGAGGGCTTTCCTTGCCTTGCCTTTTTTCTTTCTGGTGGAGTGAGTTTGAATCATGCAGAGGGTCTCTCATATTTTCTTTTGTCTTCTTCCTCTGTATTTTTCATTCCTCTTCAGACTGCTATTAACCATCATTGAAACCAAAACTGCATTGCCCAAGATCACAAAGTTGCCGAAATCTTGTTCTTTTGTTTCTAACTCCCATTTCTAGGCAAGATGGTTAAGGATGTGCTTTGTGCTTTTCAGATTATGAAAGCCATAATCCAGAGCTGTCTGCAGACCACAGAGAGGTTGTCTTTACAGTCAATTGCATTTCCACCAATAGGAACAGGAAAGTCGGGATTTCCTAAAACTGTATTTGCTGAATTAATCATTACAGAAGTGCTCAAATTTAGTCAGAAGAATCAACTGAAAAGTTTACAGGAGGTTCAATTGCTGGTGTACCCGACAGACCTTGGAAACATTCAGGTACAGTCTACTTGTTTTTGATAATCTGGTGACCTCAGTTGGAACCTAATGCCGTCATGTGTCTCTTTGGTACAATGGGATGGTTTTTTCCTCTATTTCCCACCTAAAAGAATATGAGAGTAATGCTGATTAGTTGTAGTGTGAGAAATATCAGGAAAAATTATGGGTACAGGAAAAACATGATTTTTTTATTTAGGAAAATTTCTAACACAGCAGTTCAGAATCTGATGAACATGAATCAGCTTCAGCTGCTAACAGTGTATAGCCAACAGGTTTGTTCTCTGTTTCTACTCATTTTATGTTGAAGCAAATCAATATACACTTTTTTAAATCTCTAAACAATTCTCCAAGTTATTTTAAACAAAGTTTCTTTTAAAAACACAGCAATACTATTATAACATATGTATTTGTTTCATCTTCCCATGGCTGAATGAGCGCAGGAAGCAAACAATTCAGGAAAACAAGGGATTCGTTTATGCTTATAATTCTTGATTACAGCCCATCAGCATGGCAAGGGAATTCATACCAGCTCAGGAGCCAAGGGGACTGGCACCCCATCTTCGTAAGGAGCTGAGAGGGAACATACTTCCTAGCTTGCCATTCTGTCAAAACACTGAATCAGTTTTCTCTATCTTACCAGCCTGCCCAGTGAAAGCTGTCATCCACTGTAGACTGGATCTTCCCACATCAATTAGATAATCTCTCACAATCTTCCTCAGGACGTGCCTTTACTAATTCTGCATAGATATACCTAAAGGTTCACATGTCTTACACATGCCTTAAAGTGTTGTCAATAAGTCTTTTGATTCTATTAGTTATATCGATGTTCAATATTCAAATTTTTAGCCATATTGAATGTTTCTTTGTAGCTTTGTGTTTGTATCGGGATCAGTTAAGGTCCACATACTACATCACTTAAGGCTCTTTCAACCTATGGGAGTCCTTTCTGCGTGGATCTAGAAATGTTAATACAGCTGTGATTTTATCAATAGGGTGATAAGGTGCTTCCTGTTCCTATTGCTGGAAGTACAATTAATTGTAAGTGGAGGTTGTGGCTAGAAAATAGCAGCATATTCCCATGGAAGTTTAGACGTTTGGGACCAGAAACACCAAAACTATCTTCAGTCATAGTTGTCAGTCAGCTCATGATTTACTGAGCATCAGTTGGAAGTGAACAACTGGATGTGGCATTATGAGAAAACCAGAGACATTGAAGACCTTATAAGCTCACTGCCTTTTGTGTCGTTTTATAATAATGTGGTAGAGTACATGACATTAATGTTTGAAATGTTCCACAATATTGCAAAAATTTAATAGCATAAACCTAGCAACATAGGAAATGTCCATGGATTGGATCTGAGTTTTCAGATCATACATTATTTTATCCTGCTCTAGATCCTATCTATAGATTCACTGGAAGCAAATACATTCTAACCAGATAGTCAAACCACTCTAGAAAAGTAGACGGCCCATTAACTTGACCTGTATAATTGCAGCTGAATTTACTTATTTGCTTGAATTTTGCTTTGTTTTGAGACCATATCTTGTTGCATAACCCAGACTTGCCATGGAATCACGGCAATCTTCCTGCCTCGGCCTCCTAAGTGCCAGGATTTCAGACATATACCATCATGCCCAGTTAATGAAAGAGTTTCACCGACTTCTCTGTGACATGCACTATGTAAGCTGATGTAGGTCATAAATTACAGAATGTAGCACATACTTTCCCTTCTATAAATCACAGTCACTCCGAGAGTTAAGATTTTTATGCATGAAGCAAATCATATTGGAGTCATGAAGGTTTGGGCACTTTTATGTGAATTGAATGGCTGGGACACAGACCAGAGCCCTTGGATCTTATATTATATTCATTTATGTAAATAAACAGAAAACTCTGAAAATATACTATGAAAAGGGTTAGTTTGTACGACTTCTTTAATGTCATTTGAAATACTATTGATCTCCCTCCACAGAGGACCAATACACGTTCTCTCAAGATTTTTTTAATATATATATGTATTTATTTATTTATTTTAGTGTTACATACATGTATATAGTGGATTTATGGTATTTTTAACCTCTTAAACTTGAATCCCATCCTCCCTTCTTCTTTCATGCCAGATTCCCTACTATTTTCAAGTCTTTTCACCTGGGTAGCCCACTGTGTTTCATCTAGTTTGTCTTTGGTCGCATATGGCAGACATGATTCATGATCCACGAAGTATCATAAATCAGTGGGTAGACCACTGAGGAAAGCATCTTTCCCATTAGCATAGTCTCATCAATGTCTCAGGAGGTGTGGGGCATCTTGAGATCTTTCCCCTTACATGGTGAGATATCGATAGACAGTTTCTGTGAAGTTCCTGTGAAAGTATCCAGAGCTGCCATGAAATGATGGATACTACAGGCCTGTTGTATCCAAGGGAATAATGTCTGACCCACCACTATCTTACTTTAAGATTTTTAGACAGTTAAGCTTTGATTACATTTTCACAAAAAGTGAAACTTAACGAGATGTCTGTAAGTTGATATTGTAACTGAGGTTGCAAAACAGTTGTCTGTGGTCTAAATATGTCTTCTGGATGTGATTTGTTTGAGCCATTAAATTATTCAGGTAATACATTTTAACTGCTGAAACTTGACAGAAAATGCACAAGTTGTTTCATTATCTTTCAAATTTGAGGTGATATAATATGTAATTTAATATCCTTCTTTACTTAATAGTATAAAAGAAGGATGTTTCTCATCCATTAAACATCCTTTGAAGATATGGTTTTTAATGACCTTTGAATATTTTAGCACATGGATGTATCAAAACTTACTTAACAATCCCTCCACTTGGTTTTAACTGATTTATTTGTTCTCTGCTATAAAAGCACTCTAGTTAATATCCTTGAATTTCTAACATTATTAACAGCTTTGATCATTTCCACAGCACATTTGTAGAGACTTAATTATATGAATTATTTCAGAACCTTAAAACTGTAAATAAATAGTGTTTGAGAAGTATTGTTTTCTAAAATCGTACATGTTCATATAGGATAAAAAGATTCAATTAATCAGACTCATTTATCAGGTAAGGAGAATAATGGTTGAAACTGTGTTTGTATTTCCAGGCATTTTCAGATGAATTTGCTAGAAGGAAAGATGGAAATTTCAGTGGCAAAAATTCCCAGGATGAAGATACACAAGGTTCAGTAGAGCTTTTAAATTGACAAAAGTTCCTTGTTGCTGGGAGGAACTTTTCAGTGACAGTGCAAAACATGGGGGTGGTGGTTTTTTTTTTTTTTTTTTTTTTTCCTGAAGAAACTTGAGTAATAAATAACACTATTGAACATACTGAATTATGTTCTGTAACTTCAACTATGCAAGATATTAGCCATGTTTATGTGATTGTGGGTAGAAAAGAAGGTGGGTCAAGTTATATAATCCACACAGTGAGTGTAAGGTTACTACTTCCAAAAGAAAAAATGACATTTATTTTCCAGAAGACAACTTGAGAGAAAGTATAAGCCCGATACTTACTTTGTTGATTTGCTTGTTGCTGCTTTTGAATTTATCCTGTGTGGGATTCACTGAGGCTTCGTTGAGGTTGTATCTTGCTATGTTGCCCAGGTAGGCTTCAAATTCTTATGTCCTGCTTCAGCCTTCTGAGCAGCTGGTGTGCCACACCTGTCTTCACTGAAGCACCTTGAAACTGAAAATGTTATGCCTTGTGGGAATGTTGGCTCATACCTGTAATTCTTGCATTTGGGAGGCAGGAAGATTGTGATATGAGTTCAAGGCCAGTCTTCGCTACATAGTGAGACTCTAGCTCAAAAAAAATTTTTTTAATCAAATTTGGGAATTTTCATTTGTTACTTCCTCAAATATTTTTTCCAGAACAATTCTCTTTCTGTCTTTTAATGGTCCAATCATGTAACTATAAAACCTTCGAATAATGCTCCATGGTCTCTGTATGTCTTTCTCCTCAGTTGCCTTTGTTCCCTTTCCTTCAGGTTGGAAAATTTACATTGATATTCTTCCAAGTCTTTTCTCTGCCTATTTTGTTTCTCAAATCAAGGAATTTTCTTATTATTTCCTACAGCGCATTTGCTAAGTTTGGGCCTGTTTTGTATAGGTACTAGTTCTCTTCAAAGAGCTCCTATCCTTGCATTCATTACAAATCATTTCCATTTGTTCGAATGTGTTTACTGGGCTGAAGAGACAGCTCAGGGGTCAAGATTCTGCCTTACAAGCAGAAGGTCCAGAGTTTGGATCCCGGGTCCTGTCTAAAAATACCAGGCAACATGGCAGTGGTCTATACCTCCAGCCCGGTGGACAGAGCTTGGGAAATCTCAGAGCAAAGTAAAAACGAGGTAGAAGTCATCCAGGATGATTCTCAAAGTCACCCTTGATCCTCCACAGAGACACACAGTGCCCTTTGATACACACACACACACACACACACACACACACACACACACACAATAAAGTTCAAACTAAATAAAGTTAAATATGTTTACTGCAACCTCAGGGATACTTATTAGTAGATGCCTTAAAGTCTAATAGTTCCAACATCTAGATCATGTTGGACTGGCAGATGTTGATTATCTTTATCCTGGTTTGTTATGTGGCAAAAAGCTTCGGAAAATAGGCAGAGCACTTGGACTGTGATTATGAGACTTGGAGCCTGTTGGTATCCTCTGGAGAATGATGATGGTTTTGTTTATTTAGTAGATGGTTACAGTTATCCTGCAATTCTGTCTCTCCCCTTAACTGTTCTGCTGCCTGATCCATTGTCAAACACCATATCTGTGCTGCTTTAAGTCTGCCCTACACAAGTGCAGCACTGGGGGGAGCCAGGATTTCTAGTCCTTGTGCAGAATTAGAATGTCTGCAACATTCACCTTTCTAGATTCCCCTCTGCTACCTGGCTTGCAGACTCCCCATCCAGGTCCTGTGTCCACAGATGAGCTGAACTCAAGCCGCCTGTTGAGTTGCCTCACCTTGGCACCAACAGGACTGTCCTTGGGTTAGGTGAGGAGAGAACAGAAAATGGGAAAGAGATGAGGTATCGTAGGAATGTACACACATACACTGTTCAAACCTCGGGAACTCTTTCCTCTGGTTCTTTTGGCCAGAAACAGAGGTGTCTTTCTGAGGCAAGGATTTGGATGTGTGTACACGTGGGTGTGTAAAGAAATGAACTTCTCTTTCCACGACTGGGGAGAAAGTAGGAAACATTTAAAAACAAAACCAAATGGAAACTCCTCCCGGTGTAGGCCGCCTCTTCATACTCTGACTCTTCCCCAGCCTCCTGCTGTCCTTTTTTAGAGTTCTGCAGTGGTGGTGTTTTGTGTATATCCCAAGCTTCTGGTCGTAATTGTGAAGAGATGACTCTGCCTTGTGCAGCCTGGGTCATGTTTGCTAATCTCTTTCTGCAGACACATCCTCACTGGTACTCAGGGTTGCGACCATAGTTAAGGACTGAAGTTTCAGAGGTAGGGCAGTCCTGAGAGAGGGATGCATGTGAGCAGGCTGAGACTGAGTTGTTCTTGCTCTTGGTGACTGGCTTTTTTCTGGGCAGGTGTCTATGGGATTGTTTCCAGTCCCGTCTTAGGAGTTCACGAAATGAAAATTGGCTCGATCCTCTTCCAAGTGGCCACTGGAGACATCACCAAAGAAACGTCAGATGTGATTGTAAATTCAACATCAAATACATTTAATCTCAAAGCAGGTACTTCACTCTGATGGCTTTTGTGCCACTTGTAGTAGTTGACATGGTAGATCTTCTAGGAAGAATAATTTCTATAGCCAAACTAGTTTTGATAATTTGGCTTGTTAATATTAAGAAATATTTCATAGCTATTTCAACAAGATTTCTTAAAGCTAACTATAATTGTCTTATGAAATTTTCTCTTCTATCAGCACAGCCCAGGTATAGGATTCCTTAATGGTGGGAATGTGTTTAGATTATCAGGCCATCTTTCTGGCTCAGATGCCATAATGATATTTTATTCATGCTTGTCACCTTCTTAATTTTTTTTGATGTAGGAGTCTCCAAAGCAATTTTAGAATGCGCAGGACAAGATGTGGAAATGGAATGTTCTCGCTTAGGTAAGGCATGGTGCTATTTTATATTATTTTTAAATTTTTTCCTAGTTTTACAAAGCATATTGAGTACTTATCCCTCCTTCCTCTTTCTTCTTTTCTCCCCTTCTCTCCTTCCCTCCCTTCGTCAATCCATCCCACTCCCTCCCACCTATTTTGTTTTTGTATGCAGCTTTTATCTATTTATTTTATTTATTCTTTTAAATTAGTTTATTCATCAGCAATCTTGTACATGCATGTAACACATTCCGGTCTCACTTTTCCCTGCACTCTCTGGCATTCTCTGTTTATCTCCACTAAGTCTCCATCCCACTTTCATGTTTTTTCAGTTTTGCTTTGTTTTCATTTTTGCTTGGAGACCTGGTGAGTTTAATCCAGGGACACTGGTGTCGTTGCAGTTGCTCTTCTTTTTGTTGTCAAGATAGTACTCATCCACAACTTAGAAAGGGAGATTTATTTGGCTTAAGGTTCCAGGGGCGAATACAGTCCACTATGGCAGGAAGGCAGGGTTGAAGGCAGATGCAGAAGCCAGTCCAAGTACCACAGTCATCATGAAGGCAGAGAGAGCAGTAACAAACTGAGAAGAACCAGGTCAGGGCTATCAAACGCGAGACTTGTAGCCTGTGGCATGCCTTCCTCTGGCAAGGCTCCACAAAGGTGCCACAACTTTCTCAGATTGGAAATAGAAAGCTATGAGGAAACTGAGATGAACCTTGGATTTGGGTACAACGCATTAGAATCATTCATTTTACTAAGTAATTCCAAGATAGAGAACAAAGATGAGGCATAATCTCACAGTTGCAAGGAGAAATTAAGAAAAATTTCATTCTATTATTTCAAGAGTTTCTTAATCCAGAAATCAGATGTTCTGCTTTCCTAAAAATAAGTTCAACATCTAATTTTATATCCTTTTCTCTGTTTCCCAGCTCGACAGCAGAACAAGGAGTATATAATTACTGAAGGTGGATTTTTGAGTTGCAAGAATATTATTCATGTTGCTGGTGGAAATGATGTCAAGAAATCAATTTCCTGTATTTTACAAGAATGTGAACAACGGAATTTCTCATCTGTTTGCCTCCCAGCCATTGGGACAGGTTGGTAGCCTCAGGCTCTCAAGGCTAAATCCCAGGGCATGCATTTCTTCATGAGTTGAGTGCCAATTGTAATGTAGTCAGTCCCCCAGTGAGTGAGATGGGCAATTAATCTGTGACCCCCCAAAAATCAAGGGAATGAGTCCCCATGGTCTGAACAGTGAATGTGTGTGTGTATGTGTTTATTTCTACTTGGCCCACTGACCATAGGGGCCTTTCCAGCCTTGTAATGATTACTCTTCACTATTGCTGTGAGAGAGCACCTAATGTCAAACAACTTATGCGAGAAAGGGAGATTTATTTACCTTAGGGTTCCAAGAGGGAAGATACATCATGGAGACAGCATGGCTGGCTGCCTGAGGCTGGCAGGAGGCAGGCTAAGTGACAGCAGATCTCCACATGGCTGGAATATTCCTAGAATGTCTCTCTTTCCTGTATTCTGTGGTCCCTTTTATATGGTCCATTACTGGGAGGTTCCTATGAGATCTATGGAGGTTCTGATAGGATCTGGGGCTGGTATTATCTCTTCAGGTGGTCTCAGCTGATCTTTCCAGGTGTGGTCTCGGCTGATCTTAATTAATACCAGGTGTGTCAAGTTGACACCCAGGATTAACTATCACAAGTACACCCCTTGTCAACTTGACACCAGATCACATTTTCTTAGGCCATTAAAAATCTCCAAATAAAAACAGTAAGATTTATAGTTCCGTCTAACATAATATAGCTGTCCACACACATTATTTTTCCCAAGATCAATGACAAAGTCCCTTGAGAAATGCTTAGCCTTTAGTGTTCTAAAACACAATATCATAATGTAGATTACAACATTTTACCACACAACTAAAAATTAACATTACATGACATAAATATCTTCTAAGTATAGACCATACTCAGTCCAACTGTAAAAGCCTCAGTACAGTCTACATTAGTAATCTCAACATAGTCTTAAAGTCTAAAGTCCAAGTCCAATAGTTAAGCCTCTCATTGAAATCACTTCCCCCAAAGGGCTTCGGTTCCACCCCTCCAACACAGCTACCCGTAGGACATATCACTGTCTTGGGTTGACTCATTCCAGGGTATGCAGCTTTCCTTGGCAGATGTGGCAGATGTCCCACGTTGTTTCTGGCATCTCTAACACCTTTGTTTCTCAATGGCAAACCAGGCTTTAATTCTACAGCACAAACTGCCCTTCTTGAGCCTCTAAACTGCAGGCTTCTTGCCTCATGCTGCCTAGATTCTGCCATTTTTTGAAATCTTGGAGGAAGAATCCATGATTTCCTCCTTCTAAAACCAGAACCACAAGGACGACTTTGCCAAGACTTGCTGTTGCCTTGGGTTAGAGACTGACTCCCTTGAACCACAGCTGGTTCAGCCTCTCTGTTCTGACTGTGGAAAAAATCTCTTTCGTTCCTGGGCAGTTGCTTTGCAAAAGAAACAGAATCTTGCTTTGGAACTCCACCCTTCAGTTTATCCTTCCAAAAGGATTTGCATACTTATGGGTGGGAATCTTCTCTGAGAATCTTGCTCTCAAGCTAGGGACCTCTCCTATTATCAAACTTGAGAGCACACTTTGGTTTACTATTGGAACTAATCTCTTTAACAGCCAACATTTTGTCTTCTACTTCTTCCTGGCTTAACTCTTTAAGTTTGCCACTGCATTTTTCATCATTAGATCTTAGAGTTACTACTTCTTCCTGCCTGATTCCTTGTTCATTTTCATAACTCTGAAGACAACTAAAAAGTATCCATATCACATTGTCAAGACTACATTGTTTTGAGATTTCCTCTGGCAAGCACTCCAGTTTAACTTCAAGCAAGCTTTCAGGATGAGGGCAAAACTTCACTAAACTCTCCCTTAACACATGGCTTTATGTATCACTCGTCCAGTTGCAAACACAATCTCTGTTCCCCTCTGGACCATCATCAAAAGCTGGGCTTCTACTTCCTGCATTTTTCACAGCATTACTCTTTTGGGAGCTCTCATGAAAAAGGCCCATTCGGCCCCATTGCCAAGACACAAAGACTTTCCCAGCACAAAGTCTCAAAGTTCTCCATATTTCTCCCAACAAAGAGTTCCAAAGGCACACTAGCCACATCATAGCATTGGCCATACTACTTGGTAGAAACTTGTCTCAGCTTCACAAACAGCTTCTCATTGTGGTACTAGATGCTCTTAATCTCACAGCAATACCCCACCACTCGGTACCAATTCCTGTAACAGTTACTCTTTACTATTGCTATGAGAGAGCACCGAAAGTCAAACAACTTATGTGAGAAAGGGAGATTTATTCACCTTAGGGTTCCAAGAGGGAAGATACATGGTGGAGATGGCATGGCTGGCTGGCTGAAACTGGCAGGAGGCAGGCTAAGTCACAGCAAATCTCTACATGGCTGGAATATTCCTAGAATGTCTCTCTTTCCTATATTCTGTGGTCCCTTTTATATGGTCCATTACTGGAAGGTTCCTATGAGATCTATGGAGGTTCTGATGGGATCTGGGGCTGGTATAATCTCTTCAGATGGTCTCAGCTGATCTTTCCAGGTGTAGTCTCAGCTGATCTTAGTTAATACCAGGTGTGTCAAGTTGATACCCGGGATTAACTCTCATAAACCTCCAGTTCATTACTTAGTGCATCTGTTGGCCTTTGAGGAATCCTCTCAGACTCCAGTGGGTCAGAATCTCAGCTCTCCTCTGTCTTCTTTTCAGCCTGCTTACTCCTTATGAGTTTTTTTTTTCTTCAAGTTATGTGATGTCTGTGTGACTTATTACAAGTTAACTACAGTACTTGGGACTTATCATATTTGGGGGACACCATAAAGGCTTTCTTTAGAAACAAAGTTATGTGTATTGATGGCATGTTTCCATTTGGTTTTCCACAAGGGAAGTAGTCAAGAGAGGAAGATACTCTCGGGCTGAATGGAAAGGATTGGTCTAAACCTGGGTCTCAGAGAGACCCAGCACTGTAGTTGTTCTGGTGGTTGGGGATATAACTAGGGTCAATTGCCTTACACTGGTGCTCCAGATTCCTCAATAGTTTAGAGTTAATAAGCTTGAGTCTTCCTTGTCACCCTCTGGGTCTTTTTCTAATCTTCTGATCTGTACCTTGTTTTCTGTAGTCTATACAGTCATAGTTAGATACAGGTATCACTTTGACTATTGAAGAATTGAGCTCTGAGTGCAGTTGTGAAGAATTGGAAGTTGAGTTCAGCCCTGGGCAAGCCTGTAGGATTTTGTTGGATTGATGGGGAGGGCCCTGGGCAGGTAGATAAGGTGGATGGAATGGGTGAAGGAAGTTGATATTCTTGAGTATACTTGGCCAGAGGTGCTGGTCTGGCAAGTGAGGATTGTCTTTCAGCAGATCTGTGAATTTGTTGTAGCCAGTTCTCTCTTCCAAACTGGACAAGGAACTGTAATCAGACCATCGTAAGCCAAAACAAAATCCCTTGTTCCCTTAAACCATTTGGTTGTATATTCATCAGCAGCATGCAGAGTAACTATGACATATACTATTCTGCAAAGTGTTCTGAGATGAAATCCTACATCCACTTTACTTTTCTAGTTCCCAAAGTATAGTTTATGATTGTTTTTGTTTTTAGTTCCCTTATGTATCACTCATTTCTAGCAGATTAACCAATGTTTCTTTCTTCTCTTGCCTTCCCTCTCCCTTTCCTGGTATGACCACACCTTCTTCTTCCCTCCTTTTCTCCTCCCTCCCTCCTTCCTTCCCTCTTTCCTATCTTCCAAGCATTTAACACTTTCCTTTTACCTAAAGTTTTATCACTGCTTCCTGCCAGATCTGTTTTCCCCACTTTCCTTTTAGTCCGTCCAGATTTGTTTTTCTCAAAAGCCAGTCTGTTTCTCTGTCCAGGCTAGAGAGGGAATGTGTGGTCAACAGGTACTTCCAGCAAACTCCAAACTCCCATTCATGTCTCCCTGCCCCCAAACCCAACCTTCCATTTCCTGTGTAGAATCTGAAATCCTTGACTCCACCCTTTTATCAGTCCTATTTTCATTAACTCAGGAAATTTGATTAAATTTTTATGCACTTAGGCAAAAACCATAAGAAAGTGTCTAAGAAAAGAGTTCAGTCCACTGGAGCAACTAGCCTTGTGAGAGGCTTGCAAATCAACAAGTGCACTGCAACCTGTTCCATGACACAGTGAAAGTTTGTGGGTGGCAAAAGTGGGAAGCAAAAGGATAAGGGATATATGTAATTTATCACTAGGACTTCCTGATTTTACTTCATACATGTCCCCTCTGTCTTACTCTTGACATTATTCTGTCTTCCTCTTTTTAATACTTGCCTTTTGCTTACTGTGTTACTTTATTTACATGATGCTGCAACAAAATACTCACCCAAGAAACTTAGGCAGGAGTCACAGCAGCTGGAGTCACATCACACCCACAGTCTGAACAAACAATGGACAAATGCATGTGTGTCTGTGCTTTGTTATACATCCCAGGGAATGCTGCCATCCATAATGGGGAGGTCTTCTCACCACAGTGGAAACAATTAAGACAATTACCTGTGGGCTTTCACAGAGGAGTGCTTATATCTAGAGAATTCCTTTCTGCCAAGCCTGGAGTCCTGTCTCCTAGGTGTCAGGTCAGCAATTAATACTAACATCATGTCTGCATTAGATTATTACCTCTTAACTAGACCTGCATTCGTCACTCCAGGGCTTTCTTCAGGTTCTCCAGGCTTGCCTTTCTCAAAAACCATTCTGTCCATGCCAGGCTGAATATATCACACCCCAGAAAATGATTCTATTTTTGGTATAATCTTTCCCTCAGTTTTCCATACATCACCCACTAAACGACTATTCGTCCTCTTATCCTCTCTCCTAGCACAAGGATAGATGAAGTCATGATGGCAAACAGTGCATCTGAGAATGGGTGAATATCTCTGAATACTTTCATTTAGACTCTTCTAGATAGCTTGGGTTGGGGGAGAATCACAGCCTTTACAAAGGAGGGCTTTTTTCTTCCCTTGATTATTTGATTTAAACAAAAAACAAAAATAAAACAAACAATCTCAACCAGAACAAACCTTCTTGGTCCATTTCATCTGGGAATTGTCCATATTTCCAGAATTGTTTACATAAGTCTCCCTCAGCAATGAGCATCATCAACAGGGATAAGCCACATGGGCTTTGGTTCATCAAGTCAGCTTGCCCAGGGGGCCCATAATACTTGCCTGCCATGTGACTTTGGCAGCTAGTATCCCCATGAGACTACTCTGATTTAAAGGGAACATTTCGTGGTCTTACCTAGCCAATGATGCTCACAGTTTGAGAAACAAGATATGAAACACGAAAACAGGAATGGATCTGTTCAGTAACTACCTTAACATCTGCTACTCAGCTAAAAGCTCATTGAGAGTGGTGGGGGAAGAGGGCTCAGGATAATTAATACACAAATAGTTGCAGGTTATAACAAGTGATGACTAAGGCAAATGATTGTGTTTTCCTCTTCCAGGACCATGCCTTTTCAACATTCCTTAACTTTTTTTGGTGATCTTTTCAGGGCACCGGCTAGCCAAGAAGAAAAGTTATTCTGCACTCTGTAATGGGAGAGATGATATCTGGAATTAGTGGAACAGGACAGATATGAGAGCATGGGGCAGATTTTCAGGGTCATTTTGGAGATATTGACCTATAGACATAATAGAAAAAAAAATCTTCCCACTTCATCTAGGACATCAACAATATTTGGTGATGTCGTGTGAGAAAAGTTGACTTTGAGGAAAGTGTTGGGAAGCAGGCATTTATTCTCTTAAAACTGGAATTCCTATTTATTCTTCAGCCCTTTGCAGTTGGATCTTAACATCTAGACATATTGCTCATTTTTAGGAAGTGCCCAGCAGGACCCAGATCTAGTTGCTAAAGCCACGATGGACGCCATCGAAGAGTTTACTCAGACAAAATCAGCCCCGTCTGTGAGAAAAGTTAAAGTTGTTATCTTCCAGCCCCATATCATGAGTACATTTTATGACAACATGAAAGAACGAGAAGGGTCTCAGGCTCTGCAGCCATCTGTGATTTCTAGGATTGCCTGTGAGTTGATCGTTTTCATGTAGTATGTGTTCTTACTATTGGTGTTGCTATGGGGGAATATAGCTAATCATCATTTTTATCTTTAGCCTTTTTTGGTCTTTCAAAGCAGCCTCCCAAAAGACAGAACATTATCATTTGGAAAAGAAAAGTGAGCTGATGTTTGTGGGCAAGTGTCTTCAACTGCTGAGCCATATCACCGACTCAAAACTTATATGCTTCCTGCCCCACAAAAAAAAAACAAAAAAACAAAAAACTAATCACAGTCTTTTTAGAAAGAGTTTCTCAAACACATCAAATTAGGAAATGTAACACAAGAACATAGATGATAATCTGTTTTTGAAATATACCGGCAATGTATGTGGTTGGGGGATCCTCAAATATCTACATCAAGGGTTGAGCTGTAGCTCAGCAGTAGAATGATTGTCTAGCATGCATGAGGCCTTAGATTCATTTCCCAGGGCTTCCAGAAAACATCAACAAAAATGTCTGCTTTGCAGGTGAAATCCCTCCACACTGGAGTGATATGAAGCAGCAGAATTTGCGTGTGGTCAGTCTGTACAGCGGCGATCCTGAATATGACACTGTGGCAAACAAATTCAATCAGACCTGCTCCCAGTTTGTCATAGAGAAGGTAAGTCTATGGGCTGGAGAGATGGCTCAGGAGTTAAGATTCTGCTTCAAAAGCAGAAAGGCCTGAGTTCAGATCCTATATCCCATGAAAGCCAGCTGGAAATAGCAGTGGTCTAAACTTCTGGCCCTGGAAAGCAGAACCTGGAAAATCCCATAGGGAAGCAAAAAGGAGATAGAAGCAACCCAGGATGATTCATGAAGTCACCCTTGGGCCTCCACAGGCACACAGAGTGCCCCCTTCCCCCACATACATACACACCACAAAAGGGAGAAGCTAAGTCTGCTGCCAATACAGAGTTTTCTAATGTTAGAAAATGGTGACATAGTGGTCTGAATAAATATATGTACATTTATTTCCTGTCACTTTTTTTTTAAACCCAGAATCAGAACTTTTAGGTTTTAGTCATGTCACTATAATTTTTGAGGCATCGAGATTCAAGATTCTTGGGTTGGTTATCAGAATAGTAGATGGAAAAATGTTAGAAAACCTTGCTTTATGAAGCAAACTAATGTAATTCAAAGACATGGCTTGAGAGAAAGGTGTGTGTGGAGGGGAGAGAACAGGTGTGCTGGCACTCACATTCACTTTTTAAAGACAGGATATCTAATCTAACCTAGAGCTCACGGGCACAGCTAGTCTGGCTAGGCAGTTTGCTCTGGGGATTCCCAGTCTCTGACTTCCAAGTCTAGAATTACAGGCATTTTATGTAGGATTTGTGGACACAAACTCTAGTCCTTTGGCTTGTACAGCAAGCACCTTAACTCTTAGCCATCTTTACAGCTTTTTTTTTTCTTTTTTAGGTAAGTTTTATGACATAGCTCAGGCTGGCCTGGAATTCATGATGTATGCCAGACTGGCCTAGATCTGATTGTCCTTCTATTTCAACTTCACAGGGGCTGGGATTCTTCCATTGTGGTGTACCACAATGCCCAGGGCAGACGGCAAAAAGTAGTTTTGAGCATGTTTATGGCCTTGTGGAGGCCAGAAGTTTTCAGGTGTTTTCCTCAGTCATTATTCACTTTATCTATTGACGCAGGGTTTCTTGCTGAGTCCAGAGCTCTCTGATACTGGCTGGCCTCGCTAGCTAGATTACCAGGGATCCATCTCTTTAATCCATTATCTCTGTAGAAATTTCAGGCAGCCACCACACCTGCCTGTCTTTTATATGGATTGTGTGATCTGAATTCCAGTCACCACACTTCCTTGACAAATGTTTTATGCATTGAGCTGTCTTCAAAGCTTCCAATTGGATATTAACCGTGAATACAATCCTCAAAACTTAAGAACAACAGAATGAGTCAAATGAAAGCAGACAATGGTTGACCTCTGAGTTCTCTGGAGTGGAAAGTGATTTTTCTAACAGCACAGTAACCTTCGCTGATACTTTTCCATGCGGAATCCTAGTCACTTTTTTTTTTTTACTTACCCCTCCTGGAACTGTTTTATGAAACCTCCATCACTTCATAATTAAAATAATTTAAAAGCTAATACAGGGGACTAGGGAGAGATCTATTTCAATCAGTAAATTACTTGCCATACAAGCACAAGAACCTGACTTCAATTCCTAGAACCCAAGTAAAAAAACCAGACATGGTGTCACATCCTTGAGATACCAGCACTAGGAAGACAGAGATAGGTGGATCTCTGGAGCTTGGTGAACTCCAAGCCAGTAAGAACCTTCTCAAAAATTAAGAGGGATGGCATTTGAGGTTGCCCTTTGGCATCCACGGCAGCTATACTTGTACACATAAGCATAGCATCTCCACTCACACAAAAAATACTAATCCGTAATCCAGGACTGAAACAATTTCTACCACACTCCTGGAGGTCACTGGCCAAAAGGTCTAGTCAATGCATGATTGCTTGGGTCCACAGCCAGACCTCCTGCCATCAGGATTCATGCCCCTCCTTCCAGCTGAGCAACTGTCCACTCGTTACCTTCCTTCTTGGTTAGGTACTCTAGTGTCCTTCACTATTAGAACATGGATAGCTCAGTAGGTACCACAGGAAGTCCGGGGTGGCAAGAGCCAAAGTGACAGAGAGAGGTAGAGAGCAACAGATGCAGGCACTGGCATGCTTGTGGAAAGCAGGCATTGGCGAGCCTGGGTCAGCAGAGCTAAAATGATGAGTACTGAGTCCTGATCGTGTTCTCTCATTGGTGCGAAAAGATGCTAACATGAAAGCTACATTGCTCCCATCCTGGTTTTAAGAACCTGGATCTAAAAGGTTTCCAAATGCAGGAAGCTGCCATCTGGCACTGAATTTGGTATTGAGGATAATCTTTATTTATCATGTTTTATTGACTATAACTTGGCAAGTGCTTTTGGCACTGGCCGAATATTTTTCTTTATTCGTTAATAGATTGAAAGGATCCAGAATCCAGAACTCTGGAACAGCTACCAGGCAAGGAAAAAAACCATGGATGCCAAGAATGGCCACACGATGAATGAGAAGCAGCTCTTCCACGGGACAGATGCTGACTCCGTGCCACACGTCAACAGAAATGGGTTTAACCGCAGCTATGCTGGAAAGAATGGTAAGGGACCCCATCCTGAGCTCAGGGAAATTTGCAGAAGAGGGGGCGGTAAGATTGTAAGAGCACAAGGATGGGAGGAGCAATGATATGCAAGATACTCCACACAAGTTAGGGTGGAAGCAATCATAATTGGACTTTGCATGCCTTGCGCAATGTCCAACACACTATTGATCCCACAAAGTACTAACATGTACTAAAGGCACTAGGATCCTTGGAGGCAAGGGATTGACAGCCACAGTAGTGTTCCTATGCGTAAGTGGGACACAGGAAAGGGTTCTGGGAAATGCCACTGGATCCTTGCAACTCATCGGAGAATAGGACACAGAGGAGAGTTGGGCATGCACATTAAAGGATGCTCCGGGGATGGGAGGGGGAGGCACTGGAGGATGGGGAGGGAGAGGGAGGGGAGGGGGCACAGGGCGGTGGGAGGTCGGAGGGAGGGAGGGGACGGGTGTACCTGTTAAGTCTGTATGAGTGGAAATAAAATAAAAAAAAAAGAATGGTAAGGGAGGAGGATCTGGGGTGTCAGCCATGAGAACCCGAATGGAGGACAGTTTGGATTCCCTGCGTTGCCCCTACTGTTGGCAGCCAGATTACACAGATCCTAAGTTTCAGGGTCTGATTCACTGTACTTCATCCTGAGAGGCCAGTTGGCCCTATGAGGTGGAAGATGTGATTTTAAAGATGATAAAACAACCCCCACAGAAATGTTTAAACTGGGCACTCCTTTTATGTTACTTGACATACTGGATGGCACAGTGGGTTGGAATTCTTAAAGATGCTCTTTTTCTCTCCACAGCTATGTGCTATGGAAAGGGAACCTACTTTGCTGTCCACGCTTCTTATTCTGCTAATAACAACTACTCCAAGCCAGATGTGCATGGGAGAAAACACATGTACTATGCGCGAGTGCTCACTGGAAACTACACAGTTGGAAATGAATCATTAATTGTGCCTCCTCCAAGGGACCCTCAAAATCCCACTGACCTATGTGACACTGTCACAGATCGTAATACCAATCCAACTTTATTTGTAGTGTTTTATGACTGCCAGGCATATCCAGAGTATCTTATTACTTTTAGATGATTGTATTTTCAGTTACTTCCCCAGATATCATTCACTCATACTACCTACTTATTGTAAGACAAGTTTTAGCTTTTTTTTTTCTTCTCCGGCTTTGTCTAAAATCAAATGATCTTTGTCACATCAGAATTACCTAAGCTTCTCTGTCACAATGAAAATGAATGAGGTTGAGAATGAATCTTTTTGAGAATTTAAATCTGATAATATGATTACACACTGTTGTTGAAAAGTAGTGTGTGTTGACAAGTGTGGACAGCAGATCTGGGGAAGACAGGTTTCAGGAAGGAGAGAACAGCAGTCTTGCAGCTTACAGAACACACGGGCATGCAATTCCAACGGCTGCTATTGGAAAGAAGCAGCTGGAATTGTGTCTAAGTGTGGAATGCTGTGAGGAGCTCAGAATTACGAAGCAGGAAGGGTTGTGACTTTCCCTGTCTCCCACTGAATAGATTTGGCGGCAGAGATCTTCACTCTTCATGAACAGTCCAGTCTGTGTGGTCTGGACAATACCAGCCTGGGTTCTGGGACTGCTGTGCCCTCAGCTCTGCACAAACCAGGTGTTGAGATATTGCTTGTGGTTTGGGTGAACCGTCCCATGGAGCTGTGTGGCCCAGAAGCCCTGGGTCCAGTAGCCAGAAGTCCTTTTAAATGTTGACCCAATGTACACTCTGCCCAGTGCAATCAGCGGGGTGATACCTGCTCCATCTTCAGAGGAAGCTCCCCTCCTATGCAAAGATAAATGAACTCTAAGGACATTAAATAACCTATTTCCCTTGGCTGTCTAGTTTGTGATTGTTTTAAAGTCTTGTGCATAAACAAATCAGAAGAATAAAGATAACTTACTCAATCAGTGGCTACTAAATTTTTCTTGTATGTCAGGTTCTGAGGACTGAACCCAGCGCTTCACATGTGTCAGGCAAGTACTGTACAACTGAGGTATACACATCAGGTTTTACTTTTTCAGACAAGTCTCACTAAGTGGTCCAGGTTGGTCTTGATCTCCCTCTGTAGTTCACTCAGGCCCTGAACTTGAGATATTCCTGCCCCAGCCTTGTGAGGCACTAGAAAGACTATGCCACTGCACCTGGCTCAACTTTTTTTCAACTTTACCAGAAAATTTCAGATCCAAGGGGCTGGAGAGGTGGCTCAGGGGTTAAGCCACTGCCTTGTAGGCAGAAGGTCCTGAGTTCAGATCCTAGACCCCAGTATAGATGCTGGGCAGAAGTGGGGCGGCCTGCATTTCTGGTCCTAGTAGGGCAGAGCCTGTGAATCCCAGTAAACAATGAGGAGGTGGAGGTGGTCCATGGTGGTTCCCGAAGTCACCCGTGGTTCTACACACACACACACACACACACACACACACATAAACACGCGTGCACGCACACATGCACACACACACATTATTGACATTTGGTAGTACAAAGGGTGCTTTCACATGCATTGTTTTTTTCCCACAAACGGTCATATGAGATAAGAATTGCTCCACGTTTTAAGGTTGAGGGAACGTGCTTAGAGCGCAAGAAGCTTTTTATCTGAGGTCACCGAGACGTGCCCCTTCAGACCTAGCATCTGTGTCTTCAAACCTTAATAGGCCTTCGCTCTCCCTACCACAGCACCTGGCCTCGAGATCAGCATTCCGCTCCAGGAATTTTCAGACAGTCCCTGAAGCAACCTTGTATTTATTTCCCTGGCTTTTTTTCTGCATTGTCAAGCATGCTGTAGAACAAGTGCAGAGGTCACACGAGGGCGCTAGGGGGCGCAGGGAGCATATGTCAATGGCACAGTCAGAGGCTAGGGGGCGCAGAGAGCAAGTACAGTTGGCACACTTTGGTGCTTAGGGGCTTACTGGGAAGGTAAACGTCATCACCATACATATCTTCAAGTGGAGAAGCAGAAGAGAACCACCGTAGCTGTACTGTCATCTGAACACAGCACCAACAATGCAAAAGGAACTGGAATAAAAATGAGAGACCTGTTCCCATTAATTTTTGTTCACCTGTGGATTGGTTAACTTAGGGCAAGACTGAACGACAGTGTAGCACTGAAACTCAGCCAGCAAGTTTTCTTATCCTCTATCTAAATAAATGTGTGAAGTATGTCACTTTCTAGTAAATTACTTGAAAAACATCTTTGGGGAAAAACTTTTTTTCCTAGAGGTCAAATATAGCCGGAGCTTAAAGACACTGGTCACTGCTAATAGAAAGCAACAACCAAACACAAACAGCATCATGCGATCCTTAGAATACAAATATGCAGGTGGAGATCACAAACACAATAAAGTTGGTATAAATAAGTAGCTCTTGCTAAAATATGCCCACATGGAGCCTGGGACAGGTCTCAGCACCTTACCCTAGAGCTAGAGATTCTTAAACTTTTTTGTTTTGTCTTGGTATTTGAATAACCTTGAATTATTTGCTGAAATGGTAAGTTCTGGCACCATTTCATGGGAGTCAGAACCTGCAGCTTGAGAGATACATAGGAAATTACATTTTCAGTGATTCAAAGATGCTGACCCCTGTGGCACACAGAGGCACACAAGGGCTTTCATGGGCCCCAGGTGCTTTTGCCTTTGTGCATACTCAGTACATAAATGGCAAAGTTATAAATATGTCACCAGGACTGCATTTTACTCTTTTCTGATTTTAAAACAAACTCAAACATTTTTGTGGTGGTAGAAGCTCGTGGGCCCTAGCCACAGTGCCTACTGAATACTGTTAGCTTGCTTATTGGTATCTTAGTACTGTACTTTAGGCATTGGACTGAGCAGCAGTACTTGCCTGTAATCCCAGCATTCCATAGATAAAGGAAGGAGAATCAGAAGTTCAAGGTCATTCTTGGCTACATAGTTGAGGCCAGCCTAGGATACAGGCCACCCTGTCTCAAAAACACACAAACAAACAAACAGATTATTAGTACAGCACATCTAGAGAAAGCAGACACCATAATACAGTGAAAAATGTAACCAGTCCTTAAATTTTTTTTAAATTATTTTGCTTATGGAGAGGGAGTGATGGAGACAGAGTAAGAAAAAGAACAGTGGTGTCTGGTGTCCCCAGAAGGCCTGAAGATCCTGCTGGTGACAGAAGATATGCGGAATGCTAAGGTGAGTGTTCTTGTTTGCCCCCAGCGTGCTGTCGTGTGGTATAATCTGCAGTTGTCTTCTGGGAGCCCCAAGAGCATCATGGATGGATGGGGAGAGGGAGAGATAATTCCTTCCCCCCTCTGCTGGGTTGAGACAGTTTTCCTTATGTAACTGGACTCCATCCCAGGTCACTTACTAATAGAGACTGGCCCAATTGTTCTATGAATTGAGATACTAGAATTGGATCACTAGGTTTCTGATAAATGTGAGAATCCAGAGAAATTGACACATGTGATTATCCATATTCATGGCCTCCAAAACCTGGTAGGTTTTGGTAAATCCAGGACTTGTGTCATGTTAGTGTTATGAAAAGCAGATTTAGAAAAAAAAATCACAGGAGTAATGAGGACAGGAATCTGTCAGTGGCAGTCCAGCATGGGCAGGTTTAGGGGCTGGATTGGGAAGGGCTCAGCAACTCCATCCATTTGTTGGTATGTTATGGAAAACAGCTGGCTAAGTTGACCTAAGGAAGGTCCAGATATTGGGAATCATGTAAGAACAAGTCCTTTGCGTGTGTGTGTGTGTGTGTGTGTGTGTGTGTGTGTGTGTGTGTGTGTCTGTTGAAAAGTGGAATACCACAACACATGTGTGGAAGTCTGAGGACAACCATCCTAATAGTTTTTGGTTTTAAGTATTGAATACTCTTTTAACACAAGTTCTGACTAGTCATAACTGTCTAAAACAGGATCTTGACCCCTCCCCCCCCACATACACATAAACTACCTTGCTGGACTGTTCTTTTTTGATTGGAGACTGATGAGGCCCCAAGGAATAATTTCAAATGGGAAATATGTAGGGAAGGCATTGAGAGCATGGCAGGAGTACCTACTTATTGACCAATGCCTTTATTCCTCTGTTGTAACAAATGATGTTGCCATAGGCATGTCCTCCAGTGAATGTCCACACAGTGAATGGTACACACACAGGTGGAAGTCAAGTCAGTTCTCTTTCTACCATGTGGGTTTTTGGGGATTGAACACAGATATGTGAGCTATCTTGCTGCCTATCCCTCCACTTCCAAATGTTTTGTTGAAAAATCAAGACTAAAGTCCTAACTATTGCCATTGGGTATCTCTTGTCCCTAATATCTTTTAACAATACACAATTGGATATGCTTTGCATGGTAGCAAATGCAAAGAAGTAGCTACAGTAAACCTTTCCAGTGTTTAGCTTTGAGTCATTTCTTGAAAAAGAGAAAAAGGACTTCAAAGCACCATCTAGACAGAACCTAATGTAACACCATAGATACCTTTAACCAGGACATGCTTATCGCAGTAGTGTATTCCCACAGTCTGTTTTTAAAAATAGCTGAAAATTATAAAAAGCCATATAAGCAGTCATCCACTTTCATGTTCAAACATCTTTATGTAATTCACATACTGTACCCGTTTTAAGTGTAGACTTAATGGCTTTTAACATATTCACTTAAAAATATATGAGTATGGTCTAGAAATTATGTAATGACAACCTCTCTCTCTTTCTCTCTCTGTATGTAAATCAGGGCAAAATCTAATTTAACGCAGTTTTTTTCACTCCAGAAAGAAACTTGTGCTCATTTAACAGTTATTCCTAGTCCTTCCATCTACCCGCCTCACCTTCCTAGCCCCAGACAATCCTAATCTACTCTATTGTACATTCACTTACTCTCAGTGTTTTGTATAAATGAAATCATTTGAACTGTGGTCTTTTATGACTGGTTTCTTTCACTGAGAAGAATATTTTCAGAGTCTATCCATGTTGTATCATATATCAATACTTTATCCATTTTTTAGTGGTTAAATAATATTCTCATAGATGAATGAACATTTGTTTATTAATTCATCAGACAATGGACATTTGGGTTGTTTATACTCTTTTATGAATACTGCTTCTATGAGCATTTGTTTGCAGAATATACATGAGACCGGTGAGACAACTCAGTGAAAATCGTACTTGCTGGGCAAACCTGAGGAACTATGTTCGATCCTTACAGTCTACATAAAGGTAGATGAACAACCAACTCTATAAAGTTGTCATCTGACCTCCACATGAACACCAAGACACATGTGTCCACATACACAGCACACACACAACAACTAATAAATAGGTTATACAGAAACAAAATATTTTTTGGTTTTCTTTTGTATATTTCCAGAGGGGAATGACTGGGTTGTGTAGTAACTCCCCATTTCATTATGACAAACTGCTAGGATATTTCCAGGGTGGCTAAACCATTTTATATACCTGTCAGCTATTGAGAGTTCCCATTTTCTCACATCCTTGCCTAAGCTTGCTATCATTTGCCTTTTTCAAATACAGCCATCCTGGTGAGAGTGAAGTGGCAGCATACTGTGGCTTCCACTTGGGTTTCCCTATTGATTGACGATCTGATCGTCTCTTCATGTGCCTTTTGGCCACTTCGGGGACATATGTATTTAGACTGTTTTCCCACTTCTCTACTGGGTTATTATTATTGAGTTTTAAATGTTCTTTGTGTGTTCAGGATACAGGTCAGTGAGCAGAAGTGATTTACAAATATTTTCTTCTCTTTTATTCTCTCCAACATTCTCTCCAACTCTGTAGCTCAAGTTCATTTATTTGTCTGAGACAGGCTCTCAGTATGTAGCCCAGTGTTGCAGTCAGCCTGCAACATTGCCGATAAATGACCATCAAACGCCTTAAGGGAACAAGGGGTTTATTTCCTTACAATAGTCCAGTTGCAGTTCTCAGTCCAGCTTGATGGGAGAGCACGCACCAACACCAGGGCCGAGGTAACTGGCCACACCATCACTGAATAACGGCTGAGAGATGGACAATCTTTACTTGCCAGACCAGCATGTCTGGCCAAGTAGAACAGAAGGATGCCAACTCTCTCAATCGGCTCTCTATGATTTATCCAGGACCTCATTCCACCCACCATGGGCTGAGTCTTCCCCATCAACTAGACAATCTCCTTCAGGTTTGCTCTGGGCTTAACTCAACCATCGACTCTCTACAAGTGTGTCCAGAGTTCCAACCCTCAATAGTCAAGTTGATACCTGTGCTTAACTATGACACTCCACCTCTTGTCAACTTGACACCAAAACAATAGCACTTTTAACTGTAACCTTTTCTTGTCCCCACAGATGTTAAAAGTTATCTTAAAAATATAAATACATTTCATAAACAAATTTAAAATATTCTCATTAAAATTTAAGTTATTAAAATGTTGGAACTGAAAGTCTTTCTTTAAATATGCCAAATAAAATCTTTAAATATTCCAAATAGAATCATTGTAACAATGAGAAAACAAGTTAAGACCAAAGTCCAGCAAATTACCACATCTTGTACTTCAATGTCCATCTTCTGTTGCTCATCATGTAATCAAGGTGGCTCAAAGATTTCAGGAATTCCCAGTCCCCATTTATAGCTCAAAGTTGTAAAAGCAGAGTTCCTTTGAACCAGGCTGAATCTCCACTTGCAGCAGTCCTCAGCATACATCCCATGGCTCTGGCATCTCCAACACTCTGGGTTCACCTCTGCAGCTATAAGCTTCACCTTCTCTCGCAGGAACTCTACGCCTGCCATTTAGTATCAAGCTTTTACTGCTTTCCATGAACTCCTCAAACTGCTCATCAAAACCAGTACCACCTGGGGGATGCTGTCAGACTCTAAAGCGAGTTTGAAACTTAGCTTAGACCACTCGAGCCACAGCTATACCAAGTTTTATGGGCTGTTGCTGGAAAAGCCTCTTTCAGGCAGCCAAACATCCAAAGGGCAAGAAATGGTTTTAACTTGGGCTTTCAGCCCCTGAAGGAATTTGAGTTTCCAAATCACAAACTTGCCATACAGTTGGTTTTCACGTCTTCCACCGTCCCAGTGCAAGTCACTAGGTTTTCCTTCACTGATACTCATTTCTCCACCAGCAAATTCAATTTCAACGAAATCCTTGTTTCCCTCATCACAAATTGGGCCCAAATAATCTCTCTCAGCAATTGGCCCACTAAACTCTGAAGAACGGTATTTGTAAATCCACAAAGCGAAAATTCTCAAGCATTTCCAACTTTGTCAAGGAGAACCATTCAAAAGCCACAAAACCCACATAGTCAGATTTATCAGCAACACCCCACTACCTGGATACCAAATTCTGTTGCAGTTCGCCTGCATGGTTGCTGATAAATGACATCAAATGGCTTAAGGGAACAAGGGGTTTATTTTGTCACACCATTACTGTTTACAGTTCTTAGTCCAGATTTACGGGAGAGCATGTACCAACACCAGGGCCGAGGGAACTAGACACATCATCACTTACTTGCCAGATCAGCATGTCTGGCCAAGCGAACAGAAGGATGCCAACTCTCTCAACCAGCTCTCTGTGATTTATCCAGGGCCTAATCCCACTCACCATGGGCTGGGTCTTCCCCATCAGCTAGACAACCTCCTTCAGGTTTGCTCTGGGCTTAACTCAACCATCAACTCTTTATAACTGTGTCCAGAGCTAGAACTCTCAACAGTCAAGTTGATATCTGTGCTTAACTATGACACCCAGGCTGGCCTGGAATAGTCCTGCTTCAGCCTCCCAGATAATGCACAGCTTTGTGCCACCACAGCTTCATTACTGTTGAAAGCATACGAGTGGGGAGCTAGTAGTTTAATTAGATTTCTACTTATAATGAGTATAGGTAATAAATCTAAGAATCTCCAGTGTCACTGAATGTTACTTTGTGTCAAACCCTTTGAGGAGCACTGGTTGACAAGCCTTATTTCATCTAATGCCATGTCACCAAGTGCCATGCTGTACTCTCACCCAGAGAGAGGATGAGAGTTAGAGACATTAAGAAACTCAGGAGTCCTGAACACAGTAGTCAGGTAGAGTCAACTCTGGGATGGACTCAGGTTCTTAATTATTGTACTGTTTCCAAATACTAAAAGCAGAATCTTCTTATTTTTTTTAAGCAAACAAACCATATACTCCTTTGGCCAAATATCGGGGATGGAAATACGTTCTTCTCCTTGTTTGGCTTGACACTGAATTGAAGACTTTTTTCCATTCCTTTCCCTCCTGGAGCTGTGAAGCTTCAATTGCTCTAGTTACTTGTCAATGACCTGTATTGGGCGGGTCCCCTTCCCTCTCCACCTAGCTGGCTGCATCTGCTGGTAACACAGTGATGGACAAGCTGCTGTTTGTGTCTTGGGAATGGATGTGGGTCTCCCACAGTCTGCCCCACAACACCATGTCTAGCTGAATGCAGAAGCTCTCCCTCAGGTCCAACTAACTGCTCCCAGCTCCCGGTCCACCAGAGGTAACCTGTGCTATTTCTTACTGTTTTGTCTGCTGGCTCTGGCTGGTATTCCAGACTACAAACCTTTTATCATCTTAGCTGTCCTTCTTCCTACCACCCTCAGTTGTGCCAAGTCCAGTGTCCTGGTGCTGTCACCGTTGGTGAGTTATTTCTTGGGAATCTGAAACAAATCTTGGTTTTGTTTTTAAGACCCATGTCATTGTCAACTCTGTCCCATTGGATCTTTCACTCAACAATGGACCCCTTTCTAAAGCCCTGTTGGACAAGGCCGGGCCACAACTCCAGAAAGAGTTACAGGAAGCTGGCAAAAGTTTCCCTGTCACCGTGGGCACAATTCTTCAAACCAGTGGATGTAATCTTCCCTGCAGCTATGTGCTTCATGTGGTGGCCCCAAACTGGAAAAGTAACAGCAAATCACCACAAAAGGTAGGGCCTGGCTTGAAATTCCCTAGGAAACGGGGCAGCCTTCTGGACTCTCCTCTCAGCATGTCAAAGCTTAGCCCCTGTCTGCTTCTCTTCTGCAATTATGCCATGTGTTTGGCAGGTTCTATCTCTTTGGCTATTCTTTCATCAGTGGCTGACTTCTCATGGGCACCAGCTAATCGTTTGGTTACTTTATTATTATTCTGTGTGTTTGTGTGTGTGTATGTGTGTGTGTGTGTGTGTGTGTGTGTGTGTGTGTGTGTGTGTACAAGAGGGCAATTGAGTGTGTTGCCTATGGAGGCCCAAGGGGGTGGCACTGGAAATCATCCGGGACTGTTCTACTCCCTATAACTTTGCTCTGGAGTTTTCCATGCTCTACTTTCCAAGGCCGGAAATAAAGACAATTGCGATTTCTGTCAGGTGTTTTTATATGGGATATGGGGATCCAAACTCAGGTTTTTTTTTTTTTTCTTTCAAGGCAAAGGTCCCTCACCATTTCTTCAGCTTGCTCAGAAATTATTGAGGGCCAGGGGAGGACACTGCAAGATTATGCTACTTTAGCCAGGAAAGAGAAGCAAGGGCCTGGGGATGGGAGGCAGTAAGGAAGAGGACTGTCTTTCTTACCCTTCCTCTTTCCTTTGTGGTGGAGCGAGTTTGAATCATTGTAGAGGGTCTCTCACATTCTCTTTCCTCTTCTATATTTCTCTTTCCTATCCAACTGCAGAGATCACAGGCAAAGTTGCAAAAATCTTGATTTTTTCCCCCTAACTTCCATTTCTAGGTAAGATGTTAAGGATGTGTTTTGTGCTTTTCAGATGATGAAAAACATCATCCAGAGCTGTCTGCAGACTACAGAGGCGTTGTCTTTACAGTCAATTGCGTTTCTAGCAATAGGAACAGGAACCCTGGGATTTCCTAAACCTGCATTTGCTAAATTAATCATCTCAGGAGTGCTCAAATTTAGTCACAGGTATCAACCAAAACTGTTGCAAGAGGTTCAGTTGCTGGTGCATCCGACAGATCATGAGAACATTCAGGTACGGTCTCTATTTGTTTCTGATGATTTGGGCAGCCTCAGTCAGAACCTAATGTCTTCATAAGTCTCCTTGGTCTAATGAGATGTTTCTTTCCTGTTTTTCCCACATGAGAATGTTGTTGACTAGTTTAAGTGTGAGAAAATTTAGGGAAAATATTAGACAAAGAAACAACATAATTTTTTATCTAGGGAAATTTCCAACACAGGAAAGTATAGAGAAGTGTCTGATGAATGTCCTTAGTTCTTCTTATCAGCTTCAACTCCTGATGATGTGTGGAGCACATATTTGTCCTCTTCCTCCACTTCTTGCCTTTCTCATCTTCTCAATAGCAAATGCAAGAGATACTTTAAAAAATCTCTAAACGGTCAGCAAATTATTTTAAACAAAGACTCATTTTAAAACATAGCCATATTACTATATCATAGATGTTCATTTCATCTTCCCATAGCTGAATGAACATAGGAATCAAACAATTCAGGGAAACAAAGGGTTTGTTTATGCTTGGAATTCTGGTTGCAGTCCATGGGCATGGCGGAGAATTCATACTCACATCAGGGGCCAAGGGACCTGGCACCTCATCTTCACATAAAGAGCTGAGGAGGATCACACTTCCTAGCTTGCCATTCTACCAAAATATTAAACCACCTCTCTCCATCTTATCCACCTGCCCAGTTAGTGGTCTTACCCACTATAGGCTGGGTTTTCTCACATCAATTAGATAATCTCCCAGAGCATTAATCAGGACTTGTCTTAACTAAATAATTCTTCATAAGTGTTTCTAAAGGCTCAGTTCTCAGTTGTCCAATTGAAACCTGTATCTAGCTGGTACACATGTCTTAAAATGTTGGCAATATTTCCCTTGATTTGGTCAGTTGTATCAATGCTCAATATTCAAATGTATAGTTATCTTAAATGCTGCCTTCTATCTTTATAGTTTTGCATTAAAGCCCATGTACAGTAACATCACTGAAGACTCAATCTATGGGGGCTGGAGAATTGACTCGAGGGTTAAGACTCTACCTTGAAAGCAGAAATATCTGAGTTTGGATCGTGGATCCCATGTAAAAACACCAGGCAAAAATGGCACTGACCTGTATTTCTGACTCTGGAATGTGGAGCCTAGAAAATCTCAGAGTGAAGCAAAAAGAATGTAGAAGCAGTCCAGGATGATTCCTGATCTAAAGGCACACTAATACACACACACACACACACACACACACACACACACACACACACAGAGAGAGAGAGAGAGAGAGAGAGAGACAGAGACAGAGAGAGAGAGACAGAGAGAGAGAGAGATTGAGAGAGACAGAGAGAGATTCTACATGGACTTAGAAATGTTAGTACATAACAGAAAGGCACAGCTGTGACCTTGTCAATAGGAAATGCCAGGATGGAACAAGGTACTTCCTGTTCCTACTGCTGGAAATTCAATTAATTGTGAGTAAAGGACATGGCTAGAAAGCAGCTGCATATTCTCATGGGAGTTTAGAGAGTTGGGACCAGAAACACCAGAGTCATCTTCAGTTATAGTTGTCAGTCAACTCATGATTTACTGAGCATCAGTTGAAAGTGAATAACTGTGTGTGGCATTCTGAGAAAACCAGAGACACTGAAGCCCTCATTGCTGTCTTCTGTGTCTTTGTAATGCACTAGATACATGGCATTAATGTCTGAAAAGTTCTTCAAAAATTTAACAGCATAAACCTAACAACTCAGGAGATGTCCATGGATTGGATCTGAGTTTTTAGGTCATTTAAAAAATTTGTTTTTTGCTTTTTATACCACTTTATTCCAAACTCACCACCTCAATATAAAACTAAGTACTTCTCCTTCCTAGTTCTGACTTATGTAAAATATACAAGTTCTGGTAGCAGTTCAACACTTATAATCAACCAATTCTGATAAATGATAGATTTCATAAAATGAAAAGAAATAAAATAATTGGTGCAATTATAGGTAGCTGATCAATATAAAATAGAACCATAACGAAAGACGGAAAGATTGCTAACAGTGGAACACGTAGGTTATGATGCTAGGTACATTGTTTATTATGGTTCTACCAGGTAGGAACAGCTTACGTATCTTCCTTTCACAGGAACAAGGAAATAATTAGCTGTTTTAATAACTGCACACAAGTATATTTTTAAGCGGCTCTTAAATTTGCAGAAAATGGCAAAAAATATATGAAGACTACAATGCAACATCCTATATACAGTAGCACTGAAGGCCATCTTTAAGATAGTCAAGTTTGAATATACGTAGTTTTTAGTACCCTGACTTTATCATGTCCAGAAATAATGTGAATCCCTTCTCTATTCCAAAGAAAAGACCTATGTGTAATGACCAACAGTGATTAAATAGAAATCACTGATGCCTGGTTAGTTTCATTTTTGTTGAAGAGCTCATACAAGGGAACATTATCCATCAAAATGCATTAATCAATTTTATATTCCTAAAGTAAGATGGGATTACATTATACCTGTTTATCCTATTTTTTAAATTACTTTTTATTTTTCGAGTTTTAAAAGCATAATGAGCAGTTGTCCTTCTTTCTCTCTCCTTTCCCCTTCCCTCCCTGCCCCCTTCCTCTTCTACCATCCTCTTCCTTTACCAATCCATCCCTCTCTCTCCCACCTTCCTGCCTCCCTGCTATGTGGGCCCCAAGGTTCTGTTAGGTTTGTCTTCTCTAGCAGGGGCTCAGGCCTTTATGGCAGATTAAGCAGCCCTTCCTGGGTAGACCCACTGAGTGGTGCACTCCCTTTCACCTGTCTAGCCATAGCCCCTAAAGTTCCCCCTGCATATAATTATTTCTCCTGAGGTTCTCGCTAGGCTATAGGGGAATATTGATGTATCGGTCATCCTACAGGTCTGGTGAGCATAAATCTCATTGCAGTAAATTCCTGGATACAGTAACCCTGTCTTGAGTAGATGCCCTGGCCAGCAGGGGACCTCCTGGCCTTTAACAATCTTGCTGTCCTGCAAAATTTCCTGAGCCTTAGCATGGGGTGAAATTTGGCTGACCTGATTCTGACTGAGCATTTCTGAGTTGCCAGTACTCTGCATTCTGGTTGGTTGGTGTCTGTTTCGCTGCTCTTCCATTTCACTAGGCTATGTGCTGTTTGGGTGTTGAGATCTTTTCTTATCTAAAAATAAAATGAGAGATATTCAAATGGAGGTTTACTATCGGATGTTTGTGGTTGGTATTAAGACATTTGATCCCATCAACTGTCAGTTTTCTCCCCGTCCACTGTTGTTTCCACTGGTTCCTACTGCTGCGCTGTGTGTTCCCTGTCACTGGGGAAGGGGAGTGGAATTGGTAAACTGGTTGGAGGCTATTCATTTTCTTCCCTCCCCTTTAAAACTTCTCTTACAAAAAGGCCTTTAAAAACTATTTATCCCTTTTCTTTTGTTTCTGATTTTTTGGGGTCTTCTTCCACCACCCCTGCTGCAGTTTTTGTTCCTTTGCATTTGTGGGTGTTATAAAAATTTCTGTTTGAGTACATCAAACTGAATGTTTAATGCTAGCATCCACATATTAAGGAAGAACATACAGCGTCTGTCTTTCTGCATCTGGGATTTTTCACTCAGTATGATTTCTTCCAGTTCTATCCATTTACTGGCAAATTTCATTAGTTCCCTTGACTGACAGCTGAATAAGTATTCCATTGCATATATGTACCCCATTTCATTAACCATTTGTTAACTGTTGGACATCTAGGTTAGTCCCATTTCTTTGCTATTGTGAAAACAGCTACTATGAACATTGGTTGTACACATGTGTATGCTGCAGGAAGCAGTGTTCTTTGGGAGTATTCCCAGAAATGCTACAGATGGAATTTAAATTTTTAACGTTTTTAGGAACTTCCAAATTGATCTCCAAAAGAGTTGTATGAAGTTGCATCCCACAACCAATATATGAGAGCCCCCTACTCCCTGAATCCCTGCCACTTGTTGCTTGTGTTTTTGATCTTAGCCATTCTGACTGGCATGAGATGATATCTCAGGGTGGGTTTAATGTGCATTTTCCTAAAGACTAAAGAGGGAGAACATTTTTAAAGATGTTTGTTAGACATTTGATTTTTACTTTGTGAGAAGTTTCTCTTCAGTTCCATAGCCTTTTTAATGGGGTTGTTTGCCTCCTTGATATTTAATTTTTTAAATTCTTTGTGTACTCTTGATAGTATACCTCTATATAATATGTGGTTAGTGAAGATATTCACCATTCTGTTACATGCAATTTTGCTCAATTGGCAGTTTCTTTAGCTGAACAAAAGCTTTTTACTTTCATATAGTCTCAAAACTTGTTTGTGTTGGACTTATTCTCCGTGCCTGTGGGGTGCTGTTGAAATGCTGGTCTAGGCCAATCAGTTCAAGAGTATTCCCTATTTTTTCTTCTATGAGTTTTATAGTCTCTGGTCTATTGACGTCTTTGAACATTTGAAGTAGATTTTCATTCAGACAAATAGAGACAAATAAAGCTCTAGTTTCACTCTTCTACATATAAATATACAATTTTGCCAGCCCCATTTGTTGAAGATGCTGTCCTTTTTCCACTTTTTTTTTGACTCCCATGTCAAGGATAAATTGACTATAAGAGAGTACACTTATATTTGGGTCTTCAATTCTAATCCATTGGCCTACATCTCTTTTTTTGGAGCCAGTTTTTATTACTGTGGCTTTATGGTATAGTTTTTGGTCTGGTATGATGATACCTCCAGTGGAGTTTTTATTACTCAGTATTGTTTTTTCTATTCTGGGTCTTTTTTGCTTCCAGATGAAATTTGAGATTGTTTTATCAATTTTGGTAAAGAATTGGGTTGGAATTTTGATTGGCATTACATTGAATCTGTATATTGCTTTTTGGATGTACTGTTGTTCTCTTTGATGAGTATGTAATATTCTTAAGTATCTCTTATGATTTGTTTTGATTTGAAGTCTATTTTGTCAGCTATTTTGATAGCTATTCCTGTTTGTTTTCTAGTTGCATTTGCTTGGAGTATATTTGACTCTGAGAGGCAGCATATTAATGGGTTGTCATTTTAATACATGCTATTAGATTGAGTCTCTTGATTGAGAACTTCAGCCCATTGATGCTTAAAGTCATAACTGAGAAGGTTTTGTTGATTCTTATCAATTTTTGAGTTTATTGGGTTTTTTGTGTTGACAGTTCTCTGCATCAGGACTACAGGGTGGACCTGAAGACGTACATTGCCACCGGCCCAGCGGGACACACTGTAAAGATTCAGCGCCTCCCAAAATCTGAAGGTGAGTGAAGTGCTCATGCCTGTCACCCATTCCTAATAGTGCTTATTAGACTTAGAGTCTAATATAATTTTATGTATCCATCAAGTTTTAAAGTAGCTAAAAGCCAGGAAATCCTAAAGGAATAATCTGGCAATATTGGTATCTGGGTGTCAGGGCTTATATGATGGACAGAAAAACACATCAAGGACAAACTCAACCGCCCAAAATAATGATCTTAATTGTACCAAAATCAAACTCACACTTGTTTTTCCTCTTATTTTTAAAATATTTCTTCTTATCTGAGAGAGACAGAGACAGAGAGGAGAGAGAGGGGAGAGAAAGAGAGAAAGAGAGACTTTTGCACACAGGCAAAAGTCAACTTTCAAAAGTTGGTTCTCTCTTGCCACAATGTAGGCTTCACAATCAAACTGAGGTCACCAGGTTTGCAAACAGGCGCTTTACCTGCTGAGCCACCTCGCCAGCCCTCTCACATTTGTTGTTACCTCTACCATTTATAAGATTTTCAAAGCCAGTTTTTCTAGGGATGCCTTAGTCAGAGGCAGGAAAAGAGTAATTTCAAAAGAAAAGTTGCTGTTGCAGTTAGTGTGCATTGTTGCCAGAACCAAATTTAGAACCCAATGCCTTATCGGAACAAGGGGTTTATTTGGGCTTATGATTATCCAGTTACAATTCCTTGTCCAGTTTGGCAGGAGGGCTCACATGAAAACCAGAGGTGAAGTATCCCAGACACAGAAAGTTAGACACTATATGCACTCCCTAATAAGTGGACCCTAGCTCCAAACCCACTTAATGACATATTCAAAGGAGATGACCTTGGATACCAATCAGGATGCAGCCAAGGGCAGTTCAGGAACAGCAAAATGGAAAGCAAGAAACCATAATTCAGAACACCAAAGACCCTACAGATGGGGAGGACCAATGATATGCAAGACACTCCACACGAGTCAGGGCTGCAGCAGCCAGGATATAGCCACAATGGGATTGGACTTTGCCTCACCTGCACAATGGCTAGCATGTCAACAACCTCCCAAAGTCTAGGATGGATCACAGGGGAGAAGGCTTCAGACAGTAGGATCCTTAGAGGCAAGGAGAAAAACAGTCATAACAGAGTATCCGTGCTAGTAGGCAGGCCAAGAAGGAGCCCCATGTTATGCCACTGAGTCCTGAATCCTCACTAGTTTAGAAGACTCACGGGGAGGTTCAGTGCCCACATAAATGGATGCTCAAAGGGATGGGAAGGAGGAAGAGGAGGAGGGAGGGAGGGAGAAAGAAGCAGAGTGCCATGGGGGACAACTGGGAAGGGGAGGGAAAGCAGGAGGATACCTATTGAGCTTGTATGATTAGGCAAAAATAAAATGTGTAATAATAATAAAAAAAAGAAAAACAGAGGTGGAGTGAAGTGGCTGAACCATATCCACAGGACTGTCAAGAGTGGGACAATCCTTACTTGCCAAACCAGCATGTCTGACCAAGTATATAAAAGGACACCAACTTCTTCAACCAGTCCCCTCCATCTTATTCATCTGCCCAGAGACCAGCCCCATCCCCCACAGACCTCCCCATCAACTAGACATCTCCTGCAGGCTTGCTCAGGACCGAACTTTACAAATGTGCCTAGAGCTTGACTCCTCAACCTTTGAGTTGACACCTGCATCTTTGCATTCCCAAGTTTTCTAGAGCAAAAGGACAAAGGGGAGAAAAAGGAGAGGATAGTTCAATCAGAGAGTTGACATTGTGTCTGCAGTAATGATCCAGGGAAGATTGTTGTTCTGTTCCCAGAAGTTTCCTCTATCCTGGGCAGCAGGTTCTTTGACATCCATGTTAGGACCAACTTAGGACACGTTAGTGAGATATGGAGACAGAAGACATGGAGATTCCCTGATGGATCTGATCTCCATGAAAGGAACGTGTCCTGTAAAGACAGCCATTCCCATCTTCAAACCACATAAGTGCCCATTGGCTTCTCATAGACCATGTTCAAGTTTTGTAATCAACAATTCAACAATGTAATTGACCTTCTGAGATTCTGAGCAGCCCTGGAAAAATGACAAATCATGTATAGGATTCTGTATAACAGACAGCACTGACACTTCAACCTGCCGCATACAAAACAGTTGAAAGCTCTGCACACTGGAGTGACCACTTAAGGATAGAGGGAGTCACAATAAGGAAACAGATGTGGAAAACCCTTCTGAGGTGATAATGGGAGGAAGGTGTTCTGATAAGAATCATACAGTACACACAGGGAAATAATTCACTAAATTATGTGAGCAGAGAGGAGAGGCAGAAGAGAAAATGCAGATGAGCTACACTGCTCTGGAAATTCTCATACTTTAGCATGATTGAGACATAAGTTGCTGACAGAGGCTCCATGCCCAGAAACTATCAGTATATTTGTGTGTAGGAGTTGATCCTAGGATCTTGGACATACTGGCAAGAAATCTACCATGGACCTACTTCCTCACTCATTTAACATGCATTCCAGTTTGTCCTGAAATGGTGGCCCATAGTCCACACTTTATTTATTCATATACACCACAGTGCGTGTATGAAGATCAGAGGACAATTTTTTTTCCTTTAACATTTTTTATTATTATTTCCGCTCATACAAACTTAATAGGTAGACTGGTTCCCTCCCTCCCTCCTCCTCCCCCTGACCCCCTGCTCCCTTACCCTCACCCCTCCCTCCCCATACCCCAGTGCCTCCCCGCCCCAATACCCCGAGAATCCTTTAATGTGCATGCCAGACTCTCCTCTGGGCCCTCCTCTCCGATGACGTACAAGGACCCAGTGGCATTTCCCTGAACCCTTTCCTGTGTTCCCCTTAAGCATAGGAACACTACTATGGTGTCAATTCCTTGCCTCCAAGGATCTTGGTGCCTTTAGCAAACGCTAGACTTTGTGGGGTCAATAGTGTGTGGGACATTGCGCAGGACATGCAAAGTCCTATTATGATTGCTTCGGCCCTAACGTGTGTGGAGTATCTTGCATATCATTGCTCCTCCCTTCCTGTGCTCTTACAATCTTACCGCCCCCTCTTCCACAAATTTCCCTGAGCTTCAGGATGGGGAGAGATTAGGCTGGCCTAGTTCTAGGTGGGTGATATAGAGTCTCTGAAGTTCTGGATTATTGTTCGTTGATTTTCTTTTGCAGTTTTGCTGCTCCTGCAATGCCCTTCACTCCATCCTGATGGGTATTGTATTTCACCCCTGGCCAGAGATAAAAAGCTGTTAAACTAGAGTCTTGTTATAAGAGTCTATTCAAAGGTAGATGTAATAAAAGTAGGAAACCACAGTGAGGGCAGAGGACAACTTTTACAACTGTGTTTTCTCTTTTCATTATGGGGTTTCACCATTGAATTGAGGCTACCACTTTTGTGTGCACTTGCCCTTACTTGCTGGGCCATGTCACTAGTCCCATGGTCATCCCCCCACCAGAAAAAGTAAACCCAGTTCCTTGAACACATCAAATTGTAACACAAGAATACCGACAGTGATCACTTTTTTTTAAGGATACTAGAAACGTGAGGGTTAGTCCTCACATTGGGTTGGGCTGTAGCTCGCAGTAGAATGCTTGTCTAGCATGCATGAGGCCTTCCCAGGGACTTCCAGCAAACATAAAAAAAGTCTGCTTTGCAGTTGAAATCCCTGCACATCGGAGTAATATGAAGCAGCAGAATTTGCGTGTGGTCATTCTACACAGAGGTGATCCTGAATATAACACTGTGGCAAGCAAGTTCAATCAGACCTGCCCCCGGTTTGTCATAGAGAAGGTAAGTCTGCTGCCATATGGAGCTTTCTAATGTTAGAAAAAACTGATATAGTGATTCTAGTTGAATATACCTGCATTTACTTCCTATCACATTTTTAAACCCAGAATCAGAACTTTAATCACATATTTTAGGTTTTATTCATGTCACTGTATTCACTGAAATGTCAAGATTTTTGGGTGGGTTATCAGAAGAGTAAATGGCAAAATACTAGAATATGTTGCTTATTGAAGCAAGCTAACAAGAATTCAAAGATATGGAGAGAGAGAGGAGGGGAGAGAGAGATGTACTGGCCCTTGCATTCACTTTCTAATGGATAATTTTGCTAGTAACTATTTTCTTTTAGAAATTTTGAAGAAGTTATTCTACATCTTCCAATCTTGTTTTCTGTTGTATATCCATTTTCTCTGCAATCTTGGCATGCCAATCCATGTTTCTTTCCTCCATCCCACAACTCTTCTAGCAACTGATGTGGTTCATACAAGAAATGTATTATAGCCAGAAACCTAAGGCAAACAACAAACCTCCTAAGCCAAAGTTTAATATTTATTTGCATCAGGCTTGCACAATAAGGTGTCTACTGTCAAACCTGGTGATATGAGTTTAATCCCAGGATGCTCACATACATGGGGGAAGGAGAGAATTTCTGAAAGTTGTCCAGACCTCCATCTGTGCATCATGGCATGTGTGTTAGTTTCATCTTCCAGATGCTGTAAGAATATAGGACACAAACTGATTAGGGGCACAAGTAGTTTATTCTAACTTACAATTCTTGATTATAGTCTATTATCATAGCAGCAGAGTTCACACTGACATCTGGAGAGAAGGGAACTGGCCACACCATATTCACAGGACGACTGTAGAAGGAGCATACTTTCTTGTCAGTCTGTCAATTCGCAGCCAGCTTTCTCTCTAGCTTATAGATCTATCCAGGGACTGGTTCTACCCATCATGATCTTCACACACCAATTAGATAATCTTCCTCAGGCTTGCTCAAAGGTCATCTTAGCTAAATAATTCTTTAAAAGTTTGTTTAAGATCTCAAGTCTCAATTGTCAAGTTGATGATTGTGTCTACCTGGCATAGCACGTATACAAGTAACTTTCTCTCTCTCTCTCTCTCTCTCTCTCTCTCTCTCTCTCATAAAAAGTTTATGTGGTCAGTCTACACAGTGGTGATCCAGATTTATAAAATAAATTTTAAAAGATTTATTTGCATTAATTTCCTCCTTTAAATGGTGTTGAGGTTTGAACCCAGGGCTTCCCACACAGTAACTGCACACTCCTCTGCTGAGTAATAGCCCTAGCACTAAAATAATTACATTATGTGACTATTACATTTTTGACATAATAAACCATTTTTCCTGTTTGTCTCATTTACTTCATTCTTTGAAACTTTCATATTCAAATATAATGAATTTATGTTTTCATTCCCTACTCATAACTCATCCCTAGCATCCCTATCCCACTCCTTCTTGACCAGCCAGTCTTCTTATTGCTTTTGTCCTCATGTGTCTTTGTGTGTGTGTGTGTGTGTGTGTGTGTGTGTGTGTGTGTGTGTGTGTGTGTGTGTGTGTGTGTGTGCATGTGTGTGATCCATTGGGCATGATCCAGAACACTTGCATTAGAAACCACCTATTTGAATCAAGAAGTCCAAAAAAAAATTGAGAAATTTGGATTTCAAACAGAAAAATATTGAAACTTTAAAAAGTAAAATTTATTCCCCACTCTTCCAGCTGAGCCACTTTTCACTTATTACCTTCTTTCATGGCTATATACTCACTACTAGAATATGGGTAGCTCAGTAGGTACTACAGGAAGTCTGGGGTGACAAGAAGCAAGGCAACAGAGTGAGGCAGACAGCAACAGATGCAGGCGCTGGCATGCTTGTGGAAAGTAGGCATTGGAGAACCTGAGTCAGCAGAGCTAACATAGTGAGTACTGAGTCTTGAACGTGTCCTCTCATTGGTGAGAAAAGATGCTAACATGAAAGCTACACTGTCCCCATGCTTTGTTTTAGGAAACACTGGGTCTAAAAGGTTTCCAAATGCAGGAAGCTGCCATCTGGCACTGAATTTGGTATTGAGGATAATCTTTATTTATCATGTTTTACTGAGTATGGCTTGGCATATAGTCTTGGCACTGGTAGAATATTTTTCTTTATTTGTTTATAGATTGAAAGGATCCAGAATCCAGAACTCTGGAACTGCTACCAGGCAAGGAAAAAAATCATGGATGCCAAGAATGGCCACATGATGAATGAGAAGCAGCTCTTCCACGGGACAGACCCTGACTCCGTGCCACACATCAACAGAAATGGGTTTAACCGCAGCTATGCCGGAAAGAATGGTAAGGAAGGAGGATCTGGGGTGTCAGCCGTGAGAACCCGAATAGAGGACAGTTTGGATTCCCTGTGTTGCCCCTACTGTTGGCAGCCAGATTACACAGATCTTAAGTTTCAGGATCTAATTCACTGTACTTCATCCTGAGAGGCCAGTTGGCCCTATGAGGTAGAAGATGTGATTTTAAAGATGATAAAACAACCCCCAAGAAATGTTTAAACTGGGCACTCCTTTTATGTTACTTGACATACTGGGTGGCACAGTGGGTTGGAATTCTTAAAGACGCTCTTTTTCTCTCCACAGCTACGTGCTATGGAAAGGGAGCCTACTTTGCTGTCCACGCTTCTTATTCTGCTAATAACACCTACTCCAAGCCAGATGTGCATGGGAGAAAACACATGTACTATGCGCGAGTGCTCACTGGAAACTACACAGTTGGAAACCAGTCGTTAATTGAGCCTCCTCCAAGGGACCCTCAAAATCCTACTGAATTATATGACAGTGTCACAGATCATATTACCAATCCAACTGTATTTGTAGTGTTTCATGACTACCAGACATACCCAGAGTATCTTATTACTTTTAGACAATAATATTGTTTAGTTACTTCCCCAGGCACTGTTCACTCACACCTGCCTGCTGCAGAACAAGCTTTAGCTGTTCTTTCTTTTTTCCTCAGCTTTGTCTAAGATCAAATTATTTTGATCACATCAGAGTTAACTCAGCTGCTCTATCACAAAGGAAATGAATGAAGTTGAGAATGAATCAGTTTGAGAATGAATCCAACAATACTATTGTTGACAACTGTACATAGGTGATCTAGGGAAAACAAGTTTATATTTTCAGAAAGGAAAGAATAACAGTTTTACAGACTTACAGAACACAGTCATGAATTCCAGTTCATGTAGGCATGTTCATCTGTGAGATACAGGATGATGTGGGCACTAGCCTGTGATGGCTTCCACAGCTTGTGCCCACCCTCTCAGCACTCCTATTCAAAGGACCAGAACCTCATAATCCCTACCTCTACAAAGTCAGGGTATCCTCATCACCCATTTATACAATGTTTGAACTCTTTTCCTGGGTCTCTGTCATAGACTATTCTCTCTAGGGGAATGAAAGACTTCTTCAAAAGAACTTTCAAATTTTTCTGACTCCAATCTGCATTAAGTATGTGTTATTGTCAGACCCAGTGCATGGACAGAGTAACTGAAGCACCTTCTAATAAGCTTTCCTTGAAATAATATTTTCCTGAAAAGTTTCATAAGATGATGCTTACACTTGAGACTAAAACCAAAAGTGCTTTAGTTTCCTCATGTATTAGTCAGGGTTCTCTGAAGAAACAGAATCTGAAGCATGTAATATATGTAAATGTGTTTATTAAAATAATTCACAATAAAAATAGTGTCCTTCATCATAGCCACCTACAGCTGCATCATTCTTGACCAGAATGTTCCACAAAGCCAAAAGATCCTGAGAAGGTCTCAAGCCTTTCCTTCTCTGGAGGGTCGGAGAAGCTGGGTTCCGACATCGATGAAGAACAGCTGGGCTCCGACGTCGGCGATGAACAGCGAACAGCAGCAAGGCCTAGAGACCAGGCTCCAAAGGCAGCAGAAACAGCAATATGATAAAACAGATGAAGCTCCAAACTTGCCAGGGACGGAGGCACCACCAGCAGCAACAAAGAAGGCCATGATGATCTAAAAGCAAATGACAAGTGCAGAGTGGACTTCATAGCAAATAAACACAGGATAAGTGAAGAGCAAGTCCCTTCTCCTTGCACCTCCTATTATCTGGTCCGCCACTGGAAAGTACCACACACTATGGGCTGCGTTTTCCACAGCAATCAATCAAGTATCTGCAAACTTGTTCAGGGGCCATTCCAACCATTAACCTTCCAGAGCTGTGCTCCAACCAGTCTGCAACTGTCAAGTTGACACCAAAATGCAACCATAACACCAACCATGAAATCTCCTCTCTAGAATTGTAAGCTGAACAAATCTTTTCTCTCCTTAAATTATTTGAATCTCGGTGGTGTCTTAAATTGGCACAAAGAGTAACTGATACAGAAATTGGTACCATAAATGAGGTGTTACTGTGTGAGACTAAAAATCCAGTACCAAAAGTGAAGTTGCTGTTTGTGAAGCTGAGAGAAGTCAGTACCCAGCAGTATGGCCATTGCTATGACGTAGTGTGCCTTTGGAACTGTTTGTAGGGAGAAATATGGAGAACTTTGGTACTTTGCACTGGGAAAGTCTTTGGGTCTTGGAGATGAGGGAAAAGGATTTTTCTTATGAGAACTTGAAAGAAAATAAGGCTGTTAGAAATTCAGGGAATGAACCCCAGTTTGTGATGATCCAAAAGGGAACTGAAAGTGTGTTGGAAACTGGATGAGGGCAAATGGAGCAATGTGTTGGGAGAAAGTTTCGCTCTTGTCCTGAAATCTTGCCTGAAGTTAAATTCAAGTTCTTGGCAGAGAAACTTTCAAAACAATGTAGACTGAGTATGGTTTGCATAATGCAAAGGAGCCTGTCATGGTCAAGGGTGGAATAACGTGACTTGAAATGTGAGCTGTCTCCCACAGGCTCATGCATTTGAATCTTTAGTTGTTTGGGAAGGTCATAACACCTTTAAGAGGTAGAGCTTGCAGAAGGAATGCAGTTACAGGGGGACAGCCTTGAGGTTGGTTAGCCCCAACATACTTCAGTTAGTAGTCAGCTTTCAAGCCTACGGTTTTGCAGCTCTCGGCCTTCATGAAGGATGTAACTTAGACTGCCTCCAGTTCCTTCTAGCGAGCCATGCCTTTCCTACAATGAAAGACTGCATCTCCCTTCTGGCACTATAAGCACAATAAATCTCCCTTTCTCCTCTCTAGTTGTCTGAGTAAGCAAACTCACCTTTGTGAATGGAAGGCAGATTTTTGTCATATGAAAGGGGCTATCCCCATTGCCCACAGTCTGGATTATGGCTGCTTTCAAGAATTAACCCAGCTGCACTCCAACATTGGAACAGAACTATTCATTTTATTTGCAATGTTGTAAAGATCTTTAAAAATTAAAGTTATCAGTCATCACCTCTGTTTTTTAGTGCTCTGCCTCAAAAGTTTTCCAGTGCAGATCCTAGCTAATCACATGGGCTGGGTGCTTATTTCATCAAGAGAAGAGAGAAACTTATTCACTTGGTAACTGTTGGTCACTTACAGTGTTCTTACATTATTTCAGCTAAGTTCACGATCTCTATCAAGCACAAAAATAGCATAAGCTAATATGAGTGTCAGGGGATTGTCTTTTACCACTAGGTCAGTCATCTACACTTGTCTGACCAATCAAAGGTCCGATTTTATGGTTATTTTGTTGGCCAGGATTTCATGTAGCAAGACTTTCTTCAAGTTTTATGCTAAGAACAACTCCACCGGTTTCTATCTCCTAAAGGCTCGAATTCATACACCTAAAAATGAGCAGAAGTCAAGCCTGGTGGCACATGCATTTGGCCTGTGATCTTAGCATCTCACATGATTGAACAGATTTCTTGTTCTCCTGATTCTCATGAATCTTCTCAATAAAGTTATTTTAAACTGTTTAATGATGACCTGACTTCATTCTTCAAGTTTGGGACACAAGAAGCTGAATTAAGTCTGGTAAAACTATGATGTCTAGGAACCCGTGTTTCAGCCAGGAAGTGTGTAGGGTGGAAGACTATCTGATTTCACAAATTGTCCTCTGACCATTACAAATACACCAACTCATGCTTATGCCCTGTGTCAATCCATGCTGCCTTTCATAACAAAGGGAAAACACACATCTGCTTCCAAATTACTATAAAGCATTACTTTTTTTATGAATACATTTTTTATTATTATTTCAGCTCATACAAACTTAATAGGTACACTAGTTCCCTCCCTCCCTCTTCCTCCCCCTGTACTCCCTGGTCCCCCTCCCCTCCCCCCTCCCTCCCCATTCCCCAGTGCCTCCCGCCCCAATTCCCAGAGAGTTCTTTCTTCTGCATGCCTGATTTTCCTCTGGGCCCTCCTCTCCGATGATTTACAAGGACCCAGTGGCCTTTCCCTGAACCCTTTCCCGTGTTCCCCTTAAGTATAGGAACACTGCTGTGGCTGCCAATCCCTTGCCTCCAAGGATCTTGGTGCCTTTAGCAAATGCTAGACTTTGTGAGGTCAATAGTGTGTTGGACATTGCGCAGGGCATGTAAAGTCCAATGATGATTGCTTTAGCCCTAACTTGTATGGAGTGTCTTGCATATAATTGCTCCTCCCATCCTTTTGTTCTTACATTCTTACCGCCCCCTCTTCCTCTAATGTCCCTGAGCTTCAGGACGGGGAGAGATTACTCTGGCCTAGTTCTAGGTGGTTGATATAGAGTCTCTGAAGTTCTGGATTGTGGTTTGTTGATTTTCTTTTGCAGTTTTGCTGCTCCTGCAATGTCCTTCACTCCATCCTGGTGGGCATTGTATGTCACCCCCTGGCCAGAGACAAAAACCTGTTAAACTAGAGTCTTGTGATAAGAGCACATTCAAAGGTAGATGCAATAAAAGTGGGAAACCACAGCGAAGGAGAGGTCTATCACCCATTTGCAAAATGGTTACTTTTTATCTGCCAGACTATATGCCCTCCTCTTCTGGTGAGATCATACCCCCTCAGTAGTAAATGATCAGGAACGAAAGTCTGTGAACTTAATCAGATGTCTCATTACTTATTTGAGTCCTTGATGGAGGCCTATTTTCTCTGCTGTAACATGGTCCCCTCTCTCCTTGTTTCTGGTGTGGCGCTCCTACCCCATCCCTCCTGTTCATAATCCTTGCAATTACAGTAGGTATTACAAAGATTTTTTTTTTGAGTGTCTCTAGGTGGGCTGGGTGGGTTTGATACTAGGAGCCACTTATTAGGGAGTACATACGTCGCTTAATTTTCTGGGTCTGGGATACTTCACTTAATATAATTGTTTCTAATGACATCCATTTCCCAGCAAATTCCAGTAATTCATCATTTTTGATGGCTGAGTAGTACTCCATTGTATAGATGTACCACAGTTTCCTTATCCACTCGTCAACTGTTGGACATTTAGGTTGATTCCATGACTTTGCTATTGTAAATAGTGCTGCTATGAACATGGTCGAGCTTGTGCTATCGAGGCGAACCTCTGCTGCATGGGGGGTTATTCCCAAAAGTGGGATAGCAGGGTCATATGGCATTTCAATCTTTAATTTCTTTAAGAATCTCCAGACGGCTCACCAGAGTGGCTGTATGAGCCTGCATTCCCACCAACAATGTAGGAGAGTTCCCCTCTCTCCACATCCTCTCCAGCATTTGGTGTTGTTTGTATTGTGGATTTTTCCATCCTGACCGGGGTGAGATGATATCTCAGGGAAGTTTTGATTTGCATTTCCCTGATGGCTAAAGAAGTGGAGCATTTTTTAAGATATTTGTTAGACATTTTAATTTCATCCCTGGTAAAATTTCTTTTGAGTTCCAGGGCCCATTTTTTAATTGGGCCATTGGTTTCCTTGGTGTTTAGTTTTCTAAATTCTTTGTGCACTCTGGACAGCAGAGTTCTATCAGATGTGTGGTTAATGAAGATTTTCTCCCATTCTGTGGGTTGCCTTTGAGCTCGCATTACAATCTCTTTATCTGAACAAAAGCTCTTTAATTTCATAAGATCCCAACTGTTGAGAGTTGGTAGCAGTGACTGTGCCATTGGATGTCTGTTTAAGAAGTGTTGGCCTAGCCCAATCAGCTCGAGGGAGTTCCCTGTCCTTTCAACTATGGTTTTTATATTCTCTGGCCTGATATCAAGTTCCTTGATCCATTTGGAATTAAGTCTTGTACATGGTGACAAGTACGGGTCCAGCTTTAATCTTCTGCATGTGGAGATCCAGTTTTGCCAGCACCATTTGTTGAAGATGCCGTTCTTTTTCCATTGGATTCTTTGGGCCCCTTTGTCAAAGACCAAATGGCTGTAATTATGTGAGCTTATATCTGGGTTTTCAATCCTTATCCATTGATCTGTGTGTCTATTTTGGAGCCAGTACCAGGCTGTCTTTATAACTACGGATTTGTAGTATAGACTTAGGTTTGGTATGGTAATATCTCCAGCAGTGTTTTTGTTGCTCAGCATTGTCTTTGCTATCTTGGGTCTTTTGTGCCTCCATATGAACTTTGAGATTGTTTGGTCAACTTCTTTGAAGAATTGCTTTGGGATTTTAATTGGTATAGCATTGAATTTGCATATTGCCTTTGGTAGGATGGTCATTTTTATGATGTTGATTCTGCCAATCCAGGAACATGGGAGGTCTTTCCACCTTCTGGTGTCTTCTGCAATTTCTTTCTTTAGGGTTTTAAAGTTTTCATTGTAAAGGTCTTTTACCTCCTTGGTTAGGTTTATACCAAGGTATTTCATTTTTTTAGGGGCTATAGTGAATGGGATGGTTTCTCTCAAGGCTTTTTCACTTCTTTCATTCTGGGCATATATGAAGGCCTCTGATTTTTGCACATTTATTTTGTATCCTGCAACCCTGCTGAACTTCTCAATTAGTTCCAGGAGCTTCCTGGTGGAGTTTTTGGGATGATTTGAATCCCTCTTATGTCCCTTTCTTGTCTTATGGCTTTAGTTAAGACTTCAAGAACAATATTGAATAGAAGTGGTGAGAGTGGACAGCCTTGTCTAGTTCCTGATCGAAGTGGGAATGCTTCCAATTGTTCCCCATTGAGCATAATCCTTGCTGTGGGCTTGTTGTATACAGCTTTTATTATATTGATAAAGGTTCCTTCCATTCCTACTGTCTCTAGCGTTTCGATCATAAAAGGCTGTTGGATCTTGTCAAAAGCTTTTTCTGCATCTATCGAGAGTATCATGTGGTCTTGGACTTTGGACTGGTTTACATGATGAATTGCATTTATTGATTTGCGTATGTTGAACCAACCTTGTGTGCCGGGGATGAAGCCTACTTGGTCCCCATTAATGATCTTTTTAATGTGTTTTTGAATCCGATTTGCTAAGACTTTGTTGAGAATCTTTGCGTCTATGTTCATCAGAGAGATCGGCCTATAGTTTTCTTTTTTAAGTGAGTCTTTATTAGGTTTTGGGATTAAAACGATATTAGCTTCATAGAAGGAATTTGGTAGTGTTCCTTCCTTTGCTATTTGATGGAACAGTTTAAGGAGTATTGGTGTTATTAACTCCTTAAATGTCTGGTAGAACTCTGTGCTGAATCCATCTGGTCCAGGACATTTTTGGGGGGGAAGATTTGAGATTACTTCTTCAATTTCCTTATATGTTATAGAACTATTTAAATAATTCACAACTTCCTGATTCAATTTAGGTAAGTTGTGTTTACTTAGAAATTCAACCATCTCTTTTGTGTTGTCAAACTTCACAGAGTATAAGTTTTTGAAATATAATGTTATCATTCTCTGGATTTCTTGGGTATCAGTAGTGATAACTCCATGTTCATTTCTGATTTTGTTAATTTGAGTTTTCTCTCTCCTGCTTTTGGTTAATTTAGCTAGGGGTGTATCAATCTTATTGATTTTTTCAAAGAACCAGCTTTTTGACTGGTTGATTTTTTTCTATCGTTTTCTTAATCTCGATTTCAGATATTTCTCCCCTTATTTTGCTAATCTCCTCTCTTCTACTACTTTTGGGATCAGATTGCTCTAGTTTCTCTAAAGCTTTAAGCTGGATTGTTAAGTTGTTTATTTCTGATGTTTCCATTTTTTTGATGTAGGCATTAAGAGCTATGAACTTACCTCTTAGAACAGCTTTCACTGTGTCCCAGAGATTTTGGTAAGTTGTATTTTCGTTATCATTCACTTTCAGGAAATCTTGAATTTCCTTTTTAATTTCTTCCTGAATCCAGTTCTCATTCAGCATCATAGTGTTAAGTTTCCAGGAGTTAGTGTATTTTCTCTTGTTTGATGTGTTGTGGATGTCCAGCTTTAGGCCGTGGTAGTCTGATAGGGCACAGGTTAGAATTTCAACTTTCTTGTATATGTGTAGATTCGTTTTGTGGCCCAATATGTGATCTATTTTGGAGAAAGTTCCGTGTGCTGGTGAGAAAAATGTGTATTCTTTGGTGCGTGGGTGAAAAGTTTGATAGAGATCTGTAAGGTCCATTTCTTTAAGGGTTTGATTAAGGTCCAAAGTGTCTCTGTTAAGCTTTTGACCTGTTGATCTATCCCATGTTGAAAGGGCAGTGTTGAAGTCCCCAAGAATTATCGTTTGGGGGTTGATTTCTTGCTTTAGACACTGTAGGGTTTTCTTAATGAATGTGGAGGGGCCCGTATTGGGTGCGTATATGTTCAGTATTGTGAAGTCTTCTTGGTGAATTGTACCTGTGACTAAAATGTAGTATCCATCCGTGTCTCTTATAATTTTCTTTGGTTTGAAGTCCACTTTGTCTGATAGCATAATGGCTACCCCTGCCTGTTTTCTGCTTCCATTAGCTTGTAGAATTGTTGACCAGTCTTTTATTTTTAGAGCGTGCCTATCTTTTGTGGTGAGATGGGTTTCCTGCAGGCAGCAGATTGATGGATTGTGATTTTTAATCCAAATTTGTAATCTGTTTTTTTTTTTTTGATTTCTTGATCGGTGAGTTAATTCCATTAACATTTAGTGTTATGGGGGCTGGAGAGGTGGCTCAGGGGTTAAGCCTCTGCCTTGCAGGCAGAAGGTCCTGAGTTCGGATCCCAGATCCCACGTATAGACGCCAGGCGAAGCGGGGGCGGCCTGTGCTTCTGGTCCTGGTAGGGCGGAGCCTGTGAATCCCGGGGCAGAAGGAGGTGCAGGTGTCCATGGTGGTTCGCGAATTCGTCCGTGGTTATACACACACACACGCACACACACGCACACACACGCACACACACGCACACACACGCACATGTGCACAGTTGAATAAATAATAATAAAAAAAACATTTAGTGTTATAATGGAGAAACTATTTTTAATTCCAGACATTTATTATGTTTAGTAGTTTTTATAAGTATATTGCTTCGTTTTTAATGGTGTTATACTTGCCTTCTGTTCTCCTGGATATGCCTGTTTTTTTTCTTCAAGCTTGAGTATCATTTCTAGCATTTTTTGAAGGCCTGGTTTGATGGACATGTATCCCTTCAAGTTGTCTTTGTGCTGGAAGATTTTTCTTTCTCCCTTGATCATGACTGATAATTTTGCAGGATAAATCAGCCTGGGTTGACATTTTTGCTCATTCAGTATTTGAAGTATGTCTCTCCAAGCTCTTCTTGCTTTTACTGTTTCAACTGAGAAGTCATTTGTTATTTTAATAGTGACTTGTTTTTACTCCCTTGAAGCTCTCAGCACCAGTTCTTTATCTTGAATGTGGAGTGTTTTGACTATTATTTGCCGTGGCGAGCTTCTATTTTGGTCGTATCTGTTTGGGGTGCGGAATGCCTCTTGTATATGGATGGGCCTCTCTTTCTTTAGATGAGGAACGTTTTCCTTGATGATTGTTTGAAAAATTTCCTCAGGGGTGGTATTTTGAGATTCTTGCTCTGGTATTCCATGAATACGCATGTTAGGCTTCTTCAGGGTGTCCCATATCTCCTGAATATTTCTCTCAAGTATCTTTTTGGCTTTAACAACCTCTTCCATTGAGCTGGTTAATACTCCCACTTTATCTCTAAGATCTGAAATTCTGTTTTCTGCTTCCTTAGTTCTACTGATAATGGTCTGTGGAGTTCTGGGTTGAAGATAACTTGTCTTTTAGCTCAGCTTTAAACTCTGCTTGAGTCTGCTTTAACTGCTCTATGCCAGTTTTTGTTTCTTGCACTGTTTTTCTCAACTCCTCCAAGTATCTGTTGTGTTCCTCTTCAAAGCGATTGATTCGATTATTTAATTCCTCCCGGATTTCCTCTTTCATAGTATTGAACATGGTAATGATCATATTTTGAAGGTCGTTATCCTGGGTCAGGCTTTCTTGGCCATTTTCCATGGGTTTGTTCTGGTTGGAGTCTAACATTATGGGATTAATTCCTTCAGTCCGAGATTTGTTTACTTGAGTGTTGTTTCTCATGGATTTGCACTTTGACTTTGGCATTGTGGTTTTAACTCTTAAGATCTTTCAATTTCTGTGCGTTTTTCACTAAACTGAATTATTTGGCCTGGGGTTTTGGGGGTGGGCAGAGACGGAGCTTACCTAGATCGAGGTGAATCCAGGCTGGACTCCGCGCGTCCTGGGCGGCAGAGTGGGGGAAGGAAGGATGGGGCATCGGCGGCGCTATTTAACCTGGGGGACCTGGGGGGGAGTCCGGGCACAGGGGGGTGCCCTCTCCTCCTCCCAGGCCCTGCGCGCCTGCTCTGGCTGGATGGTGGGAGGAGCTGGGTCCCTTGGGCGGCCTGGGGTTCTGGGGGTGGGCGGGGTCAGAGCTTACCTAGATCGCAGTGAAGCCCGGCTGGACCGCACCTGCGTCCCGGGCAGCGGAGTGGAGGGAAGGGCTACATTTTTTAATATACAAAGTTAGAACATTACCTGGAATGAACTTGGTAATGAGGTAGAAAAATGGAAACTCTTAAGTTACTGCTAATCATGAGTTAAGATGAAAAATTTCTGAGCCTGGTCTGGAGAGATGACTCAGGGGTTAAGACTCTGCTTCCCAAGCAGAGGGTCCAGTTCAGATTCCAAGTCCCACATTAGAAAAAAAAAAAGCTAGGCTGAAATGATGGTGGACTGCATTTCCGGAGCCAGTGGGTGGAGCCTGGGAAATCCCAAAGAAATGGCAAAAGGAGGCAGAAACAATACAGGGTGATTCCCTAAGTCACCCTTGATCCTCCATAGAGACACACAGTGTGCTCTGATACACACACAAACACACACTCACAAATACACACACAAAAAAACACATGTTCAAAAAATAAAGTTAAAAAAAAAGAAAAAATTTATTTATAGAAAAAAAATTACTGAGTCTCTGAGACACACTTTCCTCCTCTCCCAGGGCTACATCTATGCTGGGCTGCTAAGAGTCAAGGCCATTGTCTTGTATGCAGTCAGTCTGCCATACTTATAGTAATGATTGCATTTGCTTCTGGAAAGTCCTGCTTCACTAGCTCTGCCTCTGTCCTACTTAAATATGAAACAAAAGTACAAGCTAAACTGCTAGAGTCCTTGCAGAGTGACCTCAGGTCTGGAGGTCCTCTCTTCCACCCTAATTAGTGTCTGAGAAATTGTTCCAGAGTACTTCCCACAATGGTAAGAATTACTTTACTTTCACTCAAGTCCTCCATCTTAAAATCACTTATCACATAAAATAGTTAATTATTCAAGTATTTGCCAGCAATACAATGTGCTAGATTATGCTCATTTTTTCCTTAAAAATTTAAACCTTTTAGCTTTTACAAGTGAGGGAGGAAGCCAGGCAATTCCCAAATTCATGAAATCCAGGTAGGATTGCTTCCCACTCAAATCAGTCTTGGGCTATGCAACGTCAAGGCTACAAGTATCAAGGGTAGGCCAGTCAAGGCTACATTAAGAGACTTCCCTCAAAAACAAAACCACAAACTAAAAGCAGCCTAAAAACAACAAAAGAGTGAGATTACCTACTTATCTAGACTGATATAAATTTTAAGCCTAATAGCAGCTCATGCCAGCACTTGGGGAAATTAAAAGTCAGTGTGCTTAGCAAGACCTGTTCTTAAAAGAATAAAAAACAAAAAGAAGGAAGGAAGGAAAGAAGGGAAGGAGGGAGAGAGGGAGAGAGGGAGGCAGGGAAAGGGAGGGTGAAGATGGGAGAGAGGAAGGAAGGCGAAATTCTGAAGGCACTATCTATATTCAGGGGTGGGGGGTAAGGCTATCATTGTCCAACATAATATTTCAGGAGCATTTGCTTACTCTGAAATTGTTTTCCAAATCTGAGTGTAAGTCTTAAAAATCAGTCATCTGAAGACTTAACAGAAGAACAGTTCAAGACTAGCTTCTATGACAGTGGCAAAGTGAGGAGGAGGAAGAGGCTTTTTGTAGCACACGGAGGGACCTCCAGTGAAAGGAAACTGAAACTTTGCAGCTTAGAGTTCGCTGGGCAGGACGCGCCTTTGCCCTGGTGGTTGAGCAGCTTCCCTGAGCCCCTCGCCAGCCGAAAGCCCACGGCCATGGCTTCCAGCCCTTGCCCGCCATCCCCGCTGCTGGTGCGGCTGCCACAGCCCGTCCACCGGGCACACAGGAAGCTGGAGAAATACTTCCAGAGCCGAGTCTCCTGCGGGGGAGAATGCAAGGTCCAGCCAGTGGGCCCCAGCACTCCGGACACCTTCAAGGTGGAGTTCCAAGAAAGGGAAGGTGAGCTGCAGTAGCCTGGTGCTGCCAGAATGGCCTGCAAGTTGTGACTGTGTGTTTCCGAGCCCACCTACCCATGGCTACCTAGGAGACAGGAGAGAGAGCACTGCCTTGGGTGGGGGTTAATCCTGGACCCCTGACGACCACATATTCCCATATAACCCCACGTAAGAGGACAGTGGGTCTTTGATGTGCCCCACCTGGTTTGACTGCACGCCCCCCCCTTCACCTCTCCAAGTGCTAAGGGAGATTGATCTGCTTCTGAGCAGTCAGAGGGGAGAATCAAAGTACTTCATGGTTAACCCCTTTGCAGGGTCTTAGCAGCCTGCTGTGCTTCTCCTTCTTGTCATTTAAGCTTTCCTTCCTGTTGTAGTCTGCCTGCATAGTTGCTGATAAATGACCAGAACACAGCTTAAGGGAACAAGGAGTTTACTTTCTTACGATAGTCCGGTTACAGTTCATAGTCCAGCTTGATGGGAGAGCACACACCAACACCAGGGCTGAGGGAACTGGCCACCATAACGGCTGAGAGATGGACAATCCTTACTTGCCAGACCAGCATGTCTGGCCAAGTATACAGAAGGATGCCCACTCTCTCAACCAGCTCTCTGTGATTTATCCAGGGCCTAATCCCACCCACCATGGGCTGGGTCTTCCCCAGCAGCTAGACAATCTCCTTCAGGTTTGCTCTGGGCTTAACTCAACCATCAACTCTCTACAACTGTGCCCAGAGCTCAAACCCTCAAGAGTCAAGTTGACACCTGTGCTTAACTATGACACTCCACCCCTTGTCAACTTGACACAAAAACAATAGCACTTTTAAACTGTAACCTTTCCTTTTCCCCACAGATGTTAAAATATAAATACATTCCATGGACAAATTTAAAATGTTCTCTCATTAAAACTTCAGTTCCAATATTTTAAAAGTTCAAAGTTTCTTAAATTAAATACTTTAAAACAGATAAAACATTAAAACAGAAGGATCTTAATAAGAAAACATTAAAAAGAACAAAGTCCAGCAAATCACCGCATCCTGTACTTCAGTGTCCATCTTCTGCTGCTCATCACGTAGTCAAGGCGGCTCAAAGATTCAAGGCATTCTCAGTCCCTGTTTGCAGCTCAAAGTTGTAAGAGCAGAGTTCCTCTGAACCAGGCTGAATCTCCACTTGCATTTGTCCTCAGCAGCAGTCCCACAGTTCTGGCATCTCACACACAACTCTGGGTTCTCCTCTGCAGCTTTAAGCTTCACCATCTCTTGCAGAACTCTACGCCTGCCTCTTGGTGCCAAGCTTTTGCTGCTTTCCATGAACCCTTCAGTAGTACACGAAAACCAGTATCACCTGAGGGACGCTGCCAGATTCCGAAGCGAGGTTGAAACGCAGCTTAGTCCACTGGAGCCACAGCTGCACCAACTTCAACGCGCTGACGCTGGAAAAGCCTCTCTTCTAGGCAACCAAACTTGCAAAGGGCAAGAAACAAGGTTGCCAACACAGCTCTCCTCTGTCAAGCAAACCAGTCCATCGTCCTTATATTCAGTTTTACCAAAGTCCTTGTTTCCCTTATCACAAATTGGGCCCAAACAATGTCTCTCAGCAATTGGCCCACTAAACGCTGAAGAACGGTATTTGTAAATCCACAAAGTGAAAATTCTCAAGCATTTTCAACTTTGTCCAGCGAAACCGTTCCAAAGACACAAAATCCACAGTCAGATTTATCAGCAACACCCCACTTCCTGGGTACCAAATTCTGTTGTAGTCTGCCTGCATAGTTGCTGATAAATGACCAGAACACAGCTTAAGGGAACAAGGAGTTTACTTTCTTACGATAGTCCGGTTACAGTTCATAGTCCAGCTTGATGGGAGAGCACACACCAACACCAGGGCTGAGGGAACTGGCCACCATAACGGCTGAGAGATGGACAATCCTTACTTGCCAGACCAGCATGTCTGGCCAAGTATACAGAAGGATGCCCACTCTCTCAACCAGCTCTCTGTGATTTATCCAGGGCCTAATCCCACCCACCATGGGCTGGGTCTTCCCCAGCAGCTAGACAATCTCCTTCAGGTTTGCTCTGGGCTTAACTCAACCATCAACTCTCTACAACTGTGCCCAGAGCTCAAACCCTCAAGAGTCAAGTTGACACCTGTGCTTAACTATGACACTTCCCTCTCTCCCTCCCCTTCCCCATGAAAAAAAATCAGGAGCCTTGTGTAAGCTACACAAGTGCTCTACTCCTGAGCTACATTCCAAGCCACATTTATGTTTCAAATAATGATCTCACTGATTCATTTTTAAAGGATTATAAAAGTAAAAGTGATCACCACAGGGCTGGAGAGGTGGCTCAGGGGTTAAGCCTCCGCCTTGCAGGCGGAAGGTCCCGAGTTCTGATCCTAGGCCCACGTATAAACGCCAGGCGGAGGCGGGGGCGGCCTGCGTTTCTGGTCCTGGTAGGGCAGAGCCTGTGAATCCCGGGGCAGAGTACACAAGGAGGTGGAGGCGTCCATGGTGGTTCCCGAATTCGTCCGTGGTTCTACACACACGCACACACACACACACACATACATACACATGCATACATGCACAATTGAATAAATAAAAAAATTTAAAAAAAAAAAAAAAAAAAAAAAAAAAGTGATCACCACAGAAACAAAAGAAAGTCAAAGAAAAATTGAGACAAACAGTGGGAAGATAAAATATGTGTGTGGGTGCACTTGTGCATACATGTACAAACATGTGCGAAAGTTGGAGTGCAGATCTGCTGAGGTTGATATTGAGAAGTGATATTGATCACACTTCCAACTTGTGTTTTTGAGACAGGATCTCTAATCAAACCCAGAACTCCTCAATAGAGCTGGATTGGCTGGCCACTTGTTCTGGGAATTCTAGGCTCTGCCTTCCCACACTGGAATTATATGCAGGTTGTCATGCCTGCCCAACATCGTCCCCTGGAACTTTGGGGTCTGACCTTTGATCCTTTCACTTGTTTGCCAAGTGCTTTATCTGACAAGCAGTTTCCCAAGCCTTCTATAGTTCTTTTTTGCAAATAACACGCATATGCTTACACTATTCTGAAATTGAACTCCTCTCCTTTCTTAAGTATTAGAAGGAATGTTATTTTGTATCACTGAAGTAGAAAACAGGAAGACAATCCCAGAAGCATGGCTTTGTGTTTTCCTTTCTGACACCAGATGTTGCCAAGTACTTTAGAATGGTCTTGATTTGTGATCCTCCTGCCTCTGCCACCCCACCCATTGCTGAGATTACAGGTATGTGTCGTCATGCCCAGACTAGAAATGTAATTTTTAATCAGCAATGTTTCTTTTGCTAGGCTTTCATTTCTACAGTAAAACTGAAGCTGGTTACTTTCAATTTAGCATTATCTCCCTACTCTGTCCCTGTCACCAACCTGCTATTCAGAATGCACAGAGCAGACTAGGGTTGGATGAGTGAAGGGAAATACCTCTATCAGTGGGGTGGCCAGAAGAGAGGCAACTTGGTATGTCACAAAGGCCTGAACCCCCACAATTGTAGACAAGCAAGAGGGAACCTTGGGGTCCATAGAAGCAAACAGGCAGGAGGATGGGAGAAAGTGGGAGGGATTGAAGAAAGAAAGGGAGAAGATGAGAGGAAGGTGGATGGAGGGAAGTAGGGATGAATACTCAATATATTTGTAAAAGTAGAAGAATAAAATAAAATATGAAAAAACCCAGTTGATTCAAAAAACTGCACAGAGCAGCAGACAGACCCTTTGCATGCAGGTGTTTTATATCCAGGGATTCACCCAGCTAGGGATGGAAAATTTTGAGAAAAGAAATTGCATCTGTACAGAACATTTATAAACCATTTTCTTGTCATTATTCCTTGAACAACAAAGTGTAACATTTATTCACATAGTGTTTACATTGTATTAGAGATCATAAATCATCAAAGATACTTTAAAGTATATGGAAGAATATGAATAGCTTGTAAGTACTGTGTATATAAGTATTCTGTCATTCCTGGATTTTGGTAACGTTGAAAGTGTCCGGAACCACCCAGAGGGGACACGGAGTGTCAACTCTTTGAATTCTCTCTCGTTTCTGTGCGGCTGAGTGTTCACTGTCTCTCCTGAAGCTAAGGAGAGAGTGCTGAAGAAAGCAGAGCACCAAATGCAGATTGAGGGCAAAACTGTCCATTTTCCTGGAAACCTTTAAAAAGCCAGTAAAAGACCCAAGACCTAGAGCTGCTTCCTTGACTCAGTCACAAGCTGAGGCACGGGTCTGTGGAGAAACCTCCACATGAAGGAACTCTTCTGAACTCTGTGGACTCTGTTGTCCAAAAGGTGAGTGTTGGGGGGTGGGGGGCAGCTGGCTCTTCCTGCACCTTACTCTGTAGCCGCCACATCTCCTGCTTTCTGGATCCAACACCCACATGCTGAACTTCTTTCTGCAGAGGTGAAATTTGACCAAAGGCTTATGCGATGTGATGGAGCTAACTGTGCATAAATGTTTTCAACCAAGAGATGTGGACTATTTATGTGTGTCAGGCACTGTGGTAGGGGCTGGGGACACAGGTACATGGCAGACTCTGACGTCAGGGTCCTTAACCTTCTAGTGAGGAGAACAGACAGTCATAAAGAGATTTATAAGAAAATATCTACAAGTCGCAAGTGATGGGAAGAAGAATAAAGCAGGATAAAAGACGGTGACAGAGCCACTGTGTTAAATAAGATTCAGGAACGAAAACTCCCACATGACATTTCATCTGATGAAGACAAAAAAATAAAGTAAAAGACCTAGTCGTGTGGATTCTTGGAGAAGAAACATTCTAGGCTGAGGGAAGCACAAGTATAGGCCTCATAAGAACGGATGTGTTGCAGCCCAGAAACCTGAGAGAAGCATGGGTAGATAGAAGGCAGTTCAGAATGTCAAGAACTCTAGGGATACCAAGAAGGCAGTCTTCAGAGGGTGATGCGCACAACTTTGAATTTTACTTACAGGTTAAGTTACCTGGTGGTTTTGAGTATCACAGTAACTCTTCCTGCTTCTGTGAGACAACACTCATCCAACCAGCTGAGGACATAAAAAGAAGAGATTTATTTGTTTGTGGCTCCACAGGGAAGGCGTAAACCTCCAAGGTAGGAATCCTATGGCAGAAAGCAGGCTGGCAGCAGCTGGAGGAGCTGCCATATGTGGAATTTGGTCTGGAAAGGGATGTGAAAGTAAAGGCCTGTCAGCGTGTGGAAGGAGAAAGAGGAGGAGGGATAAAAGAAGACAACAGGGGCAGTGCATATGACAAGTATGTCATATGTGCATGTATGGAAAAGAATAATTTACTGATTCTTTGTAAGTTAACATGCGCAACAAAATAACTTTAAAAAATAAATTCCCACTTTAATTAACCCAATTAAGGTAAGTCTTCACAGACATCCCTAAAGTCCTGTCTTCCAGGTGAATTTACCATTAACTTAAAGTGGAAAAATAGGTCTTTTGGTTTCCATAGGTCTTTATGATCCCTGAACGATGCTCAGATTGACGGTTATGGGGGGCATCACCCTCCTCAGCTCTGATTCTGGCTGTCCAGGTCACTTCACCCAGCAAGACAGGCTCTTCACTTTCCCTCTCTCTGGCCCACAATCAATTGGCTTAAGGTAGTGTACTAGTTACTTTTATCTGTTGTGAGAGAACACCCAAAGTCAAATAATTTAAGGGAGAAAAGGGGACTTATTCAGCTTATGGTTCCAGAGGGGAGATACAGTCTTTGATGGCGAGCTGACAGAAACTGGAGACAGGCTAAGTCACACCCATCAGCAAGACTGGGAGTCGCAAGACTCCTGCTGCAAAAGCAGACCTCTTCAGGGGGGACTAATCCACCTCAAGGCCCACCTAGAGACTACCTTCCACCAGCAAGACTCCACCTCTCAAAGGTGCCATGGCCTTCTCAGAGATATGAGACTGTGGGGGACACATTTCAAACCATGATAGGTACAAAGTCACAAAATTAGTAAATCCACACTGATACTCATAAGAACAATCCTTTAGGTAAGTTGGAGAACAACTGTTACTATTGGATAGCTGAGGACTTGGATTGATGTTTCTGCTGACTGTTGTGGTTAGAACTGTTTCTATTTAATGCAGTTTTGATGAATTCACTAGATGGTCAAGTAGAAATCTCAGCACAGACAGGATCAGCACTGTAGTCACCTAGGGTCTGGTAGAGTTGTGCTGCTGAGAATAGAGTTCGTTCCCTTTGCTGGGCAACATGTCGCAGACAGATGACTTCCAACAGGAAGAGACAGAGGAGGTCACTTAGAGAGCAAAGCAGCGATTGAGATTGTTAGAGCACCTCTCACTGGGTGAGCACACATGGAGCCAATCAATTCATGCAAATAGAACCAGAGGCTACAAACCAGACTTTTTAACACACAATGATAAAAAAAAAAGTTATCTCCAGTGAGATTATGTGCTTAAAAACAAAAAGGAAAATAGTTTTAAATAAAGAAAATGTACTCTACATGTCTCTGATTGCTGTCATTCATATAACTATACGGACGCCCCATGGGCAGGTGGCTCTGCTGCCGCTGTATCCACGTGGAGAGAAAACTACAGAATTTAAAAGATGAATGAAAGTGATGCATGTAAGTCTAGAACCCTCGGAGTGCAGTGCGAGCAGCAATATGCCAGCATATTGGAAGTGATTTCCTCTGAGCAGCTTTACCTTCTGCCCAGTGATCATAAAGAACTCCAGAGGCAGTGTGGGCAGGAAATGAGAGCACGCTTTCCTCTCATCCCTCCTCCCTAATCCCAGTAGCTTTCGCTGATAATAGATTAATCCAATCTGCCTTGTCTCATTGAGGAGAAAGCGTGGACATTCTTATGAAGCACTATTTCTAATTTCCTGTCAGACAAAATCAGCGACTTAACAGACCAGGATTCAGGGTAACACTTGGACTTACAGAGGGGAAAGAAAAGAGATTGGGAAGACAATAGGACCCCACGTACCACTTTTTCTTCCCCCTTGAAATCGCATTAAAGCAATAGCAAAGTTGAAGAGGAAATCACAATGAATAAAAGGTAGCATATTGTCGAGGATGAGAGGCTGCCAGCCTGCGTGGATAACTGGGACGGAGTGGAGCAAGCAGTGCAGAGAGATAAGCAAGGGTGCAGACATCAGCACTGCAGGTAGAGGCGCCTGGGAGCTCAGGGGACAAGCAGGGGACCAAAGCACAGGAAGAAGTCCCTGGCCAGCACCTTAGGCTGCATTCTGGGCCCTGTCCTGCACAGCAGTCACTCCCTTGCTCGGTTCTGGCCAAAGCCCAGAGGTTTGTTTTCACTTGAGAAACAGAACCAGAGACATTTTGGACTTAGGACACCAGAGTAAAACAATGTCAAAGCAGAACGACAACAAAAAGTTAAAACTGCTGCCACCCAGAAGAGGCAGGAAGAGAGTCCTCTCCCTTCCCCTCCTCGCCGCCAGAGCCAAGAGCACTAGCTGGGTGTCCAGCAGTCAGGGTAACTCACCCAGGATTACATAATAAGAAGGATGTCACCTCTGAGAACCTTGGTGATCACTGTGACCTCCATTGTAAATATCTGGAGAAGTGTAAAGCCTGCCTGTGAACCTTATCTTGCCTTCCTTTTCCTCTTGTTCAATTGTTGTTGTTGCTTTAATAAAACTTACTGTACTCTCAGAAGCTTGACCGACTTCTTTTATGATTTAGGACCATCCATATGTGTTACCTAATAAGTGTCCTCTCTGCACCCTCAGTTCAACTCAGTCCCCCCATTTTGGGTGAAAAGAGTAACTTTTCTCTCAACGTATTCACTGGATAGAAGCCAGCTGACAGTTTGCTGGGCTGCATGCATGTGCAAGGAATCAAATAACCTGAGTGAAATGGTCGGTTTTGTTACACAAGTTTTGAGGCTCATGTGGATTTCTGAAATTGTTTAACTAACCTGATATTTTGCACCTTGTTGGCACAGGTGTCAACTTGACGGGTCCGGGTTTGAGCTCTGGGCACATTTGTGGAGAATTAGTAGTTGAGTTGAGCCTAGAGCAAACCTGAGAGATTGTCTAGCTGCTGGGAAGGTCCAGACCATGGTGGGTGGGATTAGGCCCTGTAATAAGTAAACACGGAGAGCTGTTGAAGAGTAGGCATCAATCTGTATACTTGGCAGACATGCTGGTCTGCCAAGTAAGAATAGTCCCTCTCTCAGCCGGTAAGTGGAGATGGTGTGGCCAGTTCTCTCGTCCCTGGTGTTGGCACGTGCTCTCCCATCAAGCTGGACCAAGAACTGTAACCGGACTGTTGCAAGGAAATAAATCCCTTGTTCCTTAAGTTGTCCGATGGTCATTTATCAGCAACCATGTAGGCTGACTGCAGCACACCTTTTATTCATTTTTATGAAATAAGGCAGAGACGCTCAGTGGGTGAAGGTAACTCTGTGCAACCTGGTGACCTGAGTTCAATCCCCAGAGCCCACATGGTAGAAGAGAAAAACGGATTTCTAAACGATTTCTCTCAACTCCACATATGTGCAATGTCATATTTTTTCCTCTCTCTATTCCCTCAAATAAAATATTCTTTTTAAACTTTATTTTAGTGTGTGGTGTGTGTGTGTGTGTGTGTGTGTGTGTGGCATCAGAAGGCACGGTGTTCCCTGTGAAAGACTAAGGGAGACTTCGGAATCATCCTGGATTGCTTCTATCTCCTTTTTCTCTTCATTCTAGGATTTCCCAGATTCCCCCCACAGGGACAGAAATGCAGGGCGCTACCAGTTTTGCCTGACTTTTTAAAAAAAATTTTTATTATTATATTATTCAATTGTGCGTGTATGCGTGTGGTGCACGTTGTGTGTGTACGTATGTGTATGTGTGTAGAACCAGACGGACGGATTCGGGAACCACATGGACGCCTCCACCTCCTTGTTAACTCTGTTCCGGGATTCACAGGCTCCGCCCTACCAGGACCAGAACGCAGGCCGCCCCCGCTTCTGCCCGGCTTCTATACATGGATCTAGGATCCGAATTCAGACCTTTCCGCCTGCAAGGCAGAGGCTTAACCCTGAACCACCTCTCCAGCCTAACGTTTTTATGTGGAGACCTGGGAGCTGAACTCCGGACCTGCTGCTTTCAAGGCAGAGACTTAACCCCTGAGCCACGTCTCCAGCCCAAATAAAATATTCCTAAAAGATAAAATGAATAAGAAAAGAATGCAATCGCTGGAGAGGTTTGCTCGGAGGTTAAGCCTCTACCTTGCAGGTGGAAGGTCCTGAGTTCGGATCCTAGACCCCACGTGTAGAAGCCAAGCGGAAGGGGGGGGGGAGCCTGCGTTTCCGGTCCTGGTAGGGCGGAGCCTGTGAATCCGGGGCAGAGTAAACAAGGAGGAGGTGGAGCGTCCATGGTGGTTCCTGAATTTTGTCCGTGGTTCTGCACACACACATATACCATACACACCAGACATATGCACGCACGCACGCATAAACGAACAATTAAATAATAATATATATATATATATATAAAATGCAAAAATATTTCAAATTGTTGCCAAAAAAAAAAAAAAATCCCTGTACAAACAGAGACAGAGCTGGAGTTTCAGCGACCAGGAAGCTCCCTATTCTGTGGTCAGACTGTTACTCCCTGAAACTCTGAAAGAAGCTGCTTTGTGAAAGGTTGTGTGTAGGGGGAGGTAAGGACACACACAAAAGGATGAATGGAAGAAAGGCACATCTACATCAGCTATAAGCACTTAACTGAATTTCAACTGTCATATTGAGAGAGTTGAAAACAGTTTAGAAGATGCTGAACCAGCCTTGGAAAATAGATGTACATAGTAGACATGGTCACATATTCCCTTTTCGTTACAGAGTATTGACAGTTAGAGGAATGAGAATATTAATGCTACAAAGAAGCTGGAAAGAAGATGCTTTGTGTCTGGAGAGCAGGGCACAGAGAGGTGGGAAGGAGTACATCCTTCATCTTCTATTCTACTTTCTTCTTTCTGAGTATTAAGAGCCCATGCACTTGGGGATGTAGGTCCAGAGAAAGAGCATTTTGCCTAATTATAGATGTTTCTTAAATGCTAATTGGCTTTGATATTGTTTCCAAATTGGTTACATTGTGTCATGAATTAATAATGGGTCAACACATTCTAAGGAAGTTGTAAGACACCCTGCATGCCCGTTTGTATTGGCTGATCTATATCATGTTAAATTTACAGTAACATGGATTTCATGTAACCCTATCATGTGTCCAACAGGTATATTTGTGTGTATTGTGTTTCAAAATAACAAATTTGTGACTACTTCAATTTTTTTCATTTATATTGCATGCTGATATTTTTTAATTTTTCAGCATGCTCAATTAAAATACACATAGCACACTTAAAAAAGATAATTTTTTTCATGAAAAATTATCTTTATTTTTTCTTATACATTAAAAATTATCTCATAGCATATGCTAATAAACACACTAGCATGTGCATCATGCATCTACATATATACATGCATATGTATATATCCCATGCACTTTGAAAGACAACTTAAATATTGATGCTCAGATAAAAAATTTAGAAGAAAAATATATAAATATTTAGAATTTCTTTTTTATTATTTCTTCCACTATACAATGTTGATAAGTACCCCATTGCCCTCTCCCCCTCCACCCCTCCCTGGTTCCCCTTGTTCCCTTACCCCTTTTCCCTTCCCTCCCTCCCTTTCTCCTAGTGTCCCCTCCCCTCCATTCCTGGAGCCTCCTTTAGTATGCATGACAAAACTGCCCTCTCGGTCCTCCTCTCTGATGAGTTATAAGGACTCAGTAGCATTGCCTAGAACCTCTTAAAAAAGAATAATTTTGTAACATCAAAAGACCTAAGTATGTACTGACTAAACTCTCTAATGTTAATTGAAACATTATGTTGTCTTTGGTGAAAAATTATTTTGCTTGGTTTTGCTTGTAAGTGTGTGAGGCTGAAGATAAAGAATGTCATCGTGTTCTTTGGCAAGGGGGTCCTAGAATACCCCTCCAGATTTCTGTCCTAGCTAGAACTTTTGTATTCCTTAAAGATTTTTCCATGTGTTCCCAAAGCAGCAGAGAACAGTAATGCATTGGTTAGATAAACTTGTATGGAATCTTGTGTCACAGCAGATCCAGCAAGTTGAAGAAAATTCAAATGTGTCGAGGAATTCATGTGGAATTTCCTCATTCTTCTTGTGGTGAGATTAGACTCTTCCCTTTTCTGGGATGGGACCATCAACTCTTTGCTCCAATCTGCTTTCCTAACTACATGTTTCCATGTGTACTTCTGCCTACAGCTGGAGCAATATAGCCTAATTCAGATGTAATGATTTCTGAATATTTCTACTGCCTTGTGATAAGCTTGTTCTCCTAATTTTTAGATGTTATCTTATGTAACATGCTCCTGATTTTAAAGAAAATGTAAAAGATTCTCCTGTAACCATGTGCTGCTCTTCATGTACTATTTGATAGTGTTTTGGTATCTGCTCAGATATGTACCCTCTACCAGACAAAGTAAAGTTGAAGGTTTGTGATATAACCCATTTGTACATTTGATTCTAAAAGATATTTGAAGTACTAGAAATGAATGTAAATTTCTTTTTAAAAACTTTATTCACTTTTGTGTGCATGCATGTGTGTGTGTGTGTGTGTGTGTGTGTGTGTGTGTGTGTGTGTCTTAGAGGGCATTGTGTCCCTATGGAAGACCAAAGGTGTTTTAGGGAATCATCTTGGATTACTTCTACCTTCTTTTTGCTTCACCCTGAAATTTCCCAGGCTCTGCCCACCAGGACCAGAAATACAGACTGCGGCTATTTCCGCCTATCATTTTTACTTGGGACATGGGATCTGAACTCAAGACTTTGTGAGGCAGAGTCCAAACCCCTGAGACAACTCTCTGGCCCAATGTAGGTTTTCATAAATGTGCAATGACAGGTAAATAAGTTTTATTTATATTAAATTCTTTCAAAATGGAAATCGAGAAGACATAATCCTAGCAAATAACATTCAAATTCACTGTAGTGACCAATTCACAGTAGCGAGGAAAAAGGGTGAAGCACAAACAGATGGACCTGTTTCACCTTAGTCATGTTGTGTTCAATGACCAAGTGAAAGTTTTCTACTGTGTTTATATTAAAGGTCATGTATTTTAAAGGTGCAAATGTTTTAAATTATTTTTTATGTTATTTTTTCCCACTCCTACAATAGGTACCCCGTCCCCTCCCTCATGCCATTTGTTTCCTTGGTGTTTAGTTTTCTAAGTTCTTTGTGCACTCTGGATAATAGAGCTCTATTAGATATGTGGTTAGTGCAGTTCGTTCCAAGAAATTGGGATGATGCAGACGTGGAGTGGACATTTGCCAGGGCCAACCTTTGGTTTTCGTACTTTGAGGAGGGAAGGACCTTCCTGTTCCTTTCAACCTGGTGCCAAGTCCAAAGTCCCTGCTTTATCTCTTGCTGAAGTCGAAAAAGTGGATCTCCGAGCTGTTCCAGGGCCATAAAAAAGGTTTCCAAGAGGACGCAGAGATGAACAAGAGAACTGAAATGAAGAGATTTGGAATTTTGGGAAGTCACGAAGACCTTTCAAAATTATCACTTGACGAAAAGCAGGATTACAATAAATGCCAAAGGGAAACTTAAAAGTGAAAAAAAAAAATATGTGGTTAGTGACTCCCATTCTGTAGGTTGCTTTTTTGCTCGGTTTACAATCTCTTTATCTGAACAGAAGCTCTTTAATTTCATAAGATCCCATCTTTTAGAGTGTTGGTTTAGTGACTGTGTTATTGGATTTCTGTTTAGGAACTGTTGGCTTAGTCCAATCAGCTCAGGGAGTTCCCTACCCTTTAAACTAGGGTTTTTATAGTCTCTAGCCTAATATATTGAGGTCCTTGATCCATTTGGAATTAATTTTTATACATGGTGACAAATCGGGTCCAGTTTTAATCGTCTACATGTGGCCATCCAGTTTTGCCAGCACCATTTATTGAAGATGCTGTTCTTTTTCTATTGGAAATTTTGGGCCCCTTTGTCAAAGATCAAATGGCTGTAATTGTGTGGGCTTGTATCTGGGTCTTCATCCCTTATCCATTGATCTGTGTGTCTATTTTGAAGCCAGTACCAGGCTGTTTTTATTACTATGGATATGTAGTATAGATTAAGGTTTGGTACGGTGATACCTCCAGCAGTGTTTTTGTTACTCAGGAATGTTTTTGCTCTACAGCGTCTTTTGTGCTTCCATATGAATTTTGAGATTGTTTGGTCAATTTCTTTAAAGAATTACTTTGGGATTTTGATTGGTATAGCATTGAATCTGTATATTGTCTTTGGTAGGATGGTCATTTTTATGATATTGATTCTGCCAGTCCAGGAATGTGGGAGATCTTTCCACCTTCTGGTGTCTTCTGTAATTTCTTTCTTTAGGGTTTTAAAGTTTTCATTGTAAAGGTCTCTTACTTCCTTGGTTAGGTTTATACCAAGGTATTTCATTTTTTAGGGGCGATAGCAAATGAGATTGTTTCTCTTAGGACTTTTTCACTTCTTTCATCCTTGGCATATAGGAAGGCCACTGATTTTTGTACGTTTATTTTCTATCCTGTCACCCTGCTGAACTTCTGTATTAGTTCCAGGAGTTTCCTGGTGGTTTTTGGATCACACAGGTATATGATCATGTCATCTGCAAATAGAGATAACTTGACCTCCTTGCCTATTTGAATCCCTTTTATGTCCCTTTCTTTTCTTATGGCTCCATCTAAGACTTCAAGTACAGTATTGAATAGAAATGGTGAGAGTGGACAGCCTTGTCAAGTTCCTGATCGAAGCGGGAATGCTTCAAGTTTTTCCCCATTGAGGATAATCCTTGCTGTTGGCCTGTTGTATACAGCTTTTATTATGTTGATAAAGGTTCCTTCCATTCCACCTGTCTTAGGGTTTTGATCATAAAAGGATGTTGCTTTTTTTTTTTTTTTGCATCTATCGAGAGTGTCATGTGGTCTTGAATTTTGGACTGGTTTATATGGTGAATTACATTTATTGATGTGCATATGTTGAACCAACCTTGTATGCCTGGGATACAGCCTACTTGATCCCCGTGAATGATCTTTTTGGTATGGTTTTGAATCTGATTTGCTAAGACTTTGTTGAGAATCTTTGCATCTGTGTTCATCAAAGAGATTGGCCTATAGTTTTCTTTTTTAATTGTATCTTTACTAGGTTTTGGGATTAAGATGATATTAGCTTCATAGAAAGAATTTGGTAGGGGCTGGAGAGGTGGCTCAGGGTTAAGCCTCTGCCTTGCAGGCGGAAGGTCCTGAGTTCGGAACCTAGACCCCACGTATAGACAGGGGTGGAAGCGGAGGCGGCCTGCATTTCTGATCCTGGTAGGGCAGAGCCTGTGAATCCCGGGGGCAGAGTAAACAAGGAGGATGTAGAGGCGGTCCATGGTGGTTCCCGAATTCATCTGTGGTTCTACACACACACACACACACACACACACACACATACACACAACACACATACACACACATGCACAATTGAATCAATAAAAAGTATATAAATAATAAAAAAAAGAATTTGGTAGTATTTCTTCCCAGTCTTGCTCAAGTTACTAAATACCCTTGACCCTGGAAACCATCAGATGGCTCTCTTGCTTCTCACTGTCCACCAGTTCTGTTCTTTCTCTCCTCTAATAAACTCTGCTTGAATCCTCTAAGCATGTGCTGGTCTGTTCTCGAATCCTGAACACAAGAATCTGGGTATGAAACCCTGCAACACTATTTCTAGGCCTCTCAAAGACAATCCTAGATGCTTCCTTAATGCCGAGGCTTCTGTTTCTCTTGTCATAAAGGATGTGACTCTCCCACAGTCAGATGTGAGGATCAGAAGGAACATGAATTTGAGGAGTTTACTGAACTGTGAGGTTTTGCAGAAAGACCTTGCTCTCCTCAGCCATGTCTGCCTTCATTTAGCACCTCCACACTGCTGACATCTAGCGCTTTTATCAATGAGGGCAGTGTTAAAATTCGTAGTCCTCCATAAGAGGGACAGGGCTTCTGCTTGCTGGTCACTGCTCCCAACTGTCAGCAGGCAGTTACAAACCCCCTTCTTTTCTCTCCCGCCCCCCATCATGTACCTCGTTGGAGACAGATCACTCCCCTCCCTTTCTCCCTGCCTGCATTCCTGGGGATACAATACTGCATTCCACCTTTAGACCTGGCTTCTTCTCCCTTCTGAGAATTAGCCCACTTGTAATCAATAAACCTTGTCCATTCTTTGGCCACGGTGTGGAAATCTGTCCTTCGTTTATGAAAATCTTACAGGCAGTGCTTGAGTAAAGAACTGAAAGGAGAACTTAAAACCATTTATCTGGGAAAATCTGGCCATGCTGAAATTCAGTGCTTACATCTCATTCGCAAACCAGTCGGCCCTGTGCAAAGCATGGAAGAAGTCGATGCACTGATTGACCATATATTCCCACCACTGACTGTTGCTATGCTGGAAACTTCCACCTTCACAGTGTTCTTCTGATGAAGACATTTTCTCTCTGCTGAATAAATTTCTGAGGGAGAACAGAGGAAGGTAAATTTGATCTCATCATGTGGACATTGGACTTGTGGGCCAGAAAAGCCGGCTGTTCCCTGAGAGACAGTGGCAAAGAATGAAGCAGCAGTTGGACAAGCTGGGAAGACCCAGGAGTGCTGTGTGGGAGGCAGAGCAGGCTGAACACTTGAGGGTCTCAGGGAATGACTGAGCCCTGCGCACCCCAACAAGGTTGTAAAATATTTACCCCCAAACGCATCACACCATGGACTATATGGAAGTTTCGTGGAGTTCCAGAACCACCAGACCAATTGTGGGGAAAGGGAGAGGAGAAGAAAAGGGCCTGGGAGGAGAATGGGCCAATTTTACCCTCAGGGTTGGTAGGTGGGCTGACAGCAAGCAGGGTCTGGATGAAGGCCTGCCTCGTGCAAGGTGATACCCCAGTCCTTTGTCCAGTCCAGGAAATGTGGTCAGTTCCTGGCTTTGACCCTGCTGCCCCAAGGGTCAGGAAGGCACAGGCTTTTGCAAGTGCTCAATGGTCATTAGGGGGCAGTGACCACCAAGCAGAAGTACATGGAAGACCAGGAATTGTAAGGAAGGTGAGGGGTCAGGGATCCAGTCTCCTGCTCCTTTCCCTTTGTGGCACCTCCCCCTCCTCAGAGCAGGAGGATCTAAACAGGCATCACATTTAACAGTCCTGGTCATTTCTGCCTGCTCAAGGGCTCTCAGAGTCCCCAGGCAGGGGTGGGATTTGTGGGTAGGGATAGAAGAGTGGAGAGATGGGGAATGGGGACTTTTATCTTTCTGTATTGCCCTACCACAAAGTGCATTGCTTCTACCTTTGTGAAAAGTCAAGGCTAGTGAGCATGTACAATGCTATTCCACGACAGTGGAGTACTGGTTAAGTGACTGGAGACTCACTGCTTGGGGTTCAAGTCCTGGCTATGCTTGGGACACTGACCCTACTTATCTGAGGCTTCTTTTAACCTATGAAAAAAATTACTATCTATCTCATTGACTTGTGGAAAATGAGGGTATTAAGGCAGATAGTACTTTCGAACAGCACCCCGAATGTTCAACAATGTATTTGTCAAGTTTTTTTTTTTTAAAAAAAACTTGATTATGGACATTTCAGCAATACAACTTTTATCACCCTTGATGGGATGGTACTTTTCAGTGATGCAGTTATTTATCTATTCTTTTATAACTCAGTGATCCACCATCAACAACCTCTGTTCTTTATTTATTACTCTCCAAGTATCTTTGTGCAACAATAAAAGAATTATGATTACAAACTTTAGCCTGTCAGGTTCCTGTGAGTGAAATCAGTGGAACTCAGTAGGAGAGAGAGGTGGGGCTTCCTGACTTTCTCTGGTGTCAGCTGTTTTAGTTTCTCATTAATCAGAGGGCAGCTTCCAGTAACTGATGTGTGTGCACTTGTTTCTCTTCTCTTTTGTTTTTTTCCGGTATAAGGTGGATACTTAAGTGCGAAATAATAATTCATGTTTTTGCAGAAGATGATGCCAAAACTAGTCTCCAGTGTTTAGAAGGGTGTGAACTGAGGCTGTATAAATGTTTCCAGGACAACAACTGGAACATGGTTGTAGTCTCTCATGGCTAGAACATTCTGAATAAGCTGCATTCTTTGGACAGCTCACAAAGAAATCAGTGCTAAATTCAACTGACTTCCTTGGTAGCAAATGGAACATGAACTTCTTTCACACACCTTTATTCTTTTTTTTAACATTTTTATTGTTATTTCCGCTCATACAAACTTAATAGGCACACCAGTTCCCTCCCTCCCTTCTCCTCCTCCCGAACCCCTGCTCCCCCTCCCCTCACTCCTCCCTCCCCATCCTCAGTGCCTCCCCCAGAGAGTCCTTTAATGTGCATGCCAGACTCTCCTCTGGGCCCTCCTCTCCGATGACATACAAGGACCCAGTGGCATTTCCCTGAACCATTTCCTGGTTCCCCTTAAGCATAGGAACACTACTGTGGCTGTCAATCCCTTGTCTCCAAGGATCTTGGTGCCTTTAGCAGATGATAGACTTTGTGAGGTCAATAGCACACACTTTTATTCTTTAACTCTTGCTTTCTATATATCTTTATATGTTTGATACTTATATTAGTCATTTTCTAACAACAGTAAATATCTAAGAGAACTGGTAAAGAGAAAATATTTATATTTATCTCATAGCTTTGAAGTTCTGTTCCATAGTTGGTCTGGCTTGGGTCTGTGGTGAGTAGCATGGAATTTCTTGAGATTTTTCTGTTGTTATGGTGAGATGTTGATAAGACAGTTCCCATGTAATTCTTGTGTAAGTATACATATCTGCCATGAAATCTTGTATTTATGACTATGTCATGTCCAGGAGATAATGCCTGGTCTACTACCTTCCCATTTCAGGCTCTTTCAGTCTTGCTTCTTCCTCTGCCATGATGTTCCCTGATTGTCATGGTGGGGGTGGGAGAGGTTTATATGTCCTGTTTAAGGACAAGCAGTCTGCAGACACTTATTTTCTGCATTTTTGCAAGTTACGCTTTTCAGTAACCACCATCTGTTGTGGAAGAGGGCTTCTAGGTTAAATACTAAGTGCTCTTCCAATCTATGGGTGCAATCGTATGTATTTACAAAGTATTTGGTGTCCTGTCTTCCTAACTAAACAGTCATAGCCTGCTCTTCCCTTGTAACCTATTTCCTTCCCTTTCATAGGTTCTTGTTTAGTTTTACAGTGACAGGAATGTGTTCCATTCTGACAAGCCGGCCTTGAATCTGATCAGAAAGCTCTTGTTTGTCTCCTTGATATTCATGCCACTGTTGCACTAATGGTCACCTCTTGCCATGATGATTGTTATTGTAACTTGCAGATCTCACAGGTTGAGATCTTTGATTGTTTTTCTCCCTTAGTAGCTTCTACAGCACTCTCTGGTACTGTGTAAGCTATCCAGCTAGGAGGAAAATCCCAAACCAGTTCCAGGTGGTAATTTTTTGTCCATGTCCTATGATCCATTTGTGGTGCACTTTCAGTAATAGGGTGTTACTGTTAATTTTGGGAGGGCAACTAAGAGCAATGGCAAGGCTATACTGTTTGGGGGAAGCTATGCGTTCTCTCTGACTAACAATTTACCAAGAAGTATCACACATATCGTTACTTCTAGAATAGTTTAGCTGTCACTGGTTTCTAAGGTTTCTAAGCAAAGCAATACAGAGCATTTATTTATTTTTTTTTTGTATTACCGTTTTCCTCTCTCTGTTCTCCTCTGCATAGGGACTGCCCATTCTTATTCCCTGTTTAAAAGAAATGTTTTTGACATGTTAGTGACATAGGAGCTTCCTATCTGGTTCCATCCCACAATCTTAGGGTTTTTCTTTTATCTCCTCAGCCCCTCCTACATTCTATCTCCCCCTCCCCCCTCCCAGGCATTTCCCCCATTATCCCCTCTTCACTCTAGCTGCCATGGTATCCTGTACCTCCCACTCCAAAGGTTTCACATTAGCCTTCTCTTCCTACCTTTCTGCTTGTTGGCTCCTTTAAGATTTTCTGTGTCTTCCAGTAATTCCAAGCCAAATACTTTAGGAGATCAATGTTAGCATCCGCATATAAAAGAAAACATGTGGCGCTTGTTTTTCTGTCTGAGATACCTTGTTCAATATTATGTTTTCTAGTTCCATCCATTTAGTAGCAAATTCTATAATCTTTTCCTTCCTGATGGCTGAATAGTATCCCATTGTGTATATATACCACATTTTCCTTATCCATTCCTCTGTTAATGGGCATGTTGATTGATACATATTTCTTTCTTTTTAAAATTTATTTATTTTTCTGCTCATACAAACATAATAGGTACCCCTGTCCCTCCCTCCCTCCACCCCTCCCTGGATCTCCCTGCCTCTTTCTCCCTTTTCCCCTTCCTTTCCCTCCCCCTCCTTTCTCCCAGTGCCCCCTCCCCCCATCTCTAAGCATCCTCAATGTGTATATCAAACTTTCCTCTGGGTCCTCCTCTCTGATGAGGTGTAAGGACTCAGTGGCATTTCCTAGAACTCTTTCTTGTGTTCCCCGTAAGTATAGGAACACTATCTATATGACTGTTAATTCCTTGCTTCTAAGGATCCTAGTGTCTTTAATCCATGCTAGACTTTGAGGGGGTCAATGATAGGTTGGTCATTGCGCAGATCATGCAGAGTCCTATTACAGTTGCTTCGTCCTAACTTGTGTGGAGTATCTTGCATATCTTGACTCCCATCCTTATGCTCTTACAATCTTACTGCCCCCTCTTCACAAATTTCCCTGTGCTTCAGGATCGGGAGAGATTAGGCAGGCCTGATTTCAGGTGTTGATATAGAGTCTCTGATGTTCTGAATTATGGTTTGTTGATTTTTTTTTCAGTTTTGCTGCTCCTGCAATGCCCTTGGCTCCATCCTGATGGGTATTGGATGTCACCCCCTGGCCAGAGACAAAAAGCTGTTAAAATGAGTCTTATTATAAGATTCAAAGGTAGATGGAATAAGAGTAGGAGACTGCGGTGAGGGATGGGTCAGTCTCCCATTGCAAAATGGTTACCTTCTATCTGCCGACTCTGCCTTCCCTTTCTGGTAAGATCATACCTCATCAGTTGCAAGTGACCAGGAAGGAAAGTCAGTGAGCATAACCAGATGTCTCATCACTTACTACATGGTGGCCTATTATCTCTGCTGTAGCATGATCCCCTCTCTCCTTGTTTTTGGCGGCCCTCCTTCCCCTTCTTGCTTTTTATAATCTTTGCAATTACTAGGTATTACAGAGATTTATCTTTGAGTGTGTCTCTAAGTGGGTTTGGTACTAGTATCCACCTATTAGGGAGTACATACGGCACTTAATTTTCTGTGTCTGGGATACTTCACTCAATATAATTGTTTCTAATTCCACCCATTTCCCGGCAAATTGCATTAATTCATCATTTTTGATGGCTGAGTAGTATTCCATTGTATAAATGTACCACATTTTCCTTATCCACTCGTCAATTGGACATTTGGGTTGATTCCATGACTTTGCTATTGTAAACAGTGCTGCTATGAACATGGTCATGCTTGTTCCATCGAGGTGAACATTTTCTGTATGGGGGGTTATTCCCAAAAGCGAATCGCTGGGTCATATGGCATTTCAATCTTTAACTTCTTTAAGAATCTCCAGACGCTCGCCAGAGTGGTTGTATGAGCCTGCATTCCCACCAGCAATGTAGGAGAGTTCCCCTCTCTCCACATCCTCTCCAGCATTTGTGTGTTTGTTTGTGGATTTTTGCCATCCTGACCGGTGAGATGATATCTCAGGGAGTTTTTGATTTGCATTTCCCTGATGGCTAAGGAGTGGAGCATCTTTTAAGATTTTTGTTAGACATTTTAATTTTCCCTGGTAAATTTTCTTTTAAGTTCCAAGGCCCATTTTTTAATTGGGCCATTTGTTTCCTTGGTTTTAGTTTCTAAGTTCTTTGTACACTCTGGATAATAGAGCTCTATCAGATGTATGGTTAGTGAAGATTTTCTCCCATTCTGTGGGTTGCCTTGCTCGAGTTACAATCTCTTTATCTGAACAGAAGCTCTTTAATTTCATAAGATCCCATCTGTTGAGTGTTGGTTGTAGTAACTGTGCTATTGGATTCTGTTTAGGAACTGTTGGCTTAGTTCAATCAGCTCAAGGGAGTTCCCTTCCCTATCAACTAAGGGTTTTATAGTCTCTGGCCTTATATTGAGGTCTTTGATTCATTTGGAATTAATTTTTGTACACGGTGACAAGTACGGGTCCAGTTTTAATCTTCTGCATGTGGAGATCCAGTTTTGCCAGCACCATTTGTTGAAGATGCTATTCTTTTTCCGTTGGATTTTTTGGGCCCCTTTGTCAAAGATCAAATGGCTGTATTGTGTGGGCTTATATCTGGGTCTTCAACCCTTATCCATTGATCTATGTGCCTATTTTGAACCAGTACCAGGCTGTTTTTAACTGGATTTGTAGTATAGACTAAGGTTTGTATGGAGATACCTCCAGCAGTTTTTGTTACTCAGGAATGTTTTTGCTCTCCTGGGTCTTTTGCCTCCATATGAACGCTGAGATTGTTTGGTCAACTTCTTAAAGAATTGCTTTGGGATTTTAATTGGTATAGCATTGAATCTGTATATTGCCTTAGTAGGATGATCATTTTTATGATATTGATTCTGCCAATCCAGGAACATGGCAGGTCTTCCCACCTTCTAGTGTCTTCTGCCAATTTCTTTCTTTAGGATTTTAAAGTTTTCATTGTAAAGGTCACTTACGTCCTTGGTTAGGTTTATACCAAGGTATTTCATTTTTTAGGGGCTATAGTAAATGGGATTGTTTCTCTCAGGGCTTTTTCACTTCTTTCATTCTGTGCATATAGGAAGGCTATTGATTTTTATGTTTATTTTGTATCCTGCTACCCTGCTGAACTTCTGTATTAGTTCCAGGAGTTTGCTGGTGGCGTTTTTGGGATCACTCAGGTATAAAACATGTCATCAGCAAATAGAGATAACTTGACCTTCCTTGCTGATTTGAATCCCTTTTATGTTCCTTTCTTGTCTTATGGCTTCAGCTATGACTTCAAGTACAATATTGAAGAGAAGTGGTGAAAGTGGACAGCCTTGTCTAGTTCCTGATCGAAGTGGGAATGCTTCGAGTTTTTCCCCATTGAGTAACTTTGCTGAGGGCTTGTTTTAGACAGCTTTTATTATATTGACAAAGGTTCCTTCCATTCCAACTGTCTCTAGGGTTTTGATCATAAAAGGCTATTGGATCTTATCAAAAGCTTTTTCTGCATCTATCGAGAGTATTATGTGATCTTGGATTTTAGACTGGTTTATATGGTGGATTACATTTATTGATTTGCGTATGTTTGAACCAACCTTGTGTGCTGGGATAAAGCCTACTTGATCCCCGTGAATGATCTTTTTAATATGTTTTTGAATCTGATTTGCTAAGACTTTGTTGAGAATCTTTGCATCTGTGTTCATCAAAGACATGGGCCTATAGTTTTTTTTTTAAGTGTATATTTATTAGGTTTTGGGATTAAGACAATATTAGCTTCATAGAAAGAATCTGGTACTTTCCTTTGCTATTTGATGGAACACTTTAAGGATATTGGTGTTATTAGCTCCTTAAATGTCTGGTAGAACTCTGTGCTAAATCCATCTGACCCAGGACATTTCTTGGTGGGAAGATTCGAGATTACTTCATCGATTTCCTCATATGTTATAGGACTGTTATAATTCACAACTTCCTGATTCAATTTTGGTAAGTTGTGCTTACTTAGGAATTCATCCATTTCTTTTGTGTTGTCAAATTTCACAGAGTATAAGTTTTTGAAATATGATGTTATAATACTCTGAATTTCTTGGGTATCCATAGTGATAACTCCATTTTCATTTCTAATTTTGTTAATCTGTGTTTTTTCTCTCTTGCTTTTGGTTAATTTAGCTAGGGTGTATCAATCTTATTGATTTTTTCAAAGAACCAGCTTTTTGACTGGTTGATTCTCTGTATCGTTTTCCTAATCTCAATTTCAGATATTTCTCCCCTTATTTTGCTAATCTCCTCTCTTCTACTGCTTTTGGGATCAGATTGCTCTAATGTCTCTAAAGCTTTAAGCTGCATTGTTAAGTTATTTATTTCTGATGTTTGCATTTTTTTGATGTAGGCATTAAGAGCTATGAACTTAGTTCTTAGGACAGCTTTCATTGTGTCCCAGAGATTTTGATAAGTTGCATTTTCATTATTGTTCACTTTCAGGAAATCTTGAATTTCCTTTTTAATTTCTTCCTGAATCCAATTCTCATTCAGCATCATAGTGTTAAGTTTCCAGGAGTTAGTGTATTTTCTGTTGTTTGTTGTGTTGCGGACCACATCAAGCTTTAGACCATGGTGGTCTGATAGGGTACAGGCTAGAATTTCAACTTTCCTGTATATGTGAAGATTCATTTTGTGGCCCAATATGTGGTCTATTTTGGAGAAAATTCTGTGGGCTGCTGAGAAAAATGTGTATTCTTTGGTGCGTGGATGGAAAGTTTGATAGAGATCAGTAAGTTCCATTTCAGTAAGGGTTTGATTAAGTTCCACTGTGTCTCTGTTAAGTTTTTCGCATGTTGATCTATCCCACATTGAGAGGGCAGTATTGAAATCACCAACTATTATCATTTTGGAATCAATTTCTTCTTTCGACATTGTAGTGTTTGTTTAATGAATGTGGAGGAGCCTGTATTAGGTGCATATATGTTCAGTATTATGCAGTCTTCCTGGTGTATTGTACCTGTGACTAAATTGCAGTATTCTTCTGTGTCTCTTACAATTTTTTTTTTTGGTTTGAAGTCCACTTTGTCAGACAGCATAATTGTTACCCCTGCTTGTTTCCTGGTTCTATTAGCTTGCAAAATTTGTGACCAGCCTTTTACTTTTAGAATGTGCCTATCTTTTGTAGTGAGATGTGTTTCCTGAAGGCAGCAGATGGATGGGTTGTGATTTGTTGGCACAGGTGTCAAAAACTTGAACGGGTCCGGGTTTCGGGGTTTGAAGCTTCTGGGGGGCACATTTTGGGGAGAATTAGTAGTTAGTTGATAGTTGAGTGAGCCTAGAGCAAAAACTGAGAGAATTGTCTAAGGCTGCTGGGGAAGGTCCAGGAAAACCATGGTGGGTTGGGGATTTTCGATTTAAGGCCCTTGTTGTATTAAAAGGTAAACACGGGAGAAGTCTTGGTTTGTAAGAGTAGGGCATCACTCTTGTTTATTACTTGGCCGACATGTGGTCTGGCCAATATAGTAAGAATAGTCCTCTCTCAGCCGGGTATTTTTAATTGGGAGATGGTTCTTGTTGTGGCCAGTTTCTTCTCGTCCCTGGTCCGCGTTGGGCACGTGGCTCTCCCAATCACAAGCTGGACAAAGAACGAACTGTAAACGGACACCTGTTGCAAAGGGAAAAATAAAATTCCCTTGTCCCTTAAGTTGTCCGATTGGTCATTTATTCGCAAACCATGGTAGGCTGACTGCAAGCCACACCTTTTTATTTCATTTTTCTGGAAAATAAGGGGCAGAGGGAGAACAGAGAAGGAAGAGGACGGCTCAGTGGGGTGAACACGGTAACTCCTTGTTTTTCAAACCTGGGTGACCTGAGTTCCATCCCCCGAGCCCACATGGTAGAACGAGAACGAACACGATTTCTAAAACGATTCTTTCCTCAACTCCACCTATGTTTGCAATGTCATATGTTTTCTCTTCTCTATTCCCCTCAAAATAAAAAATTTCTTTTTTAACTTTATTTTTAGTGTTTGTTTTTTTTTGTGCTGTGTGTGTTGCTAGTGTGATGGTGTGTTTTTGTGCCTCAGGAAGGCAACTGTGTGTCCCGGTGAAAGACTAAGGGAGGACCCTTCGGGAGGAATCATCTGGATTGCTTCTATTCCTTTTCTCTTTCATTCTAGGATTTCCCAGATTCCCCCCCACGGGGCAGGAAATGGCGGGGGCCGCTGCTTAGCTACCAGTTTTGGCCTGACTTTTTAAAAAAAAATTTTATTATTTATTTTTATTCATTGTGCGTTGTATGCGCTCGTCTAGGTGTGCACGTCTGGTGTGTTACGTTATGTTGTATGCCATGTGTGTAGAAACAACGGACGATTCTGGGAAACCATCATTGGAAGGGCCTCCACCCTCCCTTGTTAAACTCTGTTCCGGGATTCACAGGGGCTCCGGGGCCCCTTAACAGGACCAGAGAAAAAACGCAGGGGCGGGGCCCCCGCTTTGCCCGGTCTTCTATACCTGGGGATCTAGGATTCCGGAATTTCAGGAACTTCGCCTGCAAGGCAGAGGCTTAACCTGAACAACCTTCTCCAGCCTAACGTTTTTATTGTGTGGCACCGTTGGAGCTGAACTCCGGGCTGCTGCTTTCAGGGCAGAGACTAAACCCCCTGGAGCCACGTCTCCAAGCCCAAATTAACAATATTCCTTAAAAGCTTTAAAACACTGGATAAGGCAAAAAGAATGCTACGCGCTGGGCGCGGTTGCTCGGGAGGTTTTAAGCCTCTACCTTGCAGGTGGAAGGTCCTGAGTTCGGGTATCCTAGAAACCCCACTGTTAGAAGAAGCCACGCGGTCAAAGGGGGGGGGGAGGCCTGAGTTCCGGTTCCTGGTTTAGGGGCGGAGCCTGTCGACTCCGGGGCAGAGTAAACCAGAAAGTAGTAAACGTATAAAACACGGAGGGAGGTGGAGGCGGGTTCCATGGTGGTTCCTGGAATTGTCCGTGGTTCTGCACACAACCACATATACATTTACACAACAACATAATATGGGGACGCACGGCACGCATTATATAAACGAACAATTAAATAAATAATATATATATATATATATAAAATGGCAAAAATATTTCAAAATTGTTTGCCAAAAAAAAAAAAAAATAAAAAAAAAAAAAAATCCCTGTACAAAACAAGAGACGAGCTGTGAGTTTTCTTTCAGCGACCAGGACAGCTCCCTATTTCTGTGGTCAGGACTTGTTACTCCTGAAACTCTGAAAGATGCTTTGTGAAAGGTTTTTGTGTGTAGGGGCGGAGGTTAAGGGGAAAAATCACACACAAACAGGGATGAATGGAAGTAAAGGGAAAGGCCACCATCTACCATTCACTAATAAGCACTTCTTTAATGAATTTCAACATGTCATATGAGAGAGTTGAAAACAGTTTTATGAAAGGGTGGCGAACCACGCTTTGGAACAAAAATTTAGGATGTACAAATAATAGAGCATGGTCACATATTTCCCTTTTCGTTACAGAGTATTGACAGTTTAGGTTTGTTAGGGTAAATGGGAAATATTTTAATGCTTTACAAGACGCTGGAAAAGAAGATTGCTTTTGTGTCTGGAGCAGCACCGGCACAGAGGGATGTGGGAAAGGGATACATCCTTCCTCTTCTTATTCTCTTTTCTTCTTTTCTGAGTATTAAGCTTAAAGAGCCATGCGCACTTGGGGAGATCGTAGGCCGAGAAAGAAAAGAAAAGAGAAACAAAGAAAGTCAGAGAAAAAAAGAAAGGCATTTGCTAATGATAATGTTTCTTAAATTGCTAATTGGCTTGATCTGTTTCAAATATTGGTTAAAATTGTGTCATGTGATGAATTAATAATGGGTCAACATTTCTAAGGGAAATTTTGAAGGGACACCCTGATGCCCTCTTTTGTATTGGCTGATCTATTAATTATGTTTAAATTTCAGTAACATTGGATTTTCATGTAACCCTTAATCTTTGTGCTCAAAAGGTATTTATTTGTGTGTTGTTATGTGTTTCAAAACTAATAACAAAATTTGGACTTACTTTCAATTTTTTTCTTTCATTATATTGCATGTGGATATTTTTACTTTTTCACATGCTCAAATTAAAACATACACATATGCACACTTGAAAAAGATACTTTTTTCATGAAAAAATTATCTATTTTTCTATACATTTAACTTTTACAAATTGTCTCATAGCAATTTATATGCTAATAAAACACACTAGCATGTTGCATCATGCATCTACCATTATATCATGCATATGTATATATCCCATGCACTTTGAAAAGACCCAAGGGACAACTTATTAAATCATTGATTGGCTACGGATAAAATAATTTTAGAATTTAGGAAGAAAAAAAAAAAATATAATAAATATTTAGAATTTCTTTTTTTTTTTTATTATTTCTTACACTTATACAATGGTGATACGTCCCCATTGCCCTTCCTCCCCCACCCCTCACTGGTGTTTTACACCTTTGAGGAAATTGAAACTTTTTACCCGTTTCCCTCCATACCTTTCTCCTAGTGTTCCCTCCCCTCCCATTCCTGGAGATTTTCCTTAGTATGGCACTGACAAACTTCCCTCTCGGTCTTCCTCTCTGATGAGTTATATCTGGACTCAGTAGCATTCCATTGCCTAGTAAAAAGGACACTCTTAATAAAAACGAATAATTTGTAAACATCAAAACAGACCCTAAGTATGTTACTGACTTAAAACTCTTCATAATTTGTAATGTAATATTGAACATTATGTTGTCTTTGGTGAAAAAATTATTTTTGCTGGTTTTGCTTTTGGTAATGTGTGAGGGCTGAACGATAAAGATGTTCATCGTGTTCTTGGGTCAAGGTTCCTAAATACCCTCCAGATTTCTGTCCTACTAGAACTTTTCTGTAAACTTCCTTTTTTTTAAAAGAATTTTTTCCATGTGTTCCAAAAAGGGCAGGCAGAGACAGTAGCATTGGGTTAGTAAAACTTGTATGGAATCTTGTTCCAGCAGATTCCAGCAAAAAAAAGTGGAGAACATTAAAATTTGTTTTCTGGAGGAATTCATGGAATTTCCCTATTCTTCTTGTTGGTGGAATTGAGATTATTTTTTTATAGTTTCCTTTTCTGGATGGGACCATCAACTTCTTTGCTCAATCTGCTTTCCTACCTATAATGTTTTTCCATGTGTACTTCTTTTGGCCTAACAGCTGGAACGCAATTTTACTAGGCCTAATTCAGAATTCAGATGTAATGATTTCTGAATATTTCTAACTGGCCTTGTGATAGTGGATAAAAGGCTTGTCTCCTTTTAATTTTTTAGATTGTTACTCTTACTTGTAACATGCCTTTTCCTGATTTTAAAGAAAAATGTTACAAAAGATTCTCCTGTTGCTAACCATGTGCTGCTCCTTCATGTCCTACTTTTGATTAGTGTTTTTGGTAATTGCTTCATGCATCTAACCCTCTACCAGACCCAAAAAAGTTAAAAGTTTTGAAGGGTTTGTTTTGATTTCTTTATAACCCATATTTGTTTACATTTGATTTTAAAAAAGCTAATTTGAAAGTTAAAGTTTACTAGGGAAATGAATGTAAATTTCCTTTTAAAAAACTTTATTCACTTTTGGTGTGCAGCATGTTTTGTTTGTGTGTGTGTGTGTTGTGTTGTGTGGTTGTGCTGTTGTGTTGTGCCTTAGAGGGCATTGTGTCCCTCTATCGGAAAAAAGGGACAAAAGGGTGTTTTAGGGAATCATCTTGGATTAACTTTCTACCTTCTTTTTGCTTCAACCCTGAAATTTTCCCAGGGCTCTGCCACCCAGGGACCAGGAACAATACGATCTGCGGCTATTTTCCGCCTATTGTCAATTTTAACTTGGGGACATTGGTATCTGAACTCCAAGACTTTGTGAGGCAGAAGTCCAACCCCTGAGAACAAACTCTCTGGCCCCCCAATGTAGTTTTCATAAAATGTGCAATGACAGGTTTAATAAGTTTTATTTATATTTTAAAATTCTTTCAAAACTGGAAAACTCGAGAGGGAAAAGAGAAGGGAAAGAAAAGGGCAAGAACATTACATTTAAATTCCTTAGCAAAATAACATTTCCAATTTCACTTGTAGTGGACCAATTCAACAGTAGCGCGGAAAAAAAAAAAAGGTTTGATGGACAAAAAGGGTTTGTGGAAGCACACAACAGATGGACCCCTGTTTCACCTTAGCCCATGTTGTTGTTCCACTGTTGTGTGTTCCAATGACCAAGTGAATGGAACAGTTTTCACTGTGTTTTTATATTAAAGGTCATGTATTTTTATTTTAAAAGGTGGCAAAATGTTTTAAATTATTTTTTTTTTTACATTATTTTTTTTATGTTATTTTTTCCCACTCCTACAATAGGTTACCCCTTTTCCCTCCTCATGCCATTTGTTTTCCTTGGTGTTCTAGTTTTCTTAAGAAGTTCTTTGTGTCCACTCTGGGATAATAGAAGCTCTATTAGTTAGATATTGGTGTTAGGTGCAGTTCGTTCAAGAAATTGTGGGGGGATTATGCAGGTGACGTGGAGTTTTGACATTTGCCCAGGGCCAACTTTGGTTTCGTACTTTGAGGAGGGGAAGACCCTTCCTTGTTCCTTTTCAACTGGTGCCAAGTCCAACAGTCCCTGCTTTATCTTTTGCTGAAAAGTCGAAAAAAAAAAAAAGTGGATCTCCGAGCTTGTTTCCGGGCATGAAAAAAAGGTTTCAAGAGGACGCCAGAGGCTGAACAAGAGAACTGGAAGAGAAGAAAGAAGATTTTGGACATTTTGGGAAAAACAGTCACGGAAAATACTTTTCAAAAATTCATCAATTGACGAAACAAGCTGGAATTTACCAATAAATGCCAACAAGGGAAAAACTTAACAAAGTGAAAAAAAAAAAAAAAAAAAAAAAAAGATATTTGGGTAGTTGACCCATTCTGTAGGTTGCTTTTTTTTTGCTCGGTTTACAATCTCTTTATCTCGAAACAGGAAGGCTCTTTAACTTCATTAACAAGATCCCATCTTTTAGTTTAAGATGTTTGGTTTTAGTGACGTAGTTTATTGGATTTCTGTTTTTTAAGATACTGTTTGCTTAGTCCAATTCAGCTCAAGGGAAGTCCCTTCCTAACTTTAAAACTTTTTAGGGTTTTTCTAGTCTTCTAGCCTACTTAATATTGGAGGTTCCTTGATCCATTTGGAATATTAATTAAATTTTATTACCTTTGGTGACAAAATTCGGGTCCAGTTTAATCGGTCTACATGGGCCATCCAAGTCTTTTGGGTGCCTTAGCACCATTTATTGGAAGATGCTGTGCTTTTTTCTATTGGGAAAAATTTTTTGGGCCCCCTTTGGTCAAAGATCAAAAAAAATGGCTTGTAATTTGTGTGGGGGCTTTGTTGATTCTGGTTCTTCAAATCCCTTATCCATGATCTGTGCTTGTGTCTTTGTTCTATTTTGAAGCCAGTTCCCAGGTTGTTTTATTTAACTATGGATATGTTGTTTGTATTAGATTAAAGGTTTGGTATTGTGATACCTCCAGCAGTGTTTAGTGTTTTTGTTACTAGGAATGTTTTTTGCTCTACAGCGTTCTTTTTTTGTGCTTCCCATATGAATTTTGAGCTTGTTTGGTCAATTTCTTTATAAAAAGAAAATTAAACTTTGGGATTTTGGTTGGTTTTTGGTTTTTATAGCCATTGAATCTGGATATTGTCTTTTGGTAGGATGGTCATTTTTATGATAGATTATGCCAGTTCATGAAATTGTGGAGATCTTTCCCCTTCTGGTGTCCTTCTGTAATTCTTTTCCTTTAGGGTTTTTTTTAAAAGTTTTTATTGTTAACCGGTTCTTTACTTCCTGTTAGGGGTTTATACCAAGGTGGTATTTTCATTTTTTAGGGGGCTTCGAGACCCAATTTTGAGATTGGTTTTCTTCTTAGGGGACTTTTCACTTCTTTTCATCCTTGGCATATAGGGAAGGGCCACTGATTTTTTGTACGTTTATTTTCTATCGGTCACCCTGCTGAACTTCTGTATTAGTTCCAGAGTTTGCCGGGGGGAGGGGTGGAGGAGCAACAAAGGGTATATGATCCAGGTCAGTTTCTGCAAAGAAGAGATAATAATTGAAGCAGTGCCCTATGGGAAATGCAAAGGGGATGTTTCAATTTCTCTCTTATGGCTCCATTCTAAGACTTCAAGTCAACTTTAATTGAATAGAAATGATGAGAGTGGACAAGCCTTGTCAAAGTTTCATGATTGAAAGGCGGGAATGCTTCAGTTTTCTCCATCATTGAGGGATAATTTCCTTTCCTGTTGGCCTGTTGTATACAGCTTTTTATTTATGTTTGATAAAAAGTTCCTTCCATTAACCTGTCTTTAGGGTATTTTATCATATTTTTATAAAGGGATGTTGATTGCTTTTTTTTTTTTTTTTTGCATCTATCGAGAGTGTATGTGGTCTTGAGATTTTGACTGGTTTTTTATTATGGGTGACTTACATTTATTGATGTGCATATGTTGAAACCCAAACCTTGTATGTATGCCTGGGATACAGCTACTTGATCCCCGTTTGAATGATCTTTTTGGTATGGTTTTCAATCTGAATTTGATAAGATTTGTTGAGAAATCTTTTGCACTTTTGTGTTCATCAAAGACATGATTGGCCTATAGTTTTCTTTTTTAATTTGTATCCTTTTACTAGTTTTGGGAATTATTAAGATGGATTATTAAGTGATTATTAGCTTCATAGAAAGAATTTGGTAGGGGGGGGCTGGGATGAGGTGACTTCAGGAGAGTTAAGGGGCCTCTGCCTTCAGGCGGAAGGGTCTGAGTTCGGGATTCTTAGACCCCCAGGTTTAGACAATGGGTGGAAAGCGGAGGCGGGGCCTGCATTTTGATTCCCTGGTTTAGGTAGCGGAAGCCTGTGGAATCCCGGGGTGGGCAGAGTTTAAAACAAGGAGGATGTTTGTAGAGGCGGGTCCATGTGGTTTCCCGGAATTCATTCTGGTGGTTCTACACCACACACACACACACACACCACCACACACACATACACCAAACAAGACACCACATAACATACACACACATGGCACAATTGAATCAATAAATAAAAAAAATCCTATAAATTAATTTAAAAAAAAAGGAACATTTGGTAGTATTTCTTCCAGTCTTCTTGCTCAAGTTAGTAAAATTACCCTCCTTTGGACCCTGGAAAACCATTCAAGGGTGGCTCTCTTGCCTCTCACTGTCCCGCCCAGTTCTGTTCTTTCTTCCTCCTCTAATAAACTCTGCTTTGAATCCTTCTTTTCTCAGGCATTGTGCTGGTTGTTTTCTCGAAATTTCTGAACACAAAGACATTCTGGGTTATGAAAACCCTGCAACACTATTTCTAGGCCTCTCCAAAAGACAAATTATCCTAGAAAGCTTCGTTTTAATGGGCTGGAGGCTTCTGTTTCTTCTTGTCATAAACGGATTGTGTGGGACTATCCCCACAGTCCGATGTGGCGGATTCAGAAGGAAACACATTGAAATTGATGGGTTTTTTACTGAACTTGTTGAAGGTTTTCCAGAAGGAACCTCCCTTGCTCTCCTCAGGCCATGTCTGGCCTTCATTCAGCACCCCTTTCCACACTGGTGACATCTTAGCGCTTTATCATGAGGGCAGTTTTTGTAAAATTTCCTGCTTCCTCCATACGAGGGACATGGCTTCTGCTTGTGGTCAACTGCTCCAACTGTCAGGGCAGGCAGTTCAAACCTCCCCTTCTTTTTCTCCCCCCTCTTGAATCATGTAACCTTCGTTGGACCACAGAAATTCACTCCCCTTCCCTTTTCCCTGCCTTCACAGTGTTTATACGCATCACAGCTTCGCGCGCCCTCCACATTCTTTCTTCCTTTCCGAGAACAACACACCACCCCCCGCCGTCGAGGCTTCCTTATCCCTATTATGACTGACACTTTAGGACCCTGGCTTCTTCTTCCCCTTCTGCAGAAATTAGCCCACATTGTAACTCAAAAAACCCTCCTTTGGGTCCATTCTTTGGTTTCAACGGTTCTGTGGAAAATCTGTCCTTCGTTTCATGAAAAATTCTTTACAGGCACTGTTGGGGAGTTAAAGAAACTGAAAGGCGAAACTTGAAAACAATTTGTCTCGGGGAAAAAAATCTGGCCATGCTGAAAATTTCCAGTGGCTTTAACCTCTCATTCGCAAACCAGTCGGGCCGACCTGTTGCCAAAGGCATTGGAAAGAACGTTCGATGCAATGATGACCCTATATTCCCACCACTGACTGTTGATATGCTGGGAAAACTTCCCTCACAGTGTTCTTCTGATGAAGGACCTTTTCTCTCTGCTGAATTAAATTTCTGAGTGAGAACAGAGGGGAAGGTAAATTGGATCTCCTTCATGTGGGGGACCATTGGACTTGTGGGCCAGGAAAAAAAAAGCTGGCTGTTTCCCTGCAGAGGACAGGTGGCCAAAGAATGAAGGGCTAGCAGCCAGTGGACAGCAGCAGTTGTTGGACAAAGTGCGGGAAGGACCAGGAGTGCTGTGGGGAGGCAGCAGGAGGGGCAAGGTGAACACTTGAGGGTCTTCAGGGGAATGACTTGAAGCCCCTGCGGACACCCCAACAATGTTCTTTTGTAAAATTAAATATTTACCCCCCAAAAAACGCAATCACACCATGGACATATTGGGAAGTTTCGTTGGAGAGTTTCAGAACCACCAGGACCAATTGTGGGGGAAAAGGGAGAGGAGAAAATAAAAGGAAAAGGGGCCTGGGAGGAGGAATGGGGCCATTTTATACCATCAGGGTTGGGTAGGGTTGGCTTGACAGCAAGACAGGGTCTGAATGAAGGCCCCTTGGGCCTAGTTTGCAAAGGTGGATTAACCCCAGTCCTTTGTCCAGTCCAGGGTAAACCTGTGGTCCGTTCCTGGGCTTTTGATCCCTCCTGCCCCAAGGGGTTCCCGGAGGGCACAGGCTTTTGCAAGTGCTTCACTGGCCATTTTAGGGGGCATGTGCACCAAGCATGAACAGGGAAAACCACCAGGACAGATTGTATAGGAAGGTGAGGGGGTCAGGGATCCCGTGGCTCCTCTCCTTTCCCTTTGTGGCCACCCTCCCGCTTCCTCGGGAGCAAGCAGGGAGGATCTAACAACAGGGCCCCATCACTATTAAACATCTCGGTCATTTCTCGCCCTGCTCCAGAGGGCTCGCTTCAGAGAGTCCCAGGTCAGGGTTGGGATTTGGGGGAGGGATATAGAAGAAGGTGGAGATGGAGCTGGATCGGAGGGCAAATGGCGGACTTTTATCTTTTGTATTGCCTAACCACAAAAGGGGCTAATTGCCTTACTAGCCTTTCTGAAAAGTCTCAAGGCTCAGTAGAAGCATGTAACAATGCTTATTTCCACGACAGTGTGATACTGGTGTTAACGTGAACTGGAGACCTCACTTGCTTTGGGGTTAATGTCCTGGCTATGCTTGGGGACACTGACCCACTTATCTTTGAGGCTTCTTTTAAACCTATGACAATAAAATGAAGAACAATAATTACTTCTTCTCATTGATTGGCTATGGCGGAGAACTAGTATTTAAGATAATAAAGGCAGGGTACTGCGTTAGTACTTTCTGCGGCAACAGCAGCCCCTGAGTGTTTCACATGTCATTTCGTTCAATGTTTTCTTTTTTTTTAAAAAAAAAAACCTTTGAGTTATGGACCGGTTAGCACATTTCAGCAAAATTTATACACCTTTTTATCACCCTTGATTGGGGGAATGGTGTACCTTTTCGGTGATTGCCAGTTGTGTTTATCTATCGTATTTTATAAACTCAGTAATCCACAATCAACAACCTCTGTTTTTTTCTATTTCATTACTCTCCAGTATCTTTGTGCCACAATATAAAGGGAATTATGATTTACAAACTTTAGCCTGTCAACGGTTTCCTGTGACTAGTGGAGCGGTGAATCAGTGGAAACCAACGGTCACGGAGAGTAGGAGGGTGGGCTTTCCTGACTTTCTCTGGGTCTGTCCCTGTGTTTGTAGTTTCTCATTACTTATCAGAGGCAGAACTTCCAGTACTGATGTGTGGCACTTGCTGTCTGTCTTTCTTGTTGTTTTTTTCTCGGCTCTTATAAGCGTGCGTTTACGTCTAAAGTTGCGAATAATATAATTTCCTATGTTTTTTTGCAGAAGATTGAGATGCCAACTAATAGTTCTCCAGTGTTTTGTAGCCGGGATTGTGAAACTGAGGGCTTGTCTTTATAAAATGTTTCCAGGACAAACGAACCTGGAAACCTGGTGTAATAGTCTCCTCATGCTTAGAAACATTTGAATAAGCTGCATTGCTTTCGACAGCCTCCAAAGAAACCAGTTAGTGAAATTCAAGACTGACTTGTCCTTTGTAGAAATGGAACATCGACAATTCTTTCACAACCCTTTATTTCTTTTTCTTTTTTAAATTTCGTTGCGTCATTTCTCTGCTCATCACAAAATCTTACATAGGCACCAAGTCGACCTCCATACTCTTTCTTCCTCCCGCGAACCCCCTGCTCCCCCCTTCCCACTCCACCCTCCCTCCCCCTACTCTTTTCAGTGCCTCCCACCCAGAGAGTCCACTTTAATGTGCGCTTGCAGACTTTCTCCTCTGGGGCCCTCCCTTGTGACATACAAGGGCACCCTGTTGGCTATTCCGCTGATAACCATTCCTGCGTCCCCTTTAAAGCTTCAGGAAACTACTGTGGCTTGGTCAATCCCTTGTTCCCAAAAGGATCTTTGTGTTTTAGCAGATGCTGTAACTTTGTGAGGTCAATCCATTTCATTAGCACACATTTTCTGCTTTAACTTCTTGCTGTTTCTATATATCTTTTATGTTTGATACTTATTAGTCATATTTTTACACAACCATGTTAAATTATTTAAGCATGAACTGGGTAAAGGAAAAAAAATATTTATTTTATTCATATAGCTAGCTTTGATAGGTTGTTCCAAGTTAGTTGGTCTGGCCTGGGTCCTGTGGTCGAGATAGCATGGAATTTCTGAGATCTTTCTGTTGGTTTATCGTGGTGAGATGTTTAGACAGGTTCCCATGTAATTCGTTGTTGTAAGATACAATGTGCCATTGAATTCTGTTATTTATGAACTATTGTCATGTCCAGGAATATGAGTAGCTGGGTCTATACTTCCTCCATTTCAGGCTCTTTCAGTCTTGCTTCTTGCTCTGCCATTGCATTTTCCCTGATTGTCATTGTGGGGTTGGAGAGGTTTATATGTCCTGTTTAAGGACAAACAGTCTGGCAGACCACCTTATTTTCTTGCTATTTTGCAAAAGGTTGCGCTTTTCGTACATAACCACCATTCTGTTGGTGGAAAGAGGCTTTCTAGGTTAAATACTAACGGTTGTCTTCCCATCTAGGGTACCCATAACCTGGTATGTATTTACAAAGTATTTGGTTCTCATGTTCTTCCCTTAGCTAAAAGATCATTCGCCTGTCTTTCCCTTTATTAACATATTTCCTTCCCTTTTCATAGTGTTCTTGTTTAGTTTCAGTGACAGGAAATGTATGTTCAATTTCTGAACAAAGCCGGGCCTGAATCTGGATCAGAACAGGGCTCCTTGTTTGTCTCCTTGATATTTCATGCCCACTGTTGCAATAATGGTCACACCTCTTGCCATGCATGATATTGTTTGATTGTACACTTGCAGATTCTCACAGGTTTGAGATCTTGATTGTTTTTCTCCTTAGTAGCTTTCTCATGGCACTTCGGTACTGTGTTGTAAGCTATCCAGCTAGGGAGGAAATCCCAAAACCAGTTTCCAGCTGGTAATTTTTTTGTCCATGTTACCCTATGGAATCCATTTTGTGGTTTGGCACCTTCATAATAGGGTGTTTATGTTAATTTTGAGGGAGGGCAACACTAAGTGCGTAAAATGGCTACAGGCCTATAAATACTGTTTGGGGGGAAACGTTTGCGTTTCTCTCTGACTAACAATTTACACAAAGAAGTATCAACCTTCGTTTCTTCTAGAACTCGTTAGTTAGCTGTCATCTGGTTTTCTAAAGTTTTCTAAGTCAACACAAATCACCCGCAATACAGGAGGCCATTTTTTTATTTACTTAATTTTGTATTACCCGTTTTTCCTCTCTCTGTTCTCCCTCTGGCATAAGTGGGTACTGTCCCCCATTTCTGATATCCCTGTTATTAAACCGAAGTTTGTCTGGACAGTTTTCTGTGATCCCTGGAGTCTTCCTAATTCTGGTTCCATCCAACAATCTGTCGGGTTTTTCTTTATCTCCTCAAGGCCCCTATCATCAATCTTGGCCTCCATCCCCCCTCCCAAGGCATTGCTATTTTTTTTTTCCCCCATTAAGTCCCCTCTTCTCACTCTAGCGTGCCATGTGTCTCTTTGTACGCTCCCACCTCTCAAAGGTGTTCACCCTTAGGCCTTCTCTTCTCCCTTGCTGCTTGTTGGGCTCCTTTACAGTATTTTCTGTGGTCTTTCCAGTAATATCACAAAGGCCAAATACTTTTCGGTTCATGTAGCACCATAAAACCCCTATTGGCATCTTGTTCTCTGATAACCTTGTTCTATTTAGTTTTCATTTCCATCGAGCAGCAAATCTGTAACTCTTCTTAAGGTGATATCATCTACACCCCATTGTATATCGGCCCTTTTCCGGTTTCCTCTTCGTCTGAAATATGCTGGTTGTGTTCAATTATATTCTTCATTTTTTACATGTTCCATTATTTCTGCCTCAAGCAATAGACTCCCTCTCCATCCTGAGCTTTCCCCTCCCCTCTCCCCATCCCTTCTCAGTGCCTTCCTGCATCTGGCTCTCTTGTGATATCAATTTGTCCTGTCCCTTGATCCAGGTTGTATAGGTATACTGGCATTTCTAAGCAAATCGATCTGTATGGGGCCGCGATGCTTTTGGTCACGCTTGATTGGCAACCTATCTTTGCTTGTGCGCTCATTGCTTCATAAAGGATCCTTATGTCTATCGTAAATCCATGCCATACTAAGGGTGTACATAATAGGTGTCCCCAGTCCCTCTCAGCCTCTCAGTTGCTTCGCCCGAATCCTCTGAGAGTTCTTGCATCTTTTTTACTAATGCGTTTGTATTAAATTTTTACCTCCTGTTTTAAATTTTTGAGCACTTCTCTCCCCTCCCGTTCCTGCCTCCCTTCCGAGCCTTGTCCCCCTCCCCCGCATTTCTCCCAGAGCATGCCTTTAATTGTAGTTGCCCTAAATTCCTCTGGTCTCACTGTCTCCGTGATGACTGGTATTAAGGACTCCAGTTGGCCGTTCATTGAAAATCCTTACTTTTTCATGTGTTTCACCTTCTTATAGCTATTAAGAGCCACTTACTTAGATGTTATTCCCTTGCTCTAAGGCAACCTCGTGACCTTTTAATCCATTCTAGACTTATGAGGGCAGACTGTTTCCGGATGAATTGGAGGGCGCAAAGTTGTATCGATGTCGATTGTGCAGAATATCATGTGAGATTCGTTGCTTCGCTAAATTCTTGATCTCTTGCATAATCATCCCCTTGTGGCTTCTTACAATTCTACGCACCCCCTCTTTCACAAACATTTTTCCCTGTGCTTCAGGGATCGGAGGGAGGAGGAGATTAGGCAGGGCCTGATTTAATTTCAGGTGGTTGATCTTAGAGTCTTCTGATGCTCTGAAATTAGTTTGTTGATTGTTTGTTGATTTTTTTTTCAAGTTTTTTGCTGTCCGCACTGCTCGGGCCCTGCTCCATCCTTGATGGTATTCGGACTGTCACCCCTCTGGCCAGAGACCAAAAAAAGCTGTTATTAACTAAATAGGGTCTTTTCTAAGATTCAACGATGTAGATGGAATAAGAGTAGGACGACTGAGGTGAGGGCGGTGGGCAGGTCTCTCATGCCAAAAATGTTGTACTCTTCTTAGTCTGCCAGACCTCTCTGCCTTCCCTTTCTGTGTACAAGATCATACTCATCAGTGTTGCACCGTGGACCCAGGAAGGAGAAAAGTATCGTGGAGCTAGAACCAGATGTCTCATTACTTACTTGCATTGGTGCTCCTTCATCGTACTCGCGCTTGTAAGATGATCCTGACCTCTCTCTCTTGTTTTTGGGCGGGGCCCCTCCTTCCCCTTCTTGCTTCTTTACTAATCTTTGCAAATTAACTGTACGGTATTTAACGAGATTTATCTTCTGGGGTTCTCTAAGTGGGTTTTTTGGTTCACTAGATCCACCTATAGTGAGTAGTACTATACTGGCACCTAAATTTTCTGTGTTTCTGTGGATTAACTTCACTCCATATAATTGTTTTAATTTTCCACCCATTTCCCGGCAAATTGCATTAATTCCATCATTTTTGTGGTCGCCTTGCGTTCAGTTATTTTCCATTATTATAAATGTTACCACATTGTTATCCTTATACCACTCGTTCAATTGGGACATTTGGGTTGATCCATGGACTTGCTATTGGTAAACATTGTGCTGCTCATGAAAAACATGGTACATGCTGTTCCCTACGAGGTGAACCTTTTTCTGTATGGGGGCGTCTCGGGTTAATTCCCAAACGAACAAATAGCTGTGGTCATATGGCATTTCAATCTTTACTTCTTTAAAGACATCACCGACGCTTCCGCCGCAGAGTTGGTGTGTATTGAGCCTGCATTTCCACAGCAATGTATGGAGGATCCCCTCTCTCCAGCATTCCTTCTAGCATTTGGTTGTTGTTTTGTATTTGGCTGGCATTTTTGCCTACTACCGTGCTCACCTACGACCAGTGCCTGTCATGTCTATGCTTTTTCACCGTGGCGGTTTGAACGGATGCTATCCGTGAAGTTTTGATTTTTGCAATTTGCCTGATGGCTAAGGAAAAACTGTGGAAGCATCTTTTAAGTTTTTAATTTTTGTTGACATTTTTAATTTCATCCTGGGAAAAAAAAGTTCTTTAAGTTCCCAAGGCCCTTTTTTAATGATGTTTCCGGTTTGTTTTAGTCTTGTAACCCGAATTATACGTTATCAGCTTTGTAGTGGAAGATCCCATTTCGTTGGCATGCCTTTCTTCTCAAGTTCAATTGTTCTTTACTCCGATAATCAGAGCTCTATAATTCGGAGTGAAGATTTCCCATCTGTTCTGCTTGAGGTGTTCTCTTTATTGCAGAGCCTACAGTCATCGGTTGAGGTGGGTTGTAGTAAAACTCTGTGCCACTTGGATTCTGTTTAGGACTGTTGGCTTAGTTCATCACGCTCAAAGGGAGTCTCCCTCCCTATCCAACTTTAAGGGATTGTTATAAGTCTTGGCCTTTATATTGAGGGTATTTGATTCATTTGGAATTAATATTTGGTCACCTGGGTGACAAGTTACGGATCCAGTTTTATTTAATCTTCTTGAATTGTGGAGATTCCAGTTTTGTCCGCACCATTTTGTTGAAGATGCTCTTTCTTTTTCCGTTTGGATTTTTTGCGGCCCCTTTGTAAAAAGATCAAATGGCTTGTATTTGTGTGGGTTATATTTCTGGGTCTTTCAACCCTATCCCATTGCTCTATGTGCCTATTGGAAGCCACGTACAGGTCTGTTACTTTTTATAACTGTGTGGATTTGTCAGTAGTATAGACTAAGGTTGGTAGGTCTTTATGATCACCTGAACGATGCGCAGAGTTGACGGTTATGGGGGGCATCACCCTCCTCAGCTCTGATTCTGGCTGTCCAGGTCACTTCACCCAGCAAGACAGGCTCTTCACTTTCCCTCTCTGGCCCACAATCAATTGGCTTAAGGTAGTGTACTAGTTACTTTTATCTGTTGTGAGAGAACACCCAAGTCAAATAATTTAAGGGAGAAAAGGGGACTTATTCAGCTTATGGTTCCAGAGGGGGATACAGTCTTTGATGGTGAGCTGACAGAAACTGGAGACAGCTATGTCACACCCATCAGCAAGACTGGGAGTGCAAGACTCCTGCTGCAAAAGCAGACCTCTTCAGGGGGGACTAATCCACCTCAAGGTCCACCTAGAGACTACCTTCCACCAGCAAGACTCCACCTCTCAAAGGTGCCATGGCCTTCTCAGAGATATGAGACTGTGGGGGACACATGATAGGTACAAAGTCACAAAATTAGTAAATCCACACTGATACTCATAGAACAATCCTTTAGGTAAGTTGGAGAACAACTGTTACTATTGGATAGCTGAGGACTTGGATTGATGTTTCTGCTGACTGTTGTGGTTAGAACTGTTTCTATTTAATGCAGTTTTGATGAATTCACTAGATGGTCAAGTAGAAATCTCAGCACAGACAGGATCAGCACTGTAGTCACCTAGGGTCTGGTAGAGTTGTGCTGCTGAGAATAGAGTTAGTTCCCTTTGCTGGGCAACATGTCGCAGACAGATGACTTCCAACAGGAAGAGACAGAGGAGGTCACTTAGAGAGCAAAGCAGCGATGGAGATTGTTAGAGCACCTCTCACTGGGTGAGGCACACATGGAGCCAATCAATTCATGCAAATAGAACCAGAGGCTACAAACCAGACTTTTTAATACACAATGATAAAAAAAAAGTTATCTCCAGTGAGATTATGTGCTTAAAAACAAAAAGGAAAATAGTTTTAAATAAAGAAAATGTACTCTACACATCTCTGATTGCTGTCATTCATATAACTATACGGACGCCCCATGGGCAGGTGGCTCTGCTGCCACTGTATCCACGTGGAGAGAAAACTACAGAATTTAAAAGATGAATGAAAGTGATGCATGTAAGTCTAGAACCCTCGGAGTGCAGTGTGAGCAGCAATATGCCAGCATATTGGAAGTGATTTCCTCTGAGCAGCTTTACCTTCTGCCCAGTGATCATAAAAGAACTCCAGAGGCAGTGTGGGCAGGAAATGAGAGCAGGCTTTCCTCTCATCCCTCCTCCCTCATCCCAGTAACTTTCGCTGATAATAGATTAATCCAATCTGCCTTGTCTCATTGAGGAGAAAGCGTGGACATTCTTATGAAGCACTATTTCTAATTTCCTGTCAGACAAAATCAGCGACTTAACAGACCAGGATTCAGGGTAACACTTGGACTTACAGAGGGGAAAGAAAAGAGATTGGGAAGAGAGTAGGACCCCACTTACCACTTTTTCTTCCCCCTTGAAATCGCATTAAAGCAATAGCAAAGTTGAAGAGGAAAATCACAATGAATAAAAGGTAGCATATTGTCGAGGATGAGAGGCTGCCAGCCTGCGTGGATAACTGGGACGGAGTGGAGCAAGCAGTGCAGAGAGATAAGCAAGGGTGCAGACATCAGCACTGCAGGTAGAGGCGCCTGGGAGCTCAGGGGACAAGCAGGGGACCAAAGCACAGGAAGAAGTCCCTGGCCAGCACCTTAGGCTGCATTCTGGGCCCTGTCCTGCACAGCAGTCACTCCCTTGCTCGGTTCTGGCCAAAGCCCAGAGGTTTGTTTTCACTTGAGAAACAGAACCAGAGACATTTTGGACTTAGGACACCAGAGTAAAACAATGTCAAAGCAGAACGACAACAAAAAGTTAAAACTGCTGCCACCCAGAAGAGGCAGGAAGAGAGTCCTCTCCCTTCCCCCTCCTCGCCGCCAGAGCCAAGAGCACTAGCTGGGTGTCCAGCAGTCAGGGTAACTCACCCAGGATTTAATAAAGAAGGATGTCACCTCTGAGAACCTTGGTGATCACTGTGACCTCCATTGTAAATATCTGGAGAAGTGTAAAGCCTGCCTGTGAACCTTATCTTGCCTTCCTTTTCCTCTTGTTCAATTGTTGTTGTTGCTTTAATAAAACTTACTGTACTCTCAGAAGCTTGACCGACTTCTTTTATGATTTAGGACCATCCATATGTGTTAGCTAATAAGTGTCCTCTCTGCACCCTCAGTTCAACTCAGTCCCCCCATTTTGGGTGAAAAGAGTAACTTTTCTCTCAACGTATTCACTGGATAGAAGCCAGCTGACAGTTTGCTGGGCTGCATGCGTGTGCAAGGAATCAAATAACCTGAGTGAAATGGTCGGTTTTGTTACACAGTTTTGAGGCTCATGTGGATTTCTAAAATTGTTTAACTAACCTGATATTTGCACCTTGTTGGCACAGGTGTCAACTTGACGGTGGGTTTGAGCTCTGGGCACATTTGTGGAGAATTAGTAGTTTGAGTTGAGCCTAGAGCAAACCTGAGAGATTGTCTAGCTGCTGGGGAAGGTCCAGACCATGGTGGGTGGGATTAGGCCCTGTAATAAGTAAACACGGAGAGCTGGTTGAAGAGTAGGCATCAATCTGTATACTTGGCCAGACATGCTGGTCTGCCAAGTAAGAATAGTCCCCTCTCTCAGCCGGGTAAGTGGAGATGGTGTGGCCAGTTCTCTCGTCCCTGGTGTTGGCACGTGCTCTCCCATCAAGCTGGACCAAGAACTGTAACCGGACTGTTGCAAGGAAATAAATCCCTTGTTCCCTTAAGTTGTCCGATGGTCATTTATCAGCAACCATGTAGGCTGACTGCAGCACACCTTTTTATTCATTTTTATGAAATAAGGCAGAGACGGCTCAGTGGGTGAAGGTACTCTGTGCAACCTGGTGACCTGAGTTCAATCCCAGAGCCACATGGTAGAAAGAGAAAACGGATTTCTAAACGATTTCTCTCAACTCCACATATGTGCAATGTCATATTTTTTCCTCTCTCTATTCCCTCAAATAAAATATTTCTTTTTAAACTTTATTTAGTGTGTGTGTGTGTGTGTGTGTGTGTGTGTGTGTGTGCATCAGAAGGCACTGTGTGTCCCTGTGAAAGACTAAGGGAGACTTCGGGAATCATCCTGGATTGCTTCTATCTCCTTTTCTCTTCATTCTAGGATTTCCCAGATTCCCCCCACAGGGACAGAAATGCAGTGCGCTACCAGTTTTGCCTGACTTTTTAAAAAAAAATTTTATTATTATTTTATTCAATTGTGCGTGTATGCGTGTGTGCGCGTCTGTGTGTGTGTGTATGTGTATGTGTGTAGAACCACGGACGAATTCGGGAACCATCATGGACGCCTCCACCTCCTTGTTAACTCTGTTCCGGGATTCACAGGCTCCGCCCTACCAGGACCAGAAACGCAGGCCGCCCCCGCTTCTGCCCGGCTTCTATACATGGGATCTAGGATCCGAATTCAGGACCTTCCGCCTGCAAGGCAGAGGCTTAACCCCTGAACCACCTCTCCAGCCTAACGTTTTTATGTGGAACCTGGGAGCTGAACTCCGGACCTGCTGCTTCAAGGCAGAGACTTAACCCCTGAGCCACGTCTCCAGCCCAAATAAAATATTCCTAAAAGATAAAATGATAAGAAAGAATGCAAGCGCTGGAGAGGTTGCTCGGAGGTTAAGCCTCTACCTTGCAGGTGGAAGGTCCTGAGTTCGGATCCTAGACCCCACATGTAGAAGCCAAGCGGAAGGGGGGGGGGAGCCTGCGTTTCCGGTCCTGGTAGGGCGGAGCCTGTGAATCCCGGGGCAGAGTAAACAAGGAGGAGGTGGAGGCGTCCATGGTGGTTCCTGAATTTGTCCGTGGTTCTGCACACACACATATACATACACACACATACATATGCACGCACGCACGCATAAACGAACAATTAAATAAATAATATATATATATATATATAAAATGCAAAAATATTTCAAATTGTTGCCAAAAAAAAAAAAAATCCCTGTACAAACAAGAGACAGAGCTGGAGTTTCAGCGACCAGGAAGCTCCCTATTCTGTGGTCAGACTGTTACTCCCTGAACTCTGAAAGAAGCTGCTTTGTGAAAGGTTGTGTGTAGGGGGAGGTAAGGAATCACACACAAAAGGATGAATGGAAGAAAGGCACATCTACATCAGCTATAAGCACTTAACTGAATTTCAACATGTCATATTTGAGAGAGTTGAAAACAGTTTTAGAAGATGCTGAACCAGCTTTGGAAATAGATGTACAATAGTAGACATGGTCACATATTCCCTTTTCGTTACAGAGTATTGACAGTTAGAGGAATGAGATATTAATGCTACAAGAAGCTGGAAAGAAGATGCTTTTGTGTCTGGAGAGCAGGCACAGAGATGTGGGAAGGATACATCCTTCATCTTCTATTCTACTTTCTTCTTTCTGAGTATTAAGAGCCCATGCACTTGGGGATGTAGGTCAGAGAAAGAGCATTTGCCTAATGATAATGTTTTCTTAAATGCTAATTGGCTTTGATATTGTTTCCAAATTGGTTACATTGTGTCATGAATTAATAATGGGTCAACACATTTCTAAGGAATTTGTAAGACACCCTGCATGCCCTTTTGTATTGGCTGATCTATATCATGTTAAATTTACAGTAACATGGATTTCATGTAACCCTATCATGTGTCCAACAGGTATATTTGTGTGTATTGTGTTTCAAAATAACAAATTTGTGACTACTTCAATTTTTTTCATTTATATTGCATGCTGATATTTTTTAATTTTTCAGCATGCTCAATTAAAATACACATATGCACACTTGAAAAAGATAATTTTTTTCATGAAAAATTATCTTTATTTTTTCTTATACATTAAAAATTGTCTCATAGCATTATATGCTAATAAACACACTAGCATGTGCATCATGCATCTACATATATACATGCATATGTATATATCCCATGCACTTTGAAAGACAACTTAAATATTGATGCTCAGATAAAAAATTTAGAAGAAAAATATATAAATATTTAGAATTTCTTTTTTTATTATTTCTTCCACTTATACAATGTTGATAAGTACCCCATTGCCCTCCCTCCCTCCACCCCTCCCTGGTTCCCCTTGTTCCCTTACCCCTTTTCCCCTTCCCTCCCTCCCTTTCTCCTAGTGTCCCCTCCCCTCCCATTCCTGGAGCATCCTTTAGTATGCATGACAAACTTCCCTCTCGGTCCTCCTCTCTGATGAGTTATAAGGACTCAGTAGCATTGCCTAGAACTCTTAAAAAAGAATAATTTTGTAACATCAAAAGACCTAAGTATGTACTGACTTAAACTCTCTAATGTAATTGAACATTATGTTGTCTTTGGTGAAAAATTATTTTGCTTGGTTTTGCTTGTAATGTGTGAGGCTGAAGATAAAGATGTCATCGTGTTCTTGTCAAGGTCCTAAATACCCCTCCAGATTTCTGTCCTACTAGAACTTTTGTAATTCCTTTAAAGATTTTTCCATGTGTTCCCAAAGCAGCAGAGACAGTAGGCATTGGTTAGATAAACTTGTATGGAATCTTGTTCCAGCAGATCCAGCAAGTGAGAAAATTCAAATGTTTTCTGAGGAATTCATTGGAATTTCCTCATTCTTCTTGTGGTGAGATTATACGTTCCTTTTCTGGGATGGGACCATCAACTCTTTGCTCCAATCTGCTTTCCTAACTATATGTTTTCCATGTGTACTTCTGCCTACAGCTGGAGCAATACTAGCCTAATTCAGATGTAATGATTTCTGAATATTTCTACTGCCTTGTGATAAGCTTGTTCTCCTAATTTTTAGATGTTATCTTATGTAACATGCTCCTGATTTTAAAGAAAATGTAAAAGATTCTCCTGTAACCATGTGCTGCTCCTTCATGTACTATTTGATAGTGTTTTGGTATCTGCTCAGATATGTACCCTCTACCAGACAAGTAAAGTTGAAGGTTTGTGATATAACCCATTTGTACATTTGATTCTAAAAGATATTTGAAGTACTAGAAATGAATGTAAATTTCCTTTTTAAAAACTTTATTCACTTTGTGTGCATGCATGTGTGTGTGTGTGTGTGTGTGTGTGTGTGTGTGTGTGTGTGTGTGTGCCTTAGAGGGCATTGTGTCCCTATGGAAGACCAAAGGTGTTTTAGGGATCATCTTGGATTACTTCTACCTTCTTTTTGCTTCACCCTGAAATTTCCCAGGCTCTGCCCACCAGGACCAGAAATACAGACTGCGGCTATTTCCGCCTATCATTTTTACTTGGGACATGGGATCTGAACTCAAGACTTTGTGAGGCAGAGTCCAAACCCCTGAGACAACTCTCTGGCCCAATGTAGGTTTTCATAAATGTGCAATGACAGGTAAATAAGTTTTATTTATATTAAATTCTTTCAAAATGGAAATCGAGAAGACATAATCCTAGCAAATAACATTCAAATTCACTGTAGTGACCAATTCACAGTAGCGAGGAAAAGGGTGAAGCACAAACAGATGGACCTGTTTCACCTTAGTCATGTTGTGTTCAATGACCAAGTGAAAGTTTTCTACTGTGTTTATATTAAAGGTCATGTATTTTAAAGGTGCAAATGTTTTAAATTATTTTTTATGTTATTTTTTCCCACTCCTACAATAGGTACCCCGTCCCCTCCCTCATGCCATTTGTTTCCTTGGTGTTTAGTTTTCTAAGTTCTTTGTGCACTCTGGATAATAGAGCTCTATTAGATATGTGGTTAGTGCAGTTCGTTCCAAGAACTTGGGGATGATGCAGACGTGGAGTGGACATTTGCCAGGGCCAACCTTTGGTTTTCGTACTTTGAGGAGGGAAGGACCCTTCCTGTTCCTTTCAACCTGGTGCCAAGTCCAAAGTCCCTGCTTTATCTTTTGCTGAAGTCGAAAAAAGTGGATCTCCGAGCTGTTCCAGGGCCATGAAAAAGGTTCCAAGAGGACGCAGAGATGACAAGAGAACTGAAGAGAAGAGATTTGGAATTTTGGGAAGTCACGAATACCTTTCAAAATTATCAATTGACGAAAAGCAGGATTACAATAAATGCCAAAGGGAAACTTAAAAGTGAAAAAAAAAAAAAGATATGTGGTTAGTGACCCCCATTCTGTAGGTTGCTTTTTTGCTCGGTTTACAATCTCTTTATCTGAACAGAAGCTCTTTAATTTCATAAGATCCCATCTTTTAGAGTGTTGGTTTTAGTGACTGTGTTATTGGATTTCTGTTTAAGAACTGTTGGCTTAGTCCAATCAGCTCAAGGGAGTTCCCTACCCTTTAAACTAGGGTTTTTATAGTCTCTAGCCTAATTAATATTGAGGTCCTTGATCCATTTGGAATTAATTTTTATACATGGTGACAAATTCGGGTCCAGTTTTAATCGTCTACATGTGGCCATCCAGTTTTGCTAGCACCATTTATTGAAGATGCTGTGCTTTTTCTATTGGAAATTTTGGGCCCCTTTGTCAAAGATCAAATGGCTGTAATTGTGTGGGCTTGTATCTGGGTCTTCATCCCTTATCCATTGATCTGTGTGTCTATTTTGAAGCCAGTACCAGGCTGTTTTTATTACTATGGATATGTAGTATAGATTAAGGTTTGGTATGGTGATACCTCCAGCAGTGTTTTTGTTACTCAGGAATGTTTTTGCTCTACAGCGTCTTTTGTGCTTCCATATGAATTTTGAGATTGTTTGGTCAATTTCTTTAAAGAATTACTTTGGGATTTTGGTTGGTATAGCATTGAATCTGTATATTGTCTTTGGTAGGATGGTCATTTTTATGATATTGATTCTGCCAGTCAGGAATGTGGGAGATCTTTCCACCTTCTGGTGTCTTCTGTAATTTCTTTCTTTAGGGTTTTAAAGTTTCATTGTAAAGGTCTCTTACTTCCTTGGTTAGGTTTATACCAAGGTATTTCATTTTTTAGGGGCGATAGCAAATGAGATTGTTTCTCTTAGGACTTTTTCACTTCTTTCATCCTTGGCATATAGGAAGGCCACTGATTTTTGTACGTTTATTTTCTATCGTGTCACCCTGCTGAACTTCTGTATTAGTTCCAGGAGTTTCCTGGTGGAGTTTTTGGGATCACACAGGTATATGATCATGTCATCTGCAAATAGAGATAACTTGACCTCCTTGCCTATTTGAATCCCTTTTATGTCCCTTTCTTCTCTTATGGCTCCATCTAAGACTTCAAGTACAATATTGAATAGAAATGATGAGAGTGGACAGCCTTGTCAAGTTCCTGATCGAAGCGGGAATGCTTCAAGTTTTTCTCCATTGAGGATAATCCTTCCTGTTGGCCTGTTGTATACAGCTTTTTATTATGTTGATAAAGGTTCCTTCCATTCCACCTGTCTTAGGGTTTTGATCATAAAAGGATGTTGCATGCTTTTTTTTTTTTTTTTGCATCTATCGAGAGTGTCATGTGGTCTTGAATTTTGGACTGGTTTATATGGTGAATTACATTTATTGATGTGCATATGTTGAACCAACCTTGTATGCCTGGGATACAGCCTACTTGATCCCCGTGAATGATCTTTTTGGTATGGTTTTGAATCTGATTTGATAAGACTTTGTTGAGAATCTTTGCATTTGTGTTCATCAAAGAGATTGGCCTATAGTTTTCTTTTTTAATTGTATCTTTACTAGGTTTTGGGATTAAGATGATATTAGCTTCATAGAAAGAATTTGGTAGGGGCTGGAGAGGTGACTCAGGAGTTAAGCCTCTGCCTTACAGGCGGAAGGTCCTGAGTTCGGATCCTAGACCCCCAGGTATAGACATGGGGTGGAAGCGGAGGCGGCCTGCATTTCTGATCCTGGTAGAGCGGAGCCTGTGAATCCCGGGGGGCAGAGTAAACAAGGAGGATGTAGAGGCGGTCCATGGTGGTTCCCGAATTCATCTGTGGTTCTACACACACACACACACACACACACACACACACATACACACAGACACACATACATACACACACATGCACAATTGAATCAATAAAAAATATATAATTAATAAAAAAAAGAATTTGGTAGTATTTCTTCCCAGTCTTGCTCAAGTTAGTAAATACCCTTGACCCTGGAAACCATCAGATGGCTCTCTTGCCTCTCACTGTCCGCCAGTTCTGTTCTTTCTCTCCTCTAATAAACTCTGCTTGAATCCTCTAAGCATGTGCTGGTCTGTTCTCGAATCCTGAACACAAGAATCTGGGTATGAAACCCTGCAACACTATTTCTAGGCCTCTCAAAGACAATCCTAGAAGCTTCGTCTTAATGCTGAGGCTTCTGTTTCTCTTGTCATAAAGGATGTGACTCTCCCACAGTCAGATGTGAGGATCAGAAGGAACATGAATTTGAGGAGTTTACTGAACTGTGAGGTTTTCCAGAAAGACCTTGCTCTCCTCAGCCATGTCTGCCTTCATTTAGCACCTGTCCACACTGCTGACATCTAGCGCTTTTATCAATGAGGGCAGTGTTAAAATTCCTGATCCTCCATACGAGGGACAGGGCTTCTGCTTGCTGGTCACTGCTCCCAACTGTCAGCAGGCAGTTACAAACCCCCTTCTTTTCTCCCCCTCTTGATCATGTACCTCGTTGGACACAGATCACTCCCCTCCCTTTCTCCCTGCCTGCATTCCTGGGGATACAATACTGCATTCCACCTTTAGACCTGGCTTCTTCTCCCTTCTCAGAATTAGCCCACTTGTAATCAATAAACCTTGTCCATTCTTTGGTCACGGTGTGGAAAATCTGTCCTTCGTTTCATGAAAATCTTACAGGCACTGCTTGAGTAAAGAACTGAAAGGAGAACTTGAAAACCATTTGTCTGGGAAAATCTGGCCATGCTGAAATTCAGTGCTTACATCTCATTCGCAAACCAGTCGGCCCTGTGCAAAGCATGGAAGAAGTCGATGCACTGATTGACCATATATTCCCACCACTGACTGTTGCTATGCTGGAAACTTCCACCTTCACAGTGTTCTTCTGATGAAGACATTTTCTCTCTGCTGAATAAATTTCTGAGGGAGAACAGAGGAAGGTAAATTTGATCTCATCATGTGGACATTGGACTTGTGGGCCAGAAAAGCTGGCTGTTCCCTGAGAGACAGTGGCAAAGAATGAAGCAGCAGTTGGACAAGCTGGGAAGACCCAGGAGTGCTGTGTGGGAGGCAGAGCAGGCTGAACACTTGAGGGTCTCAGGGAATGACTGAGCCCTGCGCACCCCAACAAGGTTGTAAAATATTTACCCCCAAACGCATCACACCATGGACTATATGGAAGTTTCGTGGAGTTCCAGAACCACCAGACCAATTGTGGGGAAAGGGAGAGGAGAAGAAAAGGGCCTGGGAGGAGAATGGGCCAATTTTATACCCTCAGGGTTGGTAGGTGGGCTGACAGCAAGCAGGGTCTGAATGAAGGCCTGCCCTAGTGCAAGGTGATACCCCAGTCCTTTGTCCAGTCCAGGAAATGTGGTCAGTTCCTGGCTTTGACCCTGCTGCCCCAAGGGTCAGGAAGGCACAGGCTTTTGCAAGTGCTCAATGGTCATTAGGGGGCAGTGACCACCAAGCAGAAGCAAGGAAGACCAGGAATTGTAAGGAAGGTGAGGGGTCAGGGATCCAGTCTCCTGCTCCTTTCCCTTTGTGGCACCTCCCCCTCCTCAGAGCAGGAGGATCTAAACAGGCATCACATTTAACAATCCTGGTCATTTCCGCCTGCTCAAGGGCTCTCAGAGTCCCCAGGCAGGGGTGGGATTTGAGGGTAGGGATAGAAGAGTGGAGAGATGGGGAATGGGGACTTTTATCTTTCTGTATTGCCCTACCACAAAGTGCATTGCTTCTGCCTTTCTGAAAAGTCAAGGCTAGTGAGCATGTACAATGCTATTCCACGACAGTGGAGTACTGGTTAAGTGACTGGAGACTCATTGCTTGGGGTTCATGTCCTGGCTATGCTTGGGACACTGACCCTACTTATCTGAGGCTACTTTTAACCTATGAAATAAAAAATTACTATCTATCTCATTGACTTGTGCGGAAAAATGAGGGTACTAAGGCAGATAGTACTTTCGAACAGCACCCCTGAATGTTCAACAATGTATTTGTTAAGTTTTTTTTTTAAAAAAAACTTGATTATGGACATTTCAGCAATACAACTTTTATCACCCTTGATGGGATGGTACTTTTCGGTGATGCAGTTGTTTATCTATTCTTTTATAACTCAGTAATCCACCATCAACAACCTCTGTTCTTTATTTATTACTCTCCAAGTATCTTTGTGCAACAATAAAAGAATTATGATTACAAACTTTAGCCTGTCACGGTTCCTGTGAGTGACATCAGTGGAACTCAGTAGGAGAGAGAGGTGGGGCTTCCTGACTTTCTCTGGTGTCAGCTGTTTTAGTTTCTCATTAATCAGAGGGCAACTTCCAGTAACTGATGTGTGTGCACTTGTTTCTCTTCTCTTTTGTTTTTTTCTGGCTATAAGGTGGATACTTAAGTGCGAAATAATAATTCATGTTTTTGCAGAAGATGATGCCAACTAACTAGTCTCCAGTGTTTAGAAGGGTGTGAACTGAGGCTGTATAAATGTTTCCAGGACAAGAACTGGAACATGGTTATAGTCTCTCATGGCTAGAACATTCTGAATAAGCTGCATTTCTTTGGACAGCCTCACAAAGAAACCAGTGCTAAATTCAACTGAATTCCTTGGTAGCAAATGGAACATGAACTTCTTTCACACACCTTTATTCTTTTTTTTTAACATTTTTATTGTTATTTCTGCTCATACAAACTTAATAGGCACACCAGTTCCCTCCCTCCCTTCTCCTCCTCCCGAACCCCCTGCTCCCCCTCCCCTCACCCTCCCTCCCCATCCTTCAGTGCCTCCCCCCAGAGAGTCCTTTAATGTGCATGCCAGACTCTCCTCTGGGCCCTCCTCTCCGGTGACATACAAGGACCCAGTGGTATTTCCCTGAACCATTTCCTGGATTCCCCTTAAGCATAGGAACACTACTGTGGCTGTCAATCCCTTGTCTCCAAGGATCTTGGTGCCTTTAGCAGATGCTAAACTTTGTGAGGTCAATAGCACACACTTTTATTCTTTAACTCTTGCTTTCTATATATCTTTATATGTTTGATACTTATATTAGTCATTTTCTAACAACAGTAAATATCTAAGAGAACTGGTAAAGAGAAAATATTTATATTTATCGCATAGCTTTGAAGTTCTGTTCCATAGTTGGTCTGGCTTGGGTCTGTGGCGAATAGCATGGAATTTCTTGAGATCTTTCTGTTGTTATGGTGAGATGTTGATAAGACAGTTCCCATGTAATTCTTGTGTAAGTATACACATCTGCCATGAAATCTTGTATTTTATGACTATGTCATGTCCAGGAGATAATGCCTGGTCTACTTCCTTCCCATTTCAGGCTCTTTCAGTCTTGCTTCTTCCTCTGCCATGATGTTCCCTGATTGTCATGGTGGGGGTGGGAGAGGTTTATATGTCCTGTTTAAGGACAAGCAGTCTACAGACACTTATTTTCTGCATTTTTGCAAGTTACGCTTTTCAGCAGTAACCACCATCTGTTGTGGAAGAGGGCTTCTAGGTTAAATACTAAGTGCTCTTCCAATCTATGTACCCATACCAGTGGTATGTATTTACAAAGTATTTGGTGTCCTGTCTTCCTAGCTAAACAGTCATAGCCTGCTCTTCCCTTGTAACCTATTTCCTTCCCTTTCATAGGTTCTTGTTTAGTTTTACAGTGACAGGAATGTGTTCCATTCTGACAAGCCGGCCTTGAATCTGATCAGAAAGCTCTTGTTTGTCTCCTTGATATTCATGCCACTGTTGCACTAATGGTCACCTCTTGCCATGATGATTGTTATTGTAACTTGCAGATCTCACAGGTTGAGATCTTTGATTGTTTTTCTCCCTTAGTAGCTTCTATGGCACTCTCTGGTACTGTGTAAGCTATCCAGCTAGGAGGAAAATCCCAAACCAGTTTCAGCTGGTAATTTTTTGTCCATGTCCTGTGATCCATTTGTGGTGCACCTTCAGTAATAGGGTGTTATTGTTAATTTTGGGAGGGCAACTAAGAGCAATGGCAAGGCAATACTGTTTGGGGGAACCTTTGCGTTCTCTCTGACTAACAATTTACCAAGAAGTATCACACATATCGTTACTTCTAGAATAGTGTTAGCTGTCACTGGTTTCTAAGGTTTCTAAGCAAAGCAATACAGAGCATTTATTTTTTTTTTTTTTGTATTACCGTTTTCCTCTCTCTGTTCTCCTCTGCATAGGGACTGCCCATTCTTATTCCCTGTTTAAAAGAAATGTTTTTGACATGTTAGTGACATAGGAGCTTCCTATCTGGTTCCATCCCACAATCTTAGGGTTTTTCTTTTATCTCCTCAGCCCCTCCTACATTCTATCTCCTCCCTCCCCCCTCCCAAGGCATTTCCCCCATTGTCCCCTCTCTCACTCTAGGTGCCATGGTATCCTGTACCTCCCACTCTAAAGGTTTCACATTAGCCTTCTCTTCCTACCTTTCTGCTTGTTGGCTCCTTTAAGATTTTCTGTGTCTTCCAGTAATTACAAGCCAAATACTTTAGTCAGGGGATCAATGTTAGCATCCGCATGTAAAAGAAAACATGTGGCATTTGGTTTTCTGTCTGAGATACCTTGTTCAATATTATGTTTTCTAGTTCCATCCATTTAGTAGCAAATTCTATAATCTTTTCCTTCCTGATGGCTGAATAGTATCCCATCGTGTATATATACTACATTTTCCTTATCCATTCCTCTGTTAATGGGCATGTTGATTGATACATATTTTCTTTCTTTTTTAAAATTTATTTATTTTTCTGCACATACAAACATAATAGGTACCCCTGTCCCCTCCCTCCCTCCACCCCTCCCTGGATCTCCCTGCTCTTTCTTCCCTTTTCCCCTTCCTTTCCCTCTTCCCTTCCTTTCTCCCAGTGCCCCCTCCCCCCATCTCTGAAGCATCCTTTAATGTGTATATCAAACTTTCCTCTGGGTCCTCCTCTCTGATGAGGTGTAAGGACTCAGTGGCATTTCCTAGAACTCTTTCTTGTGTTCCCCTTAAGTATAGGAACACTATTATGACTGTTAATTCCTTGCTTCTAAGGATCCTAGTGTCTTTAATCCATTCTAGACTTTGAGGGGGTCAATGATAGGTTGGTCATTGTGCAGATCATGCAGAGTCCTATTACAGTTGTTTCGGTCCTAACTTGTGTGGAATATCTTGCATATCTTGACTCCCATCCTTGTGCTCTTACAATCTTACCACCCCCTCTTTCACAAATTTCCCTGTGCTTCAGGATCGGGAGAGATTAGGCAGGCCTGATTTCAGGAGGTTGATATAGAGTCTCTGATGTGCTGAATTATGGTTTGTTGATTTTTTTTCAGTTTTGCTGCCCCTGCAATGCCCTTGGCTCCATCCTGATGGATATTGGATGTCACCCCCTGGCCAGAGACAAAAAGCTGTTAAAATAGAGTCTTATTATAAGATTCAAATGTAGATGGAATAAGAGTAGGAGACTGTGGTGAGGGATGGGTCAGTCTCTCATTGCAAAATGGTTACCTTCTATCTGCCGACTCTGCCTTCCCTTTCTGGTAAGATCATACCTCATCAGTTGCAAGTGACCAGGAAGGAAAGTCAGTGAGCATAACCAGATGTCTCATTACTTACTTGCATGGTGGCCTATTATCTCTGCTGTAGCATGATCCCCTCTCTCCTTGTTTTTGGCGGGGCCCTCCTTCCCCTTCTTGCTTCTTTATAATCTTTGCAATTACTGTAGGTATTACAGAGATTTATCTTTGAGTGTGTCTCTAAGTGGGTTTGGTACTAGTATCCACCTATTAGGGAGTACATATGGCACCTAATTTTCTGTGTCTGGGATACTTCACTCAATATAATTGTTTCTAATTCCACCCATTTCCCGGCAAATTGCATTAATTCATCATTTTTAGTGGCTGAGTAGTATTCCATTGTATAAATGTACCACATTATCCTTATCCACTCGTCAATTGGACATTTGGGTTGATTCCATGACTTTGCTATTGTAAACAGTGCTGCTATGAACATGGTCATGCTTGTTCCATCGAGGTGAACATTTTCTGTATGGGGGGGTTATTCACAAAAGCGGAATAGCTGGGTCATATGGCATTTCAATCTTTAACTTCTTTAAGCATCACCAGACGCTCACCCGAGTTGGTGTATGAGCCTGCATTCCCACCAGCAATGTTGGAGAGTTCCCCTCTCTCCACATCCTATCTAGCATTTGGTGTTGTTTGTATTGTGGATTTTTGCCATCCTGACCAAGGTGAGATGATATCTCAGGGAGTTTTTGATTTGCATTTCCCTGATGGCTAAGGATGTGGAGCATCTTTTAATATTTTTGTTAGACATTTTAATTTCATCCCTGGAAAAGTTTCTTTTAAGTTCCAAGGCCCATTTTTTAATTGGGCCATTTGTTTCCTTGGTGTTTAGTTTTCTAAGTTCTTTGTACACTCTGGATAATAGAGCTCTATCAGATGTATGGTTAGTGAAGATTTTCTCCCATTCTGTGGGATGCCTTTGTGCTCAAGTTACAATCTCTTTATCTGAACAGAAGCTCTTTAATTTCATAAGATCCCATCTGTTGAGTGTTGGTTGTACTAACTGTGCTATTGGATGTCTGTTTAGGAACTGTTGGCTTAGTTCAATCAGCTCAAGGGAGTTCCCTACCCTATCAACTAAGGGATTGATAGTCTCTGGCCTTATATTGAGGTCTTTGATTCATTTGGAATTAATTTTTGTACATGGTGACAAGTACGGGTCCAGTTTTAATCTTCTGCATGTGGAGATCTAGTTTTGTCAGCACCATTTGTTGAAGATGCTATTCTTTTTCCGTTGGAGTTTTTGGGCCCCTTTGTAAAAGATCAAATGGCTGTAGTTGTGTGGGCTTATATCTGGGTCTTCAACCCTTATCCATTGATCTATGTGCCTATTTTGAAGCCAGTACCAGGCTGTTTTTATAACTGTGGATTTGTAGTATAGACTAAGGTTTGGTATGGAGATACCTCCAGCAGTGTTTTTGTTACTCAGGAATGTTTTTGCTCTCCTGGGTCTCTTGTGCCTGCATATGAACGCTGAGATTGTTTGGTCAACTTCTTTAAAGATTTGCTTTGGGATTTTAATTGGTATAGCATTGAATCTGTATATTGCCTTTAGTAGGATGATCATTTTTATGATGTTGATTCTGCCAATCCAGGAACATGGGAGGTCTTTCCACCTTCTGGTGTCTTCTGCAATTTCTTTCTTTAGGATTTTAAAGTTTTCATTGTAAAGGTCACTTACGTCCTTGGTTAGGTTTATACCAAGGTATTTCATTTTTTTAGGGGCTATAGTAAATGGGATTGTTTCTCTCAGGGCTTTTTCACTTCTTTCTTTCTGTGCATATAGGAAGGCCATTGATTTTTGTATGTTTATTTTGTATCCTCCTACCCTGCTGAACTTCTGTATTAGTTCCAGGAGTTTGCTGGTGGCGTTTTTGGGATCACTCAGTTATAAAATCATGTCATCAGCAAATAGAGATAACTTGACTTCTTCCTTGCTGATTTGAATCCCTTTTATGTTCCTTTCTTGTCTTATGGCTTCAGCTATGACTTCAAGTACAATATTGAAGAGAAGTGGTAAAAGTGGACAGCCTTGTCTAGTTCCTGATCGAAATGGGAATGTTTCGAGTATTTCCCCATTGAGTGTAAGCTTTGCTGTGGGCTTGTTTTACACAGCTTTTATTATATTGACAAAGGTTCCTTCCATTCCAACTGTCTGTAGGGTTTTGATCATAAAAGGCTATTGGATCTTATCAAAAGCTTTTTCTGCATCTATCGAGAGTATTATGTGATCTTGGATTTTAGACTGGTTTATATGGTGGATTACATTTATTGATTTGCGTACCAACCTTGTGTGCCTGGGATAAAGCCTACTTGATCCCCGTGAATGATCTTTTTGATATGTTTTTGAATCCGATTTGCGAAGACTTTTTTGAGTATCTTTGCATATGTGTTCCTCAAAGAGATTGGCCTATAGTTTTCTTTTTTAAGTATATATTTATTAGGTTTTGGGATTAAGACAATTATTAGCTTCATAGAAAGAATCTGGTACTTTTCCTTTCTTTGGTACTTGATGGAACACTTTAAGGAATATTGGTGTTATTAGCTCCTTAAATGTCTGGTAGAACTCTGTGCTAAATCCATCTGACCCAGGACATTTCTTGGTGGGAAGATTCGAGATTACTTCATCGATTTCCTCATATGTTATAGAACTGTTTAAATAATTCACAACTTCCTGATTCAATTTTGGTAAGTTGTGCTTACTTACGAATTCATCCATTTCTTTTGTGTTGTCAAATTTCACAGAGTATAAGTTTTTGAAATATGATGTTATAATACTCTGAATTTCTTGGGTATCCATAGTGAAAACTCCATGTTCATTTCTAATTTTGTTAATTTGTGTTTTTTCTCTCTCACTGTTGATTAATTTAGCTAGGGGTGTATCAATCTTATTGATTTTTTCAAAGAACCAGCTTTTTGACTGGTTGATTCTCTGTATCGTTTTCCTAATCTCAATTTCAGATATTTCTCCCCTTATTTTGCTAATCTCCTCTCTTCTACTGCTTTTGGGATCAGATTGCTCTAATGTCTCTAAAGCTTTACGTTGCATTGTTAAGTTACTTGTTTCTGATGTTTGCATTTTTTTGATGTAGGCATTAAGAGCTATGAACTTAGTTCTTAGGACAGCTTTCATTGTGTCCCAGAGATTTTGATAAGTTGCATTTTCATTATTGTTCACTTTCAGGAAATCTTGAATTTCCTTTTTAATTTCTTCCTGAATCCAATTCTCATTCAGCATCATAGTGTTAAGTTTCCAGGAGTTAGTGTATTTTCTGTTGTTTGTTGTGTTGTGGATATCAATCTTTAGACCATGGTGGTCTGATAGAGTACAGGCTAGAATTTCAACTTTCCTGTATATGTGAAGATTCATTTTGTGGCCCAATATGTGGTCTATTTTGGAAAAAATTCTGTGGGCTGCTGAGAAAAATGTGTATTCTTTGGTGTATGGATGGAAAGTTCGATAGAGATCTGTAAGTTCCATTTCAGTAAGGGTTTGATTAAGGTCCACTGTGTCTCTGTTAAGTTTTTCGCATGTTGATCTATCCCACATTGAGAGGGCAGTATTGAAATCACCATCTATTATCATTTTGGAATCAATTTCTTCTTTCAACATTGTAGTGTTTGTTTAATGAATGTGGAGGAGCCTGTGTTAGGTGTATATATATTCACTATTATGAAGTCTTCCTGGTGTATTGTACCTGTGACTAAATTGCAGTATTCTTCTGTGTCTCTTACATTTTTTTTTTTGGTTTGAAGTCCATTTTGTCAGACAGCATAATTGTTACCCCTGCTTGTTTCCTGGTTCTATTAGCTTGCAGAATTTGTGACCAGCCTTTTACTTTTAGAATGTGCCTATCTTTTGTAGTGAGATGTGTTTCCTGAAGGCAGCAGATGGATGGGTTGTGATTTCTAATCCATGTTTGTAACCTGTGTCTTTTGATTGGTGAGTTAATTCCATTGACATTTAGTATTATAATGGAAAAATTACTTTTAATTCCTGACACTTTTTGTGTTTAGTGGCTTTCATAAATGTATTATTTAGCTTGGAGGTTTTGGTGGTATTATACTTCCCTTCTGTCCTCCTGGATATGCTTGTTCTTTTCTTCAAGCTTGAGTATCTTTTCTAGCATTTTTTGAAGGCCTGGTTTGGTGGTCATGCAAGCCTTCAAGTTGTCTTTTTGGTGGAAAATTTTTCTTTCACCCTCAATCATGATTGATAGTTTTGCTGGGTATATCAACCTGGGTTGACATTTTTGCCCATTCAATACTTGAAAGTACATCTCTCCAAGCTCTCTTGGCTTTTACTGTTTCCATTGAAAAATCATTTCTTATTTTAATAGGTTCACCTTTAAAAGTGACTTATATTTTTTTTTCTCTTAAAGTTCTCAGCACATTTTCTTTGTCTTGTATGTTAGTGTTTTGGCTATTATTTGCCGTGGCAAGTTTCTGTTTTGTTCATATCTGTTTGGGGTCTGGAATGCCTCTTGTGTGTGGATGGGCCTCTCTTTGTTTAGATGTGGAAAGTTTTCCTTTATGATAATTTGAAAAATTTCCTCGGGTGTGGTATTTTGGGATTCTTGTTCTGGTATTCCATGAATGCACATGTTAGGCTTCTTCAAGGTGTCCCATAACTCTTGAATATTCCTCTCAAGTATCTTTTTGGCTTTAACAACCTCTTCCATTGAACTGGTTGTTCTTCTACTTTGTCTTCAAGATCTGAATCTCTTTTCTGCTTCATTAGTTCTGCTGATAAGACCCTCTGTTGAGTTCTGGGTTGAAGATAACTATCTTTTAGTTCACTTTTAAACTCTGCTTGAGATTGTTTTAACTGTTCTATGCTTATCTTTGTTTCTTCATCTGCTTTTCTCATCTCCTCCAAGTGCCTGTTGTGTTCCTGTTCAAAGTGGTTGATGCAGTTATTTAACTCCTCCTGGATTTCCTCTTTCATAGAATTGATCATAGTAATGATCACATTTGAAAATCATTATCTTGAGTATGGCTTTCTTGGTATTTTCTGTGAGTTTGTCCTGGTTGGAATCTATCATTATGGGGTTAATTCATTCAGTTTTCTTGGTTTTTGTTTCTCATGGATTTGTGCTGTGACTGGGCATTTATGTTTTATCTCTTAAGATCTTCTTTTTGTTTCTGTGTGTTTTTGACTGAACTGAATTAGACAGTATTACTACACATGAGCAGCTATTAATAGTGTTTGCCTTAGAGTTGGGTACGCTTGTCTGGTATTGATGTTATTTCCTAGATGACGCTATTGGACTGCTAGTACGTCAATTAAGTCAGGTTTAGTAGGCAGGGAGTGAAGATTAGTATGATAGTGCACTTTTGTGTTTACTTCCTTGATGATATGTGAGAGTCCCTGAAGATATATGGGTTTTTGAGTGGCTATATGGAAATGTTAAACTACCATGACTAGCAATTGAGAGGAACGGGATGGTAAAAAGGTTTACCATGTGATGGGATGATTTTAGAAGGCTTCAGATGTATGATGTTGGTCCTAGAGCTTTACTTGGGTTTTCTCTGGACTCTGTTGAATTCTGAGGAGCAGGGAGTCCATCCTGAGGAACAGGTTGTCCGCCCTGGTCCGGGTCCAGGGTGGAATGGCAGAATGGCTAGTGGGGCACACAGATCACCTGGGACCTGGTGCTTGACCTAGGGATCTTCCCCAGTGCCAGTGCAGACTGGCTACTGGTGGGGCATGCTGGTGACCTGGGGTCTGGTGTGTGGTCTCGGGTCTTACCTGAGAAGCAGGGAGCCTGACCTGGTCTGGTTTGGGAACGGAAGGGCAGAGTGGCTAGTGGGGTACGCAGATCACCTGGGCTGCTGAGAAGAGCATGTATTCTTTAGTGTTTGGATGAAATGTTCTGTAGATAGCAGTAAGGTTCATTGGATGTATGATTCATCTAACTCCAATGTGTCTCTGTGTAGTTTTTGATCCATTGACCTGACCAATGGTGTGAATGGGATATTAAAGTCTCCTACCCTCACTCTTTCACCTTCTGTAGTATTTGGTAAATTTGAGTGCTCCTGTTTTTCGTGCATATGTGTTAGGATTGTAAGATCTTCCTGCTTAAATGTTTCCTCAACTAGGAGGTAGTATCCATTTTTATCTCTTATGGTTTGTTTTAGTGTGAAGATTATTTTGTCTGATAATAAGGCAACTCTTGTTTGCTTCCTCTTTCCATTTTTCTTGGAGTACCTTTAACTATCCTTTTACCCTGAAAAAATCTCTATCTTTCATGCTGAAGTGTGATTCTTGGAGGTAGAGAATTATGGGTCATGATGCTTGATTCAAGCTGTAAGCCTATGTCTCTTGATTGGGAGTTAAACTCATTGACATTTAAAGTTAGTATTGAAAGATGCTTAATGGTTCCTGACATTTTGCTGATCTTGTGGTGTTTGCCTTTTTGGGCCCTCATTCAGCTCTTGTGCTAGTATTATTCATTCCCTTTAATCTCCTTTATGTGTTTATCCTTCTCTTTCATCTTGTGCATTCTTTCCAGTACTCTCTGCAATGCTGGCTTATTGGCCACATAGACTTTTAGCCTCTCTTTGTCATAGAATATTTTTCTTTTCATCTTCTATTATGACTGACAGTTCATAATATGTTTATTATATTTATTGTATTATATTATCATTGACAGGATACAATAGTCTGGTTTGGTATTGTGTCCATTCATAACTTCGTTATGTCTCTCCAAGCCCTTCTGGCTTTTACTGTTTGCATGGAAAAGTCAATTGTTATTTTGATGGGTTTGCCTGTGGATGTGACTTGATCCTTAAGAACTTATCTTTAATGTGCATATTTGTTGTGCTGCCTATCATATCCCATGGGCTATTTCTTTTTTTTTTGTCCTGGATATTTGGTGTTCTGTATGCTTCTTGAATCAGGATGGTTATCTCTTTTCTTATGTCAAGGAAATTTTCCTCTATCAGCTCATTAATTATGTATGAGAGATCCTGTGTGTATGTTTCTGGGATACCCATGATCCATATGTTGGGCCATTTGGTGGTTTCCCAGATTTCCTGTATGTTCTGTTCAAGCATGTGTCTCAATTTATCAGTTTCTCTGATTGACACAACCTCTCCTATCTTCCAGTTCTGCAACTCTGTCTTCTATATGATCAGTTCTATTTTTCAGATGCTCTATTGAATTTCTTATTACACTGCTTGAAATTTTTAGTTCTAGTGTTATTTCAGCCTTGGCTTCTTTCAGTGTTTCCATGTTTGTTTGTGGATCACTTTGTGCTTTCTTTAGTGTTTCTAGATCTGTTTTCAGGTCATCTTCTCTTGTTCTAATTATATCTTGTTTGTTTGTGTTTTCTTGGCTCTCTTCTCTGAGTTTCTCGTGTTCTTCAGATTTGTTTAGGCATTTATCTATGTTCTCTTGGAGCTGTTTGAAGATATTTATAATCAGTCTTTGGAATTCATTGTCCTGATTATTGTTCTCTTTTATACCTCCCAATGGTTTATCTTCTGTGGGTGCTGAAGCCTTGGGACTGTTGATTTGGGAAGAAGACATGCTTTTTTGGCTTCT